>ML677333.1:56400617-56458505 GCA_007922305.1 Dermatemys mawii | reverse complement strand
GATGGCATGCATCCGACGAAGTGGGTATTAGCCCACGAAAGCTTATGCTCTAAAATTTTAGTTAGTCTTTAAGGTGCCACAGGACTCTTTGTCACTTCTGCAATTCCAGACTAACACAGCTACCTCTCTGATTCTTTTCACGTAGGGTTGTCAGCGTTGGGCCTAAAGTGTGTGTGGGGGCTGTGTGTGAAGCAATCATCCCAGAGAGACCGCAGGCTAGGTCCTCTTTTTAAATGGCAAACTCACCAGGCATTGCTTGGTATGGGAAAGGGAGGCACCGCAGTCCAAAAGCCTTGAAATGAATGTGGAAGAAGCAGAACCCTGCGTGCTCCAGGCTTTACCATGGCTGTCTGCAAGCTGAATTCTGTTTCCCAGCCATGTGTGATGCTTTGGTCAACCAAAATGGCAAGCACTTCAGTATAAAAGGCAAAGTGTGACCTTGTACAGAAAGAACATGTGCTGTGTGCTATGAATTGCTTGTTTCACTGAGAAAAAGTCTCTCCTGTGTTCTCCAAAATGTATCTTTTAAAATTCTACCCTTCCTTTTTCTCCTCCTGCAGGTGCAAATGTTTCAACACGCCCCCTATCAACTCTGTCCCAGAGGCTGACCCAGATTAAAAGGCAGAAAAAAACTTACTCGGTAAGACATGTTTGCCGAGCTTATGCAGACCTCCTGCACTGATAGGGCCCAGATGAATGCATGGAGGCAAACAATGGCAGAGTCCCGTAAAGTGTTCAATGAACGCGATGAGAGGAGGCAGGAGCGCAATGAGAGCAGGCAGGATGCCATGCTTAAGATGATGGGGGAGCAAAATAACATGCTCTGCAGTCTGGTGGATCTTATGCAGGAAAGGCAGAAAGACCACAGATCACTGCTGCATTCCCTGTATAACCGCCCTCCCTCCTCCCCAAGTTCCGTAGCGTCCTCACCCAGACGGCCAAGAACATGGGGCTGTGCGGGAATAAGGCTCTGGGGGCCCAAACACTCCACCCCAGAGTATTGCCCAATCAGCAAAAACCTGGCATATCCAAAATTTTGGTTTGGTTTCTGGACTTGTCCTTCCCTCCTTCTCCACCCCCCAATTGTTCCTGACCTAGTACCCGGCCCCTCTGGGCTACCTTCTGATTTCTCTCAATGTGTTGTTCAACAAATAATAAAGAACAGTTTTTAAACAATCATGACTATTTCCTGTAACATATATATAGGGGAGTGGGTAACTTCAAGGAGAAACAAACACAACTGTCACACCGTACCCTGGCCAGTCATAAAACTGGTTTTCAACGTTTCTCTGATGCTCAGCGCACCCTTCTGTACTCTTCTAATCACCCAGTTGTCTGGTTGTGTGAAATTGGCCACCAGGCGATTTGCCTCAACCTCCCACCCCACCATAAACGTCTCCCCCTTACTCTCACAGATATTGTGGAGCATACAGCAAGCAGCAGTTACAATTGGAATATTGGTTTTGCTGAGCTCTAACCTAGTCAGCAAACAGCGCCGGAGAGATTTTAAATGTCCAAATGCACATTCTACCACCATTCTGCATTTCCTCAGCCTATAGCTGAACTGCTCCTTACTACTGTCCAGCATGCCTGTGTACGGCTTCATGAGCCATGGCATTAAGGGGTAGGCTGGGTCCCCGAGGATAACTATAGGCATTTCAAACCCTCCAACAGTAATTTTATGGTCTGGAAAGTAAATCCCTTCCTCCAGCTGTTCAAACAGACCAGAGTTCCTGAAGATGTGAGCATCATGCACCTTTCCCAGCCATCCCATGTTGATGTCGGTGAAACGTCCCTTGTGATGCACTAGTGCTTGAAGCACCATGGAAAAGTACCCCTTGTGATTTACATACTGCCCCCTCCTCCTCCCCAGTGTTCCAGTGCCCAGATAGGGATATGCGTTCCATCTATTGCCCCACCACAGGTCGGGAACCCCATTGCATTAAAGCCTTTCACAATGGCCTGCACATTTCCCAGAATCACTACCCATGATAGCAGCTGGTGAATGATTGCATTGGCTACTTGCAGCACAGCAGCCCCCACAGTAGATTTGCCCTCTCCAAACTGATTCCCGGGCGTTGCAAGCTTCCACAGGGCTATGGCCACTCACTTCTCAGCTGGGAAGGCTGCTCTCATTTTGGTGTCCTTGCGCTTCAGGGCGCGGGACAGCACGTCACAAAGTTCCATGAAAGTGGTCTTACACATGCAAAAGTCTTGCAGCCACTGGGAATCATCCCATACCTGCAACACTATGCGGTCCCACCTGTCTATGTTTTTTTCCCGGGCCCAGAATTGGTGTTCCATGGCATGAACCTGGCCAAACATCACCATGATGTCTCAATTGCCACATAGCTTTCTTCTAGGAATGTCTGTGTCCATGTCCTCATCACTATCGTGATCGCGCTGTTGTTGCTTCCTCAGCCAGTACTGCAGGATCTGCACATACTGCTGGATAATGCAAGAGGTATTTACAATGGTCACGGTGCGGTGGTGAGCTGAGCGGGCTCCATGCTTGCTGTGATATGGCACTTACATGAGTAATTAAGGAAAAGGTGCGAAACAAAGGAGAGCAGGGGAGTAGAGTGGAAGCGGTGCAGCCGTACACCATTTATGAGGACGGATAGCAATCCTGTTGCACCGTCTTCTGCAGCAGAGCAGGAGAGCAGAGTTGCACGGGTGTCAATGGCTTTCAGGCCTTCTGCATGAGTCATAGGCCAGCAGAGCAGGAAATTGGGATGGACAACCAGGTCTACGTTGCAGCAGAAGTGGTGGTGTACAGTGACGATGGCTTTCAGTTGTATTGCACCATCTTCCGACGACAGCTTTCAAGCCTATTGTACGAGTTATGGGACAGCAGAGTTCTGCAGACCTACCGCACCGTCTGCTGCTGGAAAAATGGCACAAAACGATTGTCTGCCATACTTTGCACGGAGGGAGGGGCGGCTGATGAGATGCTCCCAGGAAAACCCATGAGAATGTTTTTGCCCCATCATGCACTGGGAGCTAAACCCAGAATTCCAATGGGCAGTGGAGAGTGCGGAAACTGCGGAATAGCTACTCACAGTGCACCACTCCGAGAGTCAATGCTAGCCTTGGTACTGTGAACACACTCTGCCGACTTAGCACATTTAGTGGGGACACACAATGAAATAGAGTAAAATCGCTACTGAAAAATCAATTTCTATAAATTCAATATAATTTCATACTGTAGACGTACTTTAGAGATTGTGGAGTGCATGAAGTGCAGCCAAGGAGACTTACCTGACTAACGTCTAATCAAGTGTTTTACAAACATTTTCATTCTGCAGGTCACTTTGTAAGAGGCACAAAGCTGGACTACGGAAATTGTACTCATTTGGTTAAATCAACTTCTAAATTGATTCACTTAAATTTGTGCCAGTCCTTTTTGCAATCTTAAATCAGTCTAATAGTGGAGGACATTGTTAAGCAATTAAATTAAACTAACTCAATATCCAACTTCAGACTGTCCACACAACGTATTTAGTTAAACTGATGCAATTTCTGTGTGTAGACTGGGCTCAGCCCTGCCTGTGTCCCAAAATGTTTCATTCAATGGACCATCAAAAAAGGTTCCTTGAACCCCAGTTTGAGAACCACTGGTAATGGATTTGTGCCCTTTAATTCTTAATGTGTCAGATAGAAAGTAGATAAAGCAAAAGAATAATAAAATTTCTACATGCCAGCTATGTATGCTGTCTGCATTGGCTGTATACAACCTGTCTTATAGTATCAAAGACTTGACAATTAGCATAAATGCTAATTATATTTCTTTTTTTACAACAGTAAACATTTGGAGTGAAGATAAAAATGACCTACCTATACCAGGGACCAAGGTGTTAAGTTTTTGATTGGGTGTCTTTTGCCTTGAGTCAATGGCTTTGCCTTGGATTTGCTGGACTAACTGCAACAAGCCATTTCTTTGGTATTCTACCATAATAACGGCATTAAGATATGCTGAAGATGAAAAAGCATGTATTTTTTTTTTACACTAAACAGCACCTGTTTTGTATGTTTTGGCTGTCAAGGATCTACTTTATACTTCAATAAATCTCCTAAGAGGATCTAGATTATCCAGAACGGTTCAAACACAAAATATATAATCAGATAAGGTCAGTAAAATCTGCATAAAAAACAACTTAACCAAGTAGAAGTTGCCACACTTTTATTGTAAGCGGAAGGCTTGTGCTGTTGGGAATGATTAGCCATTCTATAATTTATGCCAAATATAGCACTGCATGTTTGATATCACCCAGTAAGAACATTTAAATGTTGGTAACTTCTAAGTTTATGGTGAAACGGCTGGAATGGATTTCCTCATTTACAGTTCACGTGACAATGCAGGAGAAGACTTAATATGCAGGTGAGTTAACTAGCAGGCACTCCTGAGCTCCTACATTCCATTCAGTCATACCTCTCAACCTTAAATCTGCCAGTGTGTGATCGAATGTGACACAAATGTGACGGAAACAGCTGTTATATATATACACATTATATATACATATACATTATATACCTGTATTTTGTTACACATTATAATCGGTCAATTGTGGTATAATGTTTGGGTGCTTTATAACTATAAAGCAGTTTTTAAGGATGTTTTCTCATTCATTAAACCAGCTGTTTAAAAAGAAATCAGGAAGGACAGAAATTCCATAATATACAAACAAAGCACCAGCAGGACTTGAACCCTCAGTCTTCAAATCCCTAGTCCAGAGCTAAATAATTCCATGTTATCCTTTCTGTGGAACAGCAGCTAATGAGGGATGTGACACACATTTGCCAATGGATTACGCAACTAAATTATGGTAGAATGTTGGAGATCAGTGTACCTGGGTTCTACGCCCAGTTCTGCGAAGGGAGCATGATCTAGTGGTTAGAGCAATGCTTACAAATACTTAGGTTTGGCACACTGTGGATGAGTGGAGGAGATTTAGGCTTGCCATATTAAACACCATTCTATCCCCAGTTCTGCCAGAAGTGACCTTGTGAAACCTCTCCAGTAGCTTATTTGTAAAATGGGGTGAATACTTGCCTCTGAGGACAGGGATTCAAGGCCATTCTCAATAGTAGGGGTTGTGAAGTACACACAAATATAAAAATCTTTGGAAGAGATGAGCTTAGACCCCATGGTCTCCTAGCCCCCAACTCAGTGCACTGTTCCTTAGACCCAAAGGCAGTCTGTGGGGGTCTCTCTCTCTTCAGAACATCTCCTAGCTTGGCAGGGCTGCAGAAGGAGGTGGCATTAACTCCCAAAATCCAGATTATACTGTGAAACCCAGGACACTGGAGGGGATGCATTCAGCATTGATCAGAGAAAGACATGCAGCTGGTAACCAGTACTGAGGCCCTAGTACATTTCTCAAGGAATGCTAGCTTCCTTAGCAACATGGTACACGCTGAAGTGTTTAAAGGTTGTAGTTATGCACTTACCTGCCGCATTTCTTTTTTGATCCGTTTTTGCTGAAGCTGCACTATTCTAGAAGATTTTTCAGCATCTTCGGTTAGACATTGCAGCCTCTGTTCTTTCTGCCCCATGTCTTCCAGCATCTTCTCCATGTTTGCTGCTTTCATCACATCCAGCTGTTGCCTGCTCCGGGCTTCTTGAGTCATCCTATGTTCTACTTCTTGTAGCAAGTGTTTCTAGAAACAATGGAAACATGGAAACAACATGGAAACAACAATATGTCAGGCAATAGAAGTTGAAAGATAGAAGTTTACAATTCTCATGTAAAAAAACAAGAAGAACTGAAGACAAACCAATCCTCAGACTTTCTGGAATCAGAAGCAAAATAGGGCAGAAGCTCAATTTTTTCTCCTTTGCACATCACCTTTCAGCAATGTCTGGAAAGAAACTCGCTGCTCTGATAAATTACATAACTTAAACTGCGTAACTTACATCGACTTAACCCTCTAGTGTAGACAAGGACTAAGTTAAACTTTTTGTTCATGGGAATAAACATTGGGTTTTCTTTTTCTTTCTATTGCTGATAATTATTTTAAATAGGAGTACTGAAGTTATTTTTAATATAGATATTTAGCATCTAGAAGATATTCTTAGGCTTTTGGACAGTTCACATTATGTTACAGCTTCATTTTCATAAAATAACCCCTTAAAATCTTTGATTGTCATTTTACTGAGGTGATGTAAATCTTATATATGATCCCTAACAGCTTGTGTCTATATTCCTCTACAATGCTTGTAGAAAAAGCTCAAACCAATATATATGGGTTGGTAGAGTCAAAATATATACACTGGGGGTCGGCAACCTTTCAGACGTGGTGTGCCGAGTCTTCATTTCTTCACTCTAATTTAAGATTTTGCGTGCCAGTAATACATTTTAACATTTTTAGACCGTCTCTTTCTATAAGACTTTAATATATAATTAAACTATTGTTGTACATAAAGTAAATAAGATCTTACAAATGTTTAAGAAACTCATTTAAAATTAAATTAAAATGCAAAGCCCCCCAGACCAGTGACCAGGACCCAGGCAGTGTGAGTGCTACTGAAAATCAGCTCGTGTGCTGCCTTCTGCACCCGTGCCGTACGTTGCCTACCCCTGATATACACCTTCAGCTTCCAATTGTCCGTCAATTGTTTCAGGAAGTATTTCTCTCTTGAAAGGCAATGGGTAAAATTCTCTATTGAAGTAAGTGGTATTGAGAGGAGATGAGAATTTGACCCACTTCGTAGAATGAGTCAGGACAGTTACATTAGGTACCTGCTTATCTAACTGTTTCTTTAGTCTTTCATTGTCCGTTTGAGATTTTGCTAGAGCCTTCCTTAAAGCCACCAGCTGCTGACGAAATAAAAGCACCTCTTGTTCTGCCAGCATCTTGGCATTCAAACAATCTTCTTTGCTTTGAAGGGCCTCCTGTTAACAAAAAGAACGTAATAGAATTAAGGCATGAAAGCCATGGTCTTCTATTGTTAATAGTGCCAGATTACTTGAAAGGTGACCTACAGGGATATTTAATAAAATGCGGGAGTCCCTTTTTGTTTCTTTTGATTCAAAAAGAAGGCCTGAAAAATTTAGGGGTGCTTGTTTGATTTTGGAGTCTTTTGTATTAGGGGGCTTATTTGGTAAGTTTCTGCTCATTTTTTCTAAAGCTTGGTGTATACACAGATTTTGAGTGGATAGAGCTATTTTGCTTAGGTATATGATAAGCATATATAAATTTTTACCCAAATATTCAAGGTTAATACAACCTCTAGTATGAATGCACTTATATGAGTCCATGTCTTCACTACAGAGACACAGCTACCACACCATAGCTATGCCGCTGTAGTGAGGATGCTTCCAACAGTGATGGAAAGTTATTTTTTATCATTTTCGGAATGCCACTTCCTTGAGCGACAGTAGCTAGGACGACAGAAACATTCTTCCTTCAGCCTAGCAGCATCCACCCCGGGGTTAAAGTTGGCAGTTTTTCACACCCCTGAGCAACACAGCTGTGCCAACCTAACTTTTAAGTGTAGACTAGACCTGGGCATAAGAACATCTTATATCCTTCCCTTATGAGTATAAGCACCTTTATACTGGCGATGATGTCTACATGAGGGGATTGTACCAGTGTAGTTAAAACATTATACTTGTGTGTAGATAAGCCCTGAAGGGATCCTAGTCTTCTGTGATTAAAAAAACCTAAAAATTCTCCAATAAAAGAACAAATCATAAAATCGACATTTTTACTCAGTTAAAATGAAACACTGAACATTACTTTTCCTAGCCACAATATATATAAGTATCAATTGAATACAATGTTTTATTGATATATTTACTATTTTTAAGCAAGTTCAAAGTCTACCAATGCCATCAATCATTATAATAAAATAAAATTAATAGAATGATCCAGTCACAGTGCATTGTTTCTTTGCTGTTGTCAACCCTGCTCTTTCAACCGCTTAATTTCTTTTCATTCAGTTTATGATTAGCACTTTCCATGTGTTCTTCAATTGTCTGCCTTCAAATGTAATCTACAACCTTGCCACATACAGTACAGGACAGCATATTACCATCAATGTGAAATTTGTCCTTGCCAAACTCAGCAACATGGTCTGTAAGGATAATTTTTAAAGTTTTTGGCATCTTTTCAGAACTTTAATTACTTACTTTTGGAGGCTGAAGTGAAATTTGAGATGCATTAACACACAAATGCCTATATGCCACTGAGTAACCTCTATTTGCTGGAAGCAGCGTATTGGAGTATGTTTAGCTTTGTAAATTTAAAGCACATTCAAAAAAATCAACCACAGGAGGGGGAAGTTGTGCGCACTGACACTGGTACTTTCAGTAAAATGTAGTTAATATGTAGTTAATAGTTAATGTATGTTTTTATTTTCATAAAATGTAAAAAAACCCACCAGATTTCTCTGTAAAAATGGAAATACCATGTTTTTCCATAGCAAGCGTATTTCTAGGATCCCTGGTCCTTAGCAATATCAGGTATACAAAATCTGACCTTCCTTCTATGCAGTGAGGATGTAGGCTAAATCACTCAAGTATTGATAGTCTTCAACTGCTTTCCCACAATTTCCTTGTGTGTCCAGAAGCAGAGTCTTGAACTTGCACAATTCATTGGGAAAGAATCAGAGCAGATCAGCTTCCTGCTGCACAAAGAACCCTGGGACATGCCTTGAGATGGGTGAGAGCAGCACCAATGAGGACACAGGAACTCAAAGGTATGGCTTTGCAGCTCATATGTAGGCTAAGCCAATTTATCTGTAGTATTGTGCTTCTCTAGCTCTGTAAATTAATTTTGACCTGCCCTTAGGACTACAAGATGAAACAAAAACATGCAGACTCCAGGTTCAGCTTTTCCAAGAATTCATAGAGTAGCACACAGCAAGTCAGGCCTGTAAATTTGTTTTGGTTAGCTGAATCATGTGAAGTAATGCTTTATAAAATGACTTTTTATACAATAAGCATCAAGTCTTTATACAAAGCAATATTTTGTTCTTTCCTTCCTATCACTAAGTTAACATGTATTGGATTCCTTTTTGGCTTTCTTTGGCATGAATTAGCACAGCTGAGAAATTGTTCTATCCTCTTCAGGTTTTAAGATGGTCAACCATATATATCATCTAGTTTGCTATCTGAATTTAAACTAACAAAACCAACATTTCCATTCATTTTTCCTGTTTTAATTTTTTTTAAGTCAGAGAGCCATCGTTTTATTTCAAATCCACAAGATACAAGTCTAATTCAGTCTCTTTTTTGATTAATCAATCATCCATCCACCTATTTAGCATCTCCTTGACATAAATGAACATACAGTTGTACATTGGTTTAAATACACACACACACACACACACACACACACACACACACACACACACACACCCCATTCTGCCTTTACCAATTTTAAATTAACACGTATCATTCTGCCTTTCCTTGGTTTGGCATATAGAGCCAAATAATCCATGTAACTGTCAGTAAACTCTGTGTTCCTTTATGTCCAACCACATTCAGAGAGAGAAGGCATATTTTTTCCATTCATCTACACCTTGGTTTAATTTAGTAATCTTTGAGCTTCATCCATCTTTTCCTTAATTTAAATGAGAACCTTGTATCCCATTCTGCTTTTCTTAAATACCCTGTAGTTCCCGTCTATAAAAAGCACCATGCACACCAAAGCAGAAGTCAAATTATCGTAAGCCTCCCCTTCTACTCCCAAAAAAGCAGTACTTTCCCAAACTACATCCACAAACAAATACCCATCCTCTCCCACTAGACTATACATATCTTCATAATATTGTTGTCCCTCTTCTTTCTCATTTGCTTTGATCCATAGTGAAATCGTTACTTTTGACTTATAAAGTGTCATAATTAGTCTTTGGAGTCAACCTCAATTGGGGTGAATGTGGGCTGTTCACAGTACTTCTCAGAGCTGTTATTTCAGACTGTCTGCTAATTCAGGCAGACATCTCTGTTCAGGTTTACACTCTGTAAAAATAACCTTTGGACTGTGAACAACCATAATTTACTTCTTTTAAAATGAAGCTTAGAATTTGGAGCACAAAATAACAGTCACCATGAAAGAGTACTAGCTTTTTAGCTGCTGTGAGCTGGTCCAATCTGATCCCTAGTTTAAGCAGAAAATAAAAAAAGACAATAGTAAAAATGAAGTAATCAGGACTTCTCACCTTCTCTGCATTTCTCAGCTTTACAGAGAGTTGTGCCTTTTGAATAGTCTGCTTCCAACTGGTTAGGGCTTTCAGTTTACACACCAGCTCCTGTAGTCTGGTGTTTTCATCTTGCAAGGCCTGCAGCTGCTCTTGCTAAAGACAACATTATCACAGTCACTGTCAAGAGAGACTTCTTACTTCTTACAAGGACACTGTCCCTTAGAGCAACCTGCAATGTTTTTACAATATGTTGTCTCTCCAACTGAAGTCTGAACTTCCAAACTTTCAAACTTTGCAGTTTAAACCAGTGCACTTTTCAAAATGAATTTCAGTTACTGAACCTCTAAAGGAAGAGAAGAGAACACTGCCCGCAGACAGATAATAAACAAACAGGTAAACTGTGTAAAAATAAACCACCACCAATTGAGATAAAACATATAGATTTTTCTGAGGATATCCAAATTTACTCAAATGGTGGTTTTGGGTCATATTCATTGATTCATATTCAGTACCCTATTTCACCCACTTATGATTTTTGTCATAAGGATGACATAATAGCATTATGGCAAAATTAGAAGATATCTGAGAAGCTGAACCCTATTTTTCCTGACATTGCTCTAGTTGGGAGGCTTGTTGATGAAAACTACTTTTGAAATGAGTCTGCGTGGCCACATTACATTTACATTTTCCGTCACGTGCTTTCCCACTTGTTAGACCTGGAGGTGTCGTTTTCATGATTTATCATAAATTTAGATATTTAGACATAAGATTCTGGGATGACAAAGGAAGACCAAGATGGTCTTTTGACTTAATTGACAGACTGATCATCAACTCTATTCTTCCCAGTATCCCACATGAATTGAACTAGCCTTGGATATAAAAATGATCTAAGTTTGTTTCTTTTCATTGGATTATCTTCTTCATTGGGGAGCTAAATTATTTGGCTGAATGCACTATTACTTATTATTTGTATTGCCATCATGACCAAAAGCTGGTAGGCACTACATGTGTAGTTAAATGGAATTTATGGTAGCTTTTATCAGATGTATAATTCTTGTATAAGATGATCCCCCCCCTTCTATATTGACCTTTGAGAACACCTAATTTTCAGATTATGGACTAGTTATGGAGAGATAGGATTACTTGATTTAGTGATTATTGCCCCAATTCAGCAAAGCACGAGTGGTCCCCATTGCTATTCAGCAAAGTGTTTACTGGCAATTAAGTTTATGCACATGAGTAGTCTCTAACTTACAACCGGAGTACTTGTGCTAAATTAAGCTAGTGCTCAAGTGCTTTGCTGAACTGGTGTCTGTGTGTTTCTGCATGTGAACAAGGTTCATGTTGCTTCTCCTCCTAGATTTCAGACTAAAAGCTCCTAGAATACCAATTTCTTTCTTTCTCTCTTTTTGTCCAGTGCTAAGTGTCTGTTCTAAATAACAATGCCCTTTTGATTTTATAGTTAAATTCCATTTTCATTTCTACTTCAGATGGACCTGAACTGCACAGTTTAGACCCAGAACTCAGCCTCTCCAAAGATCACCAGTAGGATGCAAGTTTTTGGGTCAGCCCATTACAGACACACAAGACAGTTGCCAAGTGCAGAGTCAAAGCCACCACAAAAGTTCAGTAGTTTTTAGATCCAGGCATTTGGTTTGGGTCCATAATCCTTGCACTTAAAAAACAAACAAAGGAAAAAACAAATTCCCTCCCTTACTTTAGACAAATGTCCTTTCAATCCATCATCATCTTTCATGGAACCAAATTTTTTCTTCAAATCAATTATATTGTCAACCCCTTCTTTTCTCACTTCATTGATGATCTCAAACACTTGTTGGCTCATATTAAGGCGATAGTCATCTAGCTTCCCCTGCAATTAGAAACAGAAACTAACAGTAGGGAGGAGGGAAGCCATATGCATATGAACTTAATAAAACTATATTCTAAATAAACACTGCCATATAAAAATATGCAGTTACCTCATTGAAATGCGTCTACCAGAGCATATAAATGAATTAGTGGCTTTTTTGATAAGATATGCAAGACCTTCATTTCTCTGCAAATTTTTTTACCACCTTTTAATGGGATTGTATTCTGCTCATCAGATACTGGAAAAAGAGGAACATGGACTAACAGTCCCCATGGAGTCCCTTGCACACAGTATTTTAGAAGGTGTGAGAAGTATCTTAGTTCCTGCCTGAAAGCTTTATCTGATAATTATTTCCCAGAGTCATAAAATATCAGAATGAGGAAGCAGATTTCTTCCTCTAGCCAGACATTCCAGCCCATGTCATTTCAATTGCATAGCTTTGTAGATGAGCTATCAATATGCACAAGACACATGGGTTTAATAGAATGAGTAGTATGTTGTAAGAACAAGCTTTTTGGTACAAAATGGATTCATGCTAAAGACAACAAGGAGAGAGTCGGGCAATGAGAATGCAAGTAATCCTGCTACCACCCTTGCCATCCTCTGGGGGATTAATGCACTTGTGGATACCTCACAGATAATTCTGAACTAGAGCCTCAAGATTATGTATTGGATTGCTTCTAGAAGAGGTTATTGATCAAGAGAGTAATTTTCTTACATTTCAATTTAGAAGCTGGATTGTGATACCATCACTCATGCTCCATAGTACCTTATTTCTCAAATAGCCCCAGTGAAGTCAACAGGAGGAACCATTTGGGAAGTAAAGCATTACTCAGCATGAAGAATGGCTGTAGCTAAAAAGAGCAAGTGTCCCCACCCTTTTTAATGGGATATTAGTCCCCTATAAAATGTACCTTCTCTTCATCAGAACAGATCCACATACTTCCCTAGCTGAAAATTTCCCCAAGATACTCCCAAAGTACATAAAGAGATGAACAGTAATTCATCCATCAACTTTAGCTTGTTGGCCCATTTCTCTAATTCATTCCTTTCTATGCCACATACTAGACAATACAATGGCAACGAAAAGGGACCTATCAGATGCCCACTTGGTTTGTACTCACTTTTAGATGTAAACAAGTCACAAACAGATTCTGCACTAACGTTTCATATTCATCTTGTACTTCTTTCCTAATCTTCTCTTTGAGACCGAGATTTTCTTTTTCTAGATTAGTGAGTCTGGCTCTTAGAGCAGTTACTTCCATAATCATCTCATGACTGAGCTCTGCTATCTATCAAAGAAGAAAAATGTAAATCAGTGAAACTAGAGATGGGCCTAAACTAAAACCTTTGGTCTGAATATCCCAGAACTTTGAAAAAGTTTGGATACAGATATGAACCTCATGGCTTGACTCCATTTGTAACTGAAAGGTTACATTACAGTAATTAAACAGTTCTGTAAAATCATCGACCTTTTGTATCTCTATTTGATTTGAAGTTATTTCCTTTAAAGGGGCTGAACACAAAGGATCCCCGAGGCTCAGACCCAATGTTTTGAGGGTGTGAAGATGTATAATGACACATGAAAACCCAGTCGTTATAAGGGGAGAAAGAAAAAGAGAGAGACACAGAAGATGAGTAATGAATCCAGTGGGTAAAAGGGATTGAGAGAAAGTATTTTGGGGAAGGGCTGACTGAGGAAAATTAAGAAGTGTGAGAAAGAGTCTGTGTGGGGTCATGAAGTTTTGGTGAATCCTGATCCCACTTATGCTAACTGCCCCTATTCCTTTAAGATAGAAATCAGAGGAACTGCAGCTAAGCTGTACAGTAAACTACTAGGTTTCTTGGGGCAAGCAAAATGTCTCCTTATAGGTCTGTACAGCTCCAGGCACAGACTGCTTAATAAAGAATCAAATAAATAACAATGTATTGTTAGTAGGTCTCTTGATACGTGAAAACACAGCACCAGTCTGATTCCTAGAGATGGCATCCACATTAGCAAAAACGGGAGCATAACTAATGGAATGTCTTTCTCCGCCTGGTTTGCATGCTCAGGCAGGTACAAGAATATGTATAAGTTCTTTCATTTTCATCCTTAATCTATTGCATTTGCAACCAGTTTGCATTCATACTCAGTTGTGAGTACAACATTAGAAAGTCAGAGGTCATTTAAAAAAAAATTGATCCCAAAAGCCTTTACATGCAAAAAATATATAATATACTCATGGTTGGTAGCACCAATTATTTTTATGATTGCCTGACACTTCCCATGATAGAACCCAGTTTTCAGTTGCTTATAACTTTGCCAAACTTTAACCATTTAGACTGATTTTTTTCCATGCTGGGTGTCTGCCTCAGACTGAATTATTCTGGAAAATTTCAATCAGAACAGTTCAGCCATTTCTAGGAATAAGGCTAGAATAAGAATTGCAATGCTAAAAAAATCTTGTTGCCTTTTCTTTGAACAACGCAAGTGCCCCTAGCCTTTAGAGAATGGACTTTAAATTTGGTATGTCTGTGTGTCAGGGATCTACCTTTTCCATCTTAGTGAAAACTGGTCAAAATTTGACCAATTTAGAAGCCTTTGACAAAAAATAATCACAGTTGACATATACTCAGGAAACTTCTTAGAGTTTAGCAGATAAAATCTCTGAATATTCCAAGCTTACTGAACATGCTCAAAGCTCTCTCCGCTTCTAGTGCTGATCTAACTGTGTCTATTCTATCCCCACAGAGCAACTGAGCATGCATCAGCCCAGAGCTTCAAAGGAAGAGCCAAATGTTCTCTGTAATGGCTGATCCCAATTGTTCTGAGCCAGAGTGGGGCCAGGCACTGAAAATGAGAGCAGGGAACCTGTCCTGCCCAGGACCCCACCCACCTTATTGGAAGCCAGGCCCTGTGGAGGAAGAAGCCATCTGAGTCAAATGCAGAGGGAAAAAAGCTGAAGTGGGGGGAAGGAAAGAGATAGTTTAGGAGAAGGAATCTGGTGAGCCTGGGACTAGTTTGGCAAGGAGACTTGGACTGGGAATTGAAGAGAGGGCAAGGCTATGACTGGGAGCCAGAGATGATAGTACGAGAGGAGGGTGAGACAGGCTGGGTGGGGACACTGGGAGCTAGGTATGGAAAGAGAGGCTGGGACCAGCTGGGGAAAGAGTTTAGGGCTGGGAACCATGGGATGGTGAGAG
Source organism: Dermatemys mawii (assembly GCA_007922305.1). Taxonomy (NCBI): domain Eukaryota; kingdom Metazoa; phylum Chordata; order Testudines; family Dermatemydidae; genus Dermatemys; species Dermatemys mawii. The sequence goes on along the minus strand of ML677333.1, from coordinate 56,443,299 downwards.
GAAACCAGGACTGGGTGTTAGTGATGGAAACAGGAAAGGGGGAAGACTGGGAGCTAGTGGGATTGGCCAGTGTGGGAATACACTGAGATCGGACAAAGACCTGGGGCAAAGAGAGAGAGAGAGAGAGACTGGGATTGGATAAACAAAAAAACTGGGTTAAGGAATCAGAGATGGAGTGGAGGTTAACACTGATGTTGGATGAAGTGTCTGAGGAGGCAGACCAGGACTAGCAGCCAGTGTAGGGGCACAGAGATGGGGGGAGCCTGAGGAGTAGAGACTGGAACTGACTGGGTGAGGAGAATGGGACTGCAATGAGGTGCTGGGGTGGGGTAGAGACAGGACAAGGACAGACTGTAGGAAATGGGGCAAGAAGTTTGAGGGAAGAGGCAGAAGAGTCTGTGCCCACTAGTGCACACTGCTCTCCAGAGCCTGGAATGGAACCCATGATTCCGGAGTTTCACCATTCCCCTGTTGTCAGCAAATATCTGTGAAACCCACTGGCAAAGTGTGTGTCTCATCCCCCACGAGTGCTGGTTCACACAGAGAACTGACAACCTATTATTGCCACCACTTACTCCATTAGCTCACGTGCAAAGGGCTGAACCTAAACTTTTCAATACTGCTGTTGAACCATATGGGTTTCAATATGATGATACATGATGGAATTCTCTCCCCAGTTTATGTGATTTCCTAAGTGTGTGCTCTCATGCTCTGTCTACCCCCAACCCAAACACACACACCATGTGTTAAAAAGACATTATTAAGGTTGCAATGTCAAGCATTCAGAAGTTACAAAATGCCAGAATCAAGCTTGCCCGTGCAACCTTAATTCGACCCTCTTGAGCATATGAATTATGATACAGTCCTTAATTATATGATCATATACTATTTTTTTTCCCCACAGAATGTGGCTTCATCAATTCATCAGCAAGATTGATCTGCTCTGGGGAAAAATCAGAGTTGTGTTGTAAAGGAGACAATTATCAATAGGACCCTTGCCTCATTTATTGCAGAAGGCATGTAGTGAATGAGGCAGAGTATTGCAAGAAGAGTGTAACAGAGTAGCTTGCCCCTTTCAGGTCTAGAGGCCTGGGGCCAGCCAACCCTAGTTACTAAGGAGGCACCCCGGAGCAGGGATTAGTTAATTCCCCTACAAGAGCAGCAGGACGCTGCAGAGAGAGGGAGATGCTCAGGGAGAAACAAGCAGCATCACTGGCTGCTGGGATCAAGTAGACTTCAACAGGGTACCTTGAGTTTTCAAGGACAAGGCTCCAGGCAGAGAAAACCTGGCAGCAGAGACTTGATGGGAATTTGCAAAATTCAATTCTGAATATTTTCATTCATTAATAAATCCAATCCTAGAGAAGGGTATTGCTGAATTAAGAAGAATCTGTGTGTGGCACACTTAAGAGGCCCTGACAAGGGAAAATGAGGCCTGCGAGTAACCTCAGGCCATGAGAGGGTGCTTAAGAGATGGCCACCAGCCAGATGGTAAAGAGAGAGCCTGGTCTCATGCTTAAGGCAGTTGAATAGGAAACTTTAATTCTGGCATTTCTTATCTTTTGTATGGTTGACTTTGCAAACCTAATAAATTAAGGTTTTTTTAGCTGATAGATTATATAGAGCTTCCACAGAACAGTCTAAAGGAAACATGTAAAATCTTTAGTTGTACTTAAAAAGACATATTGTTACCTCATCTTACCACAGTAAGCTAACACCTCATTAAAGGATACATTTTAAATATAGAAAATTCCTCAGAAAGGGAAGATACTGCCCCATGATGACAGTTAACATGTATAAGTTCATCCATGGCACTATACTTTTAGAGTGTTTCATCTAGAGGATCTCAAAGTGATAAGCTATGCATAGAGACTGCTCACCCACTACTGAAATGCAACCATGTCAAGAGTGAAATACAATAATAGAAATATAGAACTGGAAGGAACCTTGAGAGGTCAACTAGTTCAGTCCTCTGCACTCAAGGCAGGACTAAGTATTATCTAGACCAGAGGTGGGCAAACGTTTTGGCCCAAAGGCCACATCGGCAGTGCCTCCCCAAACAGAGTGGGCCCTGCCCCCATCTGACTTCCTCCCCCAGCCTGCCCTATGATTGCCTCCCTCAGAACCTCTGACTCATCCAACCCCCATTTCTCCTTATCCCCTGACTGCCCCCTCCCGGGACCCCCACCCCTAACCACCTCCCTGGGACCCCACCCCCTATCTACACCTCCCTGCTCCCTGTCCCCTGATTGCCCCTACCTCTATCCACACCCCTGCCCCAACAGCACTCCGGACACTCCCACGCCCATCCAACCCCCCTGTTCCCTGACCACCACCCCCAACCTCTGCCCCAACCAACCACACCCTGCTTCCTGTCACCTGACTGCCCCCAGGACCTCTTGCTCTTTATCAAACCCTCATGTTCCCCACCCCCTTACCATGCTGCTCAAAGCAGCAGGAGCTTGCAGCCACACTACTTCAATACCAGGCAGGAGTGGCAGGCCAGAGTGCTGGTGGCACGGAACGCTGAGGCTGCAGGGGAGGGGGATAAAAGGGGAGGGCCCAGGACCAGGAACTGGCCAGGAACTCATGGGCCGGGCAGGACGGTCCTGCAGGCCGGATGTGGCCTGTGGGCCGTAGTTTGCCTGTCTCTGATCTAGACCATCCCTGACAGGTGTTTGTCCAACCCCCTCTTAAAATCCCCAAAATGATAGAGATTCCACAACCTCCCTAGGCAATTTATTCCAGTGCTTAACCACTCTGACAGGAAGTTTTTCCTAATGTCTACCCTAAACTACACTTGCTGCAATTTAAGCCTATTGCTTCTTGTCCTATCCTCAGAGGTTAAGAACAACATTTTTTCTCCCTCCTCCTTGTAACCACCTTTTATGTACTTGAAAAAACTGTTACCATGTCCCCTCTCAGTCTTCTCTTCTCCAGACTAAACAAACCCAATTTTTAAAATTCTTCCTCATAGATCATGTTTTCTAGACCGTTAATCATTTTTGTTGCTCTTTTCTGGACTTTCTCCAATTTGTCCACATCTTCCCTGAAATGTGGTGCCCAGAACTGGACTCAATACTCCAGTTGAGGCCTAATCAGTGCAGGGTAGAGAGGAAGAATTACTTCTGGTATCTTGCTTACATTACTCCTAATACATCCCAAAATGATGTTTGCCTTTTTTGCAACATCATTACACTGTTGACTCATATTTAGCTTGTGATCCACTATGACCCCCAGACACCTTTCTACAGTACTCTTACCTAGGCAGTCATTTCCCATTTTGTATGTGTCCAACTGCTTGTTCCTTCCTAAGTGGAATACTTTGCATTTGTCCTTAGCGAATTTCAGCCTGTTTACTTCAGACAATATCAATTCTGTATCAGACTTGCTGCACAGAAGTTTTTGGAAAGGAGAATAAACAATTTCTACTAAAATTACAATTTTAAATAAGACCATGTAATTATCTAAACTGGATATTGGCCAGAACTCTGAGCTTTTGCAAAAAAACATCTTGTATTCCTCAATAATCGTGAATGGTTATCACCTCTGTTTTACAAGTCACTCAAAAGATGACAACTCCAGCAGCACAGGAACACCAAAACTATAACGGGCAATTAGTGCAATACTGGGTTAGATAGGAAGCTGCTCCCTATAAAATATTTCTACCATTTCCACTTGGATTTTCTTTGAAGGCCTCACATCCACATACTCTGCGAAGAATAAAACCCAAGTGGGATAGCTGTTATCTGCTGAGTGGTTGGGGCTACAAAGAAAAATCAAAAGTCATTGTGCAGTTCATCTACAAGCTCAGAAACATGACAAACAAAGCAATAACTAGGCTCTTTTGCTCAGAGATGGTCTTTATGAGTTTATACAATGTTCTGTACCTCTAAAATGCTACTGGAACACAAATCACCACCACCAACCTGACTAAGGTTTACATCAGTCTGCCTTCCATCTTCTTCTACTACATGTAGTTCCTGAAACAGAGCACAAAGGCATATTGTGACTAAGCTAGCACATCAGAATTATCTTACAATTATTTTACCATCTGAAAGCTTTGTTGTTACCTGGCAATGTCTTCCCATCTTGCAAAATCTCTCTGACATTTCTCCCCTCTCTACAATACAGAATCAGCACCAGGCATGTACCTGTTCTTTTTGGTAGAGTAGTTGATGTTCCTGCTGAAGCAGATTTTCATAAAACATAGAGTAAGTCTCAAAGTTGCTGCGCTCTCTGGCCATGATGTCACAGCCCAGTGCAGTGAGGCAGCTTTGTAAATGGCTTTTTTTAAACGTAATCTGGAAAAAAACAATAACAACTCCATGATACCCCAAACTTAAATTTCTAGTCATTTTAGACACAGCCTGCTATGGTAACACATGTATTTACATCTATTTCCTGTCCACCTCCGCACTCCACCCCAAGGCTTCTGTATTTTGTTTTGACATATCATGTCATATCAGCTCCCATATGGGAACTGCCTACTTTCAGTTTTTCCATTAATGTGGAGATTAGTGGCTCCTCCTATAGAAATTATACTTCTGAGAAAAATAAAACTTTTCTCCCCACCTGACTCTTTCCAAAAACCCTACTGAACACTAAGAAGGAATGCTGCCAAAAGATGAGTAGATTCATCCAGAACATAGGGCTTGTCTACATGTAAAGGTGCATTGGTTTAATCAAAGATGCATTTTTAAACTGATTTAGTTAAATCTGTACAAAAAGGTTTGTGGACATTCTTGGTTTGGTTTAAACCAGGATCATTCCAGTTTAATTAAATCTGGGAGGAGGGATTAGGGTGACCAGATGTCCCGATTTTATTGGAACAGTCCTGATTTTAGGGGACTTGTCCCACGTCCCGACTGATTTAAGATCGGGACGCCCTTTTGTCCCGATATCGGGATTGCAGGCACGGCGGCAAGGCACTGCTATGCCTCTCACCGCTTCTGCCTGGGGCAGTTCCCAGCAGGAGCATACAAATTGGCCCCAGCCAGGCACAGAGGTGGGAAGGAGGTCTCCGCGCCGCCATCTGCTGCAGGGACAGGGCTTGCAGGCTCTGGCAGAGAGCAGACAGCCCCCAGCCACCACCCTGCAACTCCGCTCCAGCCACTGCCCAGCCCAACTCGACCCAGCAGGAGGCAGAGGGAGGGACCCACCTGCCGCTGCGGGACACTTCCTCAGGTGCCTCAGAGCCAGGGGAGGGGCGTGTCCCTGCACCGCCAGCCTGCGACCTCGAGCGGGGCTGCGCCTGGCCCCGAAGCTGGGTGGAGCGGGGAGCACCCTGCACCGTGGGCAGGCGTTGTATCTCCCCCTGCCTCCATGCTTCCAATGGGGTGTGGGCAGGGGTGAGCCTATGGCTCCCCATTCCCTCCCGTTCTGCCCCTGCCTCCCCTCCCCTCTCCCCCCCCGCCATGTGTCCCAGTATTTCCTTGTTGTCATCTGGTAACACTAGGAGGGATAGCTCAGTGGTTTGAGCATTGGCCTGCTAAACCCAGGGTTGTGAATTCAATCCCTGAGGGGGCCATTTAGGGATCTGAGGCAAAAAATCTGTCAGGGGACAGTACTTGGTCCTGCTAATGTAGGGAGGGGACTGGCCTTGATGATCTTTCAAGGTCTTTCCAGCTCTATGAGATTGGCATATCTCCATATATTAAATCTGTTAGGATCTAAATTGAAATCAATGACTCAAACTGAAATAAGAAGGTCCAACATAGGGGTCTGGAGCAGATAAATTAAACCAGTGCAAGTTTGTATGCAGACAGGACCTTAACTCCATAAGCTCACTTGTAGATCAGAGAGCTCGGAGGGAAATTTATCGCTCCTCACTCACACACACAATTCACTCAGAATTTGGATGGGGAACAGACTTACCTACAGGAACGAAGCAATGCATCTCAAAGTGAATCACATTTCAATGAAAACAATGTAGCAGATCTGATAAATACCTAATATTTCATTATAATTGAACGTATATTTATAAAACACCTTTCATCCCTAAAGATCTCCAAGTTACGAATTGAAGCTACAAACAGGGCTCATTTCATCTGCCATGAAACTGCCCTCTCCTCTCAGGGTGAAAAACAGCAACATATGTGATAAATCCATGTGTTGTAGAGAACAGACGATTACTATATAAAGTACAAATATCTCTAAGAAACTAAGACTGAAAGCCTTGTCCTTCAGCTCCAAAAATAGGCATTTGTCAGTTGACTGACATTCTTCCGCGAGAAAGCAGAGTCACATACACACAGAAAGCACATTACAACTATATAATATGGAAAATTAATACCTTTTCGAAACTGCCCAGGACATTGGGGCCAGCATCCCCACTCAGAATGAATACGTCAGTACTCTAATGACTTAAAGTGACAACAGAGTACTTTCTAATACCACACAGGGACACTGATTGAGTACGGATTCAGAAGGAAGAGTTCTGCCTTTTGAGTTCCCAATGCTACTTTCCTATAGTTGCTTAGAAGCCTCTAATCCGCCTGACTTTACTACAACTGTGAGATCTGAACAAATCACATGACAAGGTGCTAGTGTCATACGTAATACACAAAATCACACTGCTAGAGTCATAATCTGAACATAAACTCATAAGTTTAAAAGAGGATGTTTCCCTTATGCGTCACTAACAGGTTTTAATAAGTAAAAATGTAAATAAAGATTAGTTATGCCTGGATAGAAACACAATATATGTACCTCTACATCAGATTCTTGATAATTTTCCATTAGTCTTTGAACAAATGTTTCAACTATTTGTGGTCTTACAACTGAGAAGTTTTCTTGCATGACTCGATGCTTCCAGAGCTCTGGACAAGCAAGGGGGGAAAAAAACAAACAAACAATACATCAACAGATGTCTGTCACAAAATATTGATCCCTCTTTAATCCCTGTAAAATGATACCATGTGCAATTTGTGGTTTAGGATTTCTCAATCTTTCTAAAACTGTATGCAACAGAAAGTAACCAACAACATAAACAGATTCTGTGATTCTGTGAGCAGGGGTGTTAAATACAATGTGTCAATAGGGCTAAAATATATTTTTGTTCGGGACCAGGTCCACCAGTTAGGGCCCTATCCACAATTGATCACTGACTGATGATAAGAGCATTGCATGAAAATTGAAAGTAGAACATGGCTTTTTATGTAGTAACTAAACATTTGGGTAGAAAAATTGCTGTTGCATTCAACATCAGTCCATGGGGAAAAAATGGTGTCAGCCACTTTTAGAACTACCATTACTTCCACTGCTTGCTTGTTTAACCATTTGTGCATGCACTTTCTGGATCTGCACATACAGTTATCCTAAATGTATAAATTAAAGTGCATAGTTATGCACTTAAATTACTTGGAAGTCTGGCTTTTAAACTGTCATCATTTGGCTAAAGCATTGACATCCCAATGAGATAAGTGGGAACAATTTCAAGTTGTCTGCAGACTTAGGAAGAAAAGTATGAGCTAGTTTGGCACACACAGCTCATATCAGGAAAGTTTTCTTTGCAATCATTATGGTTAAAACTTGCTTTATAAAAACAAAGTCAAAGCTTAGATTTTGCAGCATTTGAATCTGGCTGAGCAGGCTGGGGATAAGTATGTCAAGATAGCCAGGTGCTTGAAACCCCAATGTATAAGTCTTCATCACATGGTAGTATAGTCAAGATATGGGCATTTTCACACAAAGGGCTGGGCTTTATCAAAACCTGAAAGGAGTTTTATGTGGTGATGGCAAATTTTCACTAATAATTTCACTGTATGTGGGCCAGATTGTTCCTGGCTCTTGAATAAGTGCAAAGGGAAGCAGGAAGGATACACAGGAACCTTACCACCTTGCACAAGGGCTGGGTAGAATCCTTGCACTCCACTCTCATGTGCTGCTAGGGATGCATGTTCCCCAATGGGAAAATGGATGGAAAAAGCCCTGCGCCCATATTAGCCACAAAACTGGTAAGACTACTGTAACACAAGTCCTTCTAGAGCTCCCACATATATGTAAAGGCTGTAGGATTGGGCTTCCCATGTTTGGCATGCTTCCTACACAGAAAAGAGGTGTGGGGGGGGGGGCTAGATGTAAAAATGCATTTTGTATTTTAACACCTTACCTGTAGGGAGGCCACTTCCTGCTCTTGCTCTTTCAGATGTAACTAGTGTCATCTCCTGGTTAATTTTCTTTTTCACCTCATGGATCATGTGTATTTCTAGACTTTCCAGCAGTTTTTGAAGCTATAGTAAGTATATAGTAAATTGTTCACATTAACTCTCTATGCTTATTGTACCTCATCTGCTGTGCTTTGCCAATTTTCAATTTTTTAAAAAGTAAGTTTAAAAAACCACACAGTATGTAGGAGTAAGAATAAGATAATTTAGGGAAGTTAGATTGTGTCCAAAATTCTGTACTATGAATGCTTAGAGGGTCAGATTCACTAGTCCATTACAGCTGCTTTATGCTGCTCCAGGGCATTGAGTCATGGGCCTTGCAGCACAGGTTCCAGTTTGTTTGACCTATCCCTACAGGTGACCCTGTTTATGCCGCCCCATGGGTTTTAATGGTTCCATATAGGCCAACAGCATTCCCCCTGTGGAGTAAGAGTCCTCCTTTACCTGCCGTGTTTTGACTTCAATTTCTGATGCTCCTTTTGGGGGAAGTATAGACTGAGAGCTTGTTGCAAGTCCTTCAAACTCATGTTCTGTGCCCATGTGCCTGGCGATGGCTCTCATAGCAGGGTATAAGATGTCAGTACTAAAGAAACCCGGACAAAGATGTTACACATGTTCCCTTGCAACAGTATTTTCAGTCTCTTCTGTATTTCTCTCTTTCAGTCCACACATACCTTTCCCCTCCCCTAACACATAATCACTGGGACTCATTTCACTATCTCCTGTCACCCTTTCGGGAAGCTCTGCTAGCAGAGCAGGATTTTCTGTGTGGACCAATCATGTGATACTGAATCTCACATTACATCACTTCTTTTTTCAATAGTTATAGAAAAATAAAAGTTCATTGGATGAAGCAGGAAGAGCTAAAACAAAGCAGAGAATTCTGGTTGCCAACACAAACTTCTCCCATAACAACCAAATAGATATAGACACTCCCCAATGTTGCCCTCTCTTATCTGATGGCATTTGCTAGGTGAAACAGTGCCAGCCTTCCTACAGTCGTCAGTGCCAGCCTAAATACTGAAAGGGCCCTTATGTCTCTAAACAACAAGAGGAGCAATTGACAAAAGGGCACAGGTACCGGGTTACATTTGACACCATCAATTGCATTAGACACAGACATCTGCAGAATCTGAAAACGTCATTTTCTCAGGATGCATGGAAGCTTTCCCTCACGAAGAGGGTGAGTGCAGTGTTTTACCATCACTTTCCACAGAGCTGTTGTTTCCATTCACAAAATATATACACCAAGATTCAACAAAGTGATCCCTAAATCCATCACAGATGACACACCCTGGCATAGAAAAATCCTCCGCTGGCACAGAGTTGGCATAGAAACTGCTACACTAATACCTCCTCCGCAGATGTGAGAGTAGGGAATTTGGAAAAGGCCAGGGGTGGGGGAGAGAGAGCGCAAGGGAGCTTGGCTGTACCCCAGTGATCATAAGTACCATATCAGTCCCTTGGCAGCTGGCACAAATTAGCATAATCCTGAAACAGTGACGATAGAGCAAGAGAGTGATTGCTGGAGCCACAGCTGTCCAGATGTGTGGGAGAGGTGCCCTGCCACACATTTAGCATGAAGAACCGCTGCTCCCAGCTCCCCAGGACTCCTCTTGAAGAGTTTCACAATGTTGTAGGAGCAGGCTGAGCTCAAGTGCTCTACATCTTCCAGAACTAAAGGCTCTCTCCCTCTGCAGAATTTATAAGCTCTACAGGGGGCAGAGATCCCAGTCCCAGGAAGCAAACAGATCTTACCAAATCCCCATGCTATACCAGTAAGTGGGTCTGGGTATTGCAGGTGGGTCTTGCTCCTGCAGCTCCCCAGCCCTGGAAATTTCTTCTCTTCTTCCGGATGAGCAACGAAGAACAGCTCCCAACTCCACATGCTTTCTAGGCGACATTGTATCACCAGATTCTCACTCCCTTCTCTGGCCTGCACTGTGCTGAGGAGCCAGATTAGGCTACCTGAAAACTCCCCAACATGGGTAAATCCTAAAATGGCATTAATCTGGCATGTCTTGCTCATATGCCACCCTTTCTCTGTAGACTCACCATAGGGATGTACCAGGGCAGGAGGGAGTGTGGCTGGAGCATTACTGCATGTTAGCTATGCTCAGCTGGCAGACGGCACCTTTACCTGCTAGCACAGATGAGGATAGATCACAGACTGCTCTAAAGTGCGTCAGAACTGAGGTCAGCATTGGACTATTTGAAAACTAGAAAGCTGCAATCACTTCCCTGACAGCCCCACCCTGCTGCACAAAGCAGAGGCTGGGCAGAGTAGACAAGTGGTATGTCATTCTACTCAGATATGCTTCTGTTGTTCAGGGATTTGTAGATGTAAATTGTGGGGGTCTCCTTTCATGTAAGTATAAATAACAATGATATCTTAGTATTTCTTCTCTCAAGTCACTAGAGAGAACAATGAGTCAGTGTTTCTACTGTAACTTGCTAGTTTAACAACAGGGTTCTGCCAGTGAGTAGGGGCATAAAATTGACATCTGAGTGATCTCAGGATAATCTGAAGATAGCAACACAACATGTCACACAGGAAGAATACAGGTATTCAGTGGCACATTGATATCTGATGACTAGAATTGAGAGAGACAGGAGACCAGTCTGTTAAAGAAACAAACTAACACGTTAAGACAAAAATGTTTTGGATTTGGAAGGACACAAACAGACACTGCTTCTCTGCCCCATTTTATGAGAATCCTGTTTTCCAATATCCCCAAACCACCTGCTACCTAGACTGTATTACTACTGTGTTATCCAGCAAACTTTTATTTTCATTATGTTGCTTGGTTTGGTAATAGATTTTATTTCAGGGGAACAGAAGGGAATGCATTATTACAATTTAAAAAAAGATATAGTTTTGGGCTGTTAGTAAGTGTCCCTTTAAAGAAAACTTGCCAGATTTTCTAATGCACATTATTCAGGCCAAGCAAATAGGAGGATTAGGTAGAATCCTGGTACACTTCCATTTCATTAAAGATCAGCTTCAGGAATGTCAATTTTTAAAAGAACTGTATGTAACATTGATCTAAATGTCCTAAAGAGACAGGTAGAAATAATAAAGTCACTGAAAGACCACAGGAATACATCTGGAACAACCTTACTAATGAACAATTCAGGCAGAAAGAAGATCAGAGCAGGTCAAAAATCCTATTTTAAAGATAAAGCAAAGATATTAGAATAATTATCAATTTGGTACCAAACTAAAGAAAGGCAGAACTAAAACAGAGCGAATTGAAACAGGATAAGAATAAAAGACAAGTGTGAAGAACGGTACTACAGGCATTTATTTTTTTTAACTTTCACAACCACTCCAGCCTAGAATACTTCTACATCAGAATGAAACTCACCCATATAGCTCAGCAAACTGTTTGTAAAGAGGAACTGTATTGATATCCTCGACTTTCAGTTTAAGTCTACCCCATTCTGCCTTTAATACTTCCAATTGTTTCCATGTTATCAGAAAAGATCTCAACAACACACGTGAAGTAACTGGATCGTGGGGCTTTGGCAGAGCTTTGCAAGTCTTTCTGCTGCTATCTGACCAACTGGCATGTGATTCCTCCATTTCTGCCAAATTCTAATGAAATTTTTAGGGGAGAAATTTTGTTACAATCTCATATCATACACTTCATTGTTTAATAAAATGAGATAAGCCACTGTACGTTTGTTAGAGATTGAGTAAAAAAAACAAAAAACTTGCAACCCCATATAATTGTTTCCATAACTAGTGTCCTACAAAATCTAGCGGACACAAAATCCTGTCTATTTTTTCATTGCAATGAGCAGACTATAGAAAAGACAAGGCTAAAACACACATACAAATCTTTCATCTTATTGCCACTTTCCTTGAGTCAGCTGCCTCAATAAAACTCCATGGTGTTGACAAAAATATCTTTAAAAACTCAGATCCTCAGCTAAAGTCCTGAAGGAAACAGCCCTTATTAAAAATAAATAACTCATTCTCTTTGCACATTTCTCCACACTCATACTTCCTGACAGTATGACTGCACACTTACGCATTTACTAACTAGTAGATTTATCTGCTTTCCATCAGAAATGGCTTGAATCTCAGCCCATCCCCTGAACCAAACCTTTGTGGTAGGTTCTGGAAAGGCTTAATGCTCCCCAATGACCATTCACCACATTTTTATCCATTGTGCAAATGTTATTGGAAGTACAGCCTGAGGGACCCAGGCCCCTTCTTAACTATCAGTCCTTGTTATACAAGGGAGCTAGGCCTCTCTGCACTGAGCAGCTCTTGTTAAAGGCACAGATAAGGAGGCACAAGTGAGGAAAGTGAAGAGGCCCTGCTTTGTCCCCCTGTTTCTGATGGCGGCAAGTACATTAGCTGGATGGTGGGCACCAGCAACCCTTCTAATGAGGTCTGTCACTGTGACTCTCCTCCTCCTCAGCTGCAGTCTAAAAGCTTCTTTGAAACACATTACATCCCATCATGCAGTCAAGAGCATAATAGGCCATTGCAGCATAACTTTATGGGACTAAAGGCCACTCTTTTATGTTACACTCTCAGGATTCACAACGTCCAAGGGAGTTTTTCATAAGAGCTGTGCAGCGAGGCGGACTGGTCTCCCACACAGGGCTGCCAGGGAGGAACCACTCCCCACCCTCTGTGGTGACCCAGGCCAGGCCCACCCTTCATGCTGGAAGCAGAAAGGCAGAACAGGAAGTATAAGAGGTAGGGCTTCCAGCTCAGGGGAGCAGCCTACCCACCTTAGGCTGGATGGCTTGTGTGTGTTCGCTGTCTGCCACAGAGAGCAGGCCATTAGACTGTGCCTGCTCTGCCTTGCTCAGAGGGCTTGAGCCTGACTGTGGCCATGTCTACACTACCACATATGTCAGCAAAACTTCTGTCACTCTGGGGTGTGAAAAAGGACACATCCCAGAACGACACACGTTTTACCGGCATAAGTGGTACTGTGCACAGCACTATGTCGATGCAAGAGCTACTCCCGCTGACATAACTACCACCGCTTATTGGGAGTGATTTAATTATGTGGACAGGAGAGCTCTCTCCCGTTGGCACAAAGCAGCTACACAAGAGATCTTAGAGCAGCGCAGTTGTATCGCTACAGCTGTACCACTCTAAGCTTGCTAGTGTAGACATAGCCTGTGTTTGCTGTCTGCCCCAGTCAGAGAAGCTGGGCAATAGATTGCTAATTGCCCTGCCCCTCACCACTGGGGCCCTGGACTCTTTCATGACATTTACCACATTAATTCCCTGTCAAATGGCTATCAGCTGCTAGGGAGCATAGTGAGGAGAAATGGCCTCCTTCCGAGGCAGACAGGGAGGAACCACTCCAAGCTGTATAGCCTAAATGAATTAATTTGTCAGAGGTACCTGTTTTTTCTTAGCTACAGCAGTTTTCCATTCAACATGATCTTCCATAACACCATCATAGCTACTCTGCAGTATATCCTCCATTAGAAACTGCATCCCGACCAGTACCCCATGAGCAACTCTTCGGTCGTCATCATTCAGTCTGCACAGGCACAACTAGAGGAGGAGACACATCTGGTGATTTTTCTAGGTTACCCAGTCAGATCTCAGTGAGTAACTACGGTAATGAGTTATTGTTAGTACAATTACTTTAAAAGTTCTCCATCCATTTGTACGAACAGATGGATTCTACTAGAAGCCTCTGGCATTGTGGACCTAAAAGTCATGGAAGAACTTTGCTACCCAAGCACAACAGCATTGTGGTAGCTGTAGGAGAACCAAAAAATGAAATTGTGTAGTTCAAGTTCATTGTCCAACAGCAGCAGTTTTTCAAATTAAAAACAAATGGTGAATGGTAAAATAATTTGGGGGTTTTAAATGACAGAATAATGTGTTACTATCACAGGGAAGGGCTTGCTTTAATGCAGTACAATCTTCATATTGTCACTGTGCCTTTGGAGACAGGCACAGTAACTTTTGGATGTACAACAAGTAGCATTCACCATACCTGCATGTTGTAATTTATGGTATTTAGATTGCTGATAGTGACTGGAAACGGTCCTCCATCTACTAGAAATGCCCTCCAAGGAAACAGCGTCAACGTCTAAAACAATTCAGATAACAGTCAGAAGCATAAAAATAATGTTCAAACAATAATAAAGGACTCATCTAACTTGACCTGAGGATGAAAATTCACTGTGCAGACTGCTGCTTAGTCTGTAATATACCATCCTCTGACCTCTTTGCATGAGTTGCAGATAAGTGTATAATTGGAACTATACAAGATATACTACTGAGATAACAATGGGATGAATTAAGGGACTGTTATCTTTACCCTACATCCCCTGGATTGTTGGAAGCTGATGTCAGATTTAACATTAAGTTCATGTTTTTTAAAATTCGTTATCTTTGGTTTTGTCACAAAGTATATTGAAAGAAAGGAGGAGTTCACTGGTCATGACAGCACTATGCTTAGGCATTAAAGGCAAAACACTTACCAATGCATCAAAACCCTAATGAGGTACAGCCTGCCAGCTTAGTGGCATGGGGTTAGGCAACAAGAATCTCCTACCCATGAGAGCAGGCCTTAGTCGGGAGAAGCACATATGACTTCTTTTTAAAGTAGTAAGAGGAATCTGAGGATGCACTGCTGAGTGCATTTCCTGCCAGACTGCCAAGACCCATGCAAACTGCACCAACTGCAGGGCTGGCTCCAGCTTTTTTGCCGCCCCAAGCAGCTAAAAAAAAAGAAAAAAAAAAAAGAAAGAAACCTGAAGTCATGGACCTGCTGCCGAAATGCTGCTGAAAGAAGAAGCGGCACAGCGCCCCAATCACGGATGGTGCACCGCCCCCCAGTGTTGGTCGCCCCAAGCACGCGCTTGGGACACTGGTGCCTGGAGCCGGCCCTGACAAACTGAATATCTCCCAAACGTTCTCACTTGGCTGTTACTGCTCTACTTTTCACCTGACTTACTTTGATGGTTTAGGGCAAATTCTGCCATAAAGAAACTATTCTTCTTCACAGAGGGCAAATCTCATTCTTCACTTGTTCTACATAATAGCTCAGTATGATCATTTCGAGCAATAGTTCTCAAACTTTAGCAACCAGAGGACCCCCATTTTGACTTAAAAATGTTCACAGTCCCCCAAACCAGTTTCTAATTTTCCCCAGGGGTGCTCAACGCTCACTTAGCCCCCCAGGCCTCGCTCCCACTCCACCCCTTCCCTCAAGGCCCCACCCCCACTCCTCTTCTTCCTGTCCTGCTCTGCCCCTGACCCTCCTCTTCCCCGGCTCTTTCCGCTCCCTACCCAAAGTGTGCTCCTTCCCCGATCCTCCTGCTCCCGCCCAGCACCTCCTGCATGCTGCTGAATAGCAGTTTCGCAACATACAGGAGGCACTGGGAGGGAGGACAAAGGAGTTGATCAGCAGAGCCAGTGGCCCCAGACATGACTCGCAGACCCCCAGATCTGCAGACCCCAGTTTGATAACTGCTGATTTAGAGCAAGCTGCCGACTGCAGAATTTTCACAATTCTGTAAGGACTTAAAAGGTGTAACACCAAGGTGGGAAAGTAGTCATTTAGGAAGATCCAATGGGGTAGTCATTTAGGGAGATCCATTGCTTAGAGTACTAGGATGAAAATGAGCAAAGGAAAGTTTAAACTGAATATCTGGAAATATCTACTAACCCTAGCATCTATGGGCATAATCTAAAGAAGTCAATAGAAAGTTAACTTCAGTAGGCTTTGTATCAGGCCCTATAACTAGCTTTTTTCTTTAATGCATCTGATGACCCACAACAAGAAGTGGAAAGTCCAGCATTACAATTAGGGTAGATAAAATATCCCAACATACTTTGGATGCAAGGGATATGATGCCTTACAGTAAAAGTTCTCTTCTATTTTTTAGTTTTTATGATTACTTGCTAATTAGTGGACTTTTTCTGGGGACCCCACTGGCAAAGTGAAACTGACTATGATCATAGAAATGAAAAGTCACTGCGTGCTAAGTTCTGTGCTACCACAGAATGGAGTATCACAGCAAGAACTGAATGACTTCTCCTCTCAGCACCCAAGTACAAACAGGAAACAAATCAAATTAGACATCCTTTGAAAGTACACTTTACTCACCAAGGGGCTGCATGGGTCCAGTAGCTGTGGGAGCCGGAGCTGTGAGGCAAACACACTCCTTACTGCAGAGTTACTCACGGGAGGCAGCCCATGGTGCATACTGTCTGTAACACTCTGGTAAGCCAAGATATTCCCAGAGGACAAATATACTTCGCTGAAGAGACAACAAAATCACTTTTTAAATACCATCTTTATAAAATTTTTTTTTGAAATATAGTCTGTAACTAGCTTACACTTTCATACTATTATACTGAACATCGCAGTCATAGGCAGTGACCTGCAACTGACTGTTAGTTTTGTACTTAGTGAAAAGCTAAGGGTTGTCTACATGGTGTTTTAATCCACATCAGAAGAGTATTCATTTTAGTCCACACTAGTAGGTCAGTATCAGAGGGGTAGCCATGTTAGTCTGGATTTGCAAAAGCAACAAAGAGTCTTGTGGCACCTTATAGACTAACAGATGTATTAGAGCAGCGGTTCTCAAAGTGGGGGTTGCGACGCCTCAGGGGGTTGCTGGGTGCCTCCTGAGGGGTCGTGAGTCCCTGTGACTGCCGAATTGATTACTTCCACATTCGGCAGCTTTTCAGTGGACATACCAAGCCCTGTCGGGAGCGCTCAGCATGTCCGCCAAAAAGCCGCCACAGAATGCGGAAGTAATCAATTTGGCGGCTTTTTGGCGAACACACAGGGGTCACACCGAGAAGCCGCTTCTAAAATAAAGGGTTGCGATTCTCGGAAGTTTGAGAACTGCTGTATTAGAGCATAAGCTTTTGTGGGTGAATACCCACTTCATTGGATGCATGCAGTGGAAATGACCAGAGACAAGTATAAATATGCAGGCAGGAATCAGGCTAGAGATAACGAGGCTAATTCAATCAGGGAGGATGAGGTCCTCTTCTAGCAGTTGATCTGGAGGTGTCAATACCAAGGGAGGAGAAACTGCTTTTGTAGTTGGCTAGCCATTCATAGTCTTTGTTTGATCCATCCAATTTCTGTTGATGGAAATCCATCAACCTCATGAAGAAACTTGCACAAGTACAGACAGATATCATCTTCCTTTCCAAATGCAAACGGATGTACATCATACCAAAAGGACTGAAAGTGAAAAATCCATTGCTATCTACATACTGCACAGACCACAGTGAGAGATTATGCCATACACTATCTAAGAAACGGAGGAACCACCTGATCAGCATCCTATACAGCAAACAGGAAAACATAAAAAAAGAACTCTCCAACCTGGAGACTTTCATAAATAACCAACTTTCCACACAAACGGACTTTACAAAAATAAGACAGGAGATGTACATCAAACATTTCACCTTTCTACAAAGGAAAAAGGACTGTAAGCTGTCTAAAATCCTACCTGCCACATGGGGCCACAACAGTGGTACCCCTAACTCACCCAGCAATATCGTCAATCTATCCAGATACACACTCAGTCCAGGAGAAGAGTTTGTCCTATCTCGGGGACTCTCTTTTTGCTCCACCATCCCCACAAACATGATACAGTTCTGTGATGATCTGGAAGCCTACTTTCACCATCTCCGACTTAAAGAATACTTTCAAGATAACACTGAACAGCGCACTGATACACAGATATCCTCCCACTAACAGCACAAGAAGAAGAACTCCACATGGACTCCTCCTGGGGGTCAAAATGACAGTCTGGAAACTATACATAGAATGCTTCTGCCGACGTGCACAGGCAGAAATAGTGGAAAAACAACATCGCTTGCCTCATAACGTAAGTCATGCAGAACACAATGCCATCCACAGCCTCAGAAACAACCCTGACATTATAATCAAAGAGGCTGATAAAGGAGGTGCTGTTGTCATCATGAACAGGTCTGACTACCAAAAGGAGGCTGCCAGACAACTCTCCAGTACCAAATTCTACAGGCCACTTTCCTCCAGTCCCACTGAGGAATACACTAAGAAACTGCACCTTCTACTGAGGACACTCCCTACACCAACACAGGAACAAATCAACACACCCTTAGAGCCCCAACCAGGGTTATTCTATCTCAGGGGTAGGCAACCTATGGCACGGGTGCCGAAGGCGGCACACGAGCTGATTTTCAGTGGCACTCGCACTGCCCGGGTCCTGGCCACCGGTCCAGGGGGCTCTGCATTTTAATTTAATTTTAGATGAAGCTTTTTAAACATTTTTAAAACGTTATTTAATTTACATACAACAATAGTTTATTTATATATTAAAGGTATATGGAAAGACAACTTCTAAAAACATTAAAATGTATTACTGGCTCTCAAAACCTTAAATTAGAGTGAATAAATGAAGACTCGGCACACCACTTCTGAAAGGTTGCTGACACCTGTTCTATCTACTTCCAAAGATCCACAAACCTGGAAATCCTGGACGTCCCATCATCTCGGGCATTGGCATCTCACTGAAGGACTGTCTGGATATGTGGGCTCTCTGCTCAGACCCTATGCCACCAGCACTCCCAGCTACCTCTGTGACACCACTGATTTCCTGAGAAAACTACAATGCATTGATGATCTACCAGAAAACACCATCCTAGCCACCATGGATGTAGACGCTCTCTGCACAAACATCCCACACACAGATGGTATACAAACTGTCAGGAACAGTATTCCTGATGATGCCACAGCCCAACTGGTCACTGAGCTCTGTGACTTTATCTTCATGCACACTTATTTTAAATTTGGTGACAATATATAGCTCCAGACCAGTGGCACCACTATGGGCACCCGCATGGCCCCACAATATGCCAACATTTTTATGGCTGACCTGGAACAACACTTCCTCAACTCTCGTTCACCCACGCCCCTTCTCTACCTACGCTCCATTGATGACATCTTCATCATCTGGACCCATGGGAAGGAAACTCTGGAAGAATTTCACCATGATTTCAACAGCTTCCACCCCACCATCAACCTCAGCCTGAACCAGTCTACACAGGAGGGCCACTTCCTAGACGCCATGATGCAAATAAGCGACGGTCACATTAACATACCAAAAACCCACCACCCGCATTGCCTACTTTCATGCCTCCAGCTTTCTTCCTGGACACACCACACGATCCATTGTCTACAGCCAAACACTGAGGTACAATTGCATTTGTTCCAATCCCTCAGACAGAGACCAACACCCACAAGATCTTCACCAAGCACTCTCAAAACTACAATTGTAGGGATGACATATTAAAGTATTAAAAATGATTTTTTAAGTGGAAGTGACTTTTTATCATTTGTTTTTTACAACTGAAGTTTACATAGTATGTTTGTTAAGTAAAAATAGCTTAATAAGTGTTTAAATTTATTATTAATTATTATTTGTTAAAATTGTTAAATGTTTAAATTTATTATTATTGCCCCTTTAAAATATAATTTGTTAACTTAAAATTGTACTATGTAGCCAGAAACGGTGTTTTTGGTTTGTTTTAGGGCACGCTTAAACTTTTACAAGTAGCTACTTAAAATTAACATTGCAGCAATACATTGTAACAATGCATTGTTAAGCCACTAACTTTGCTTTGGAAGCAAATTAATTAATTAAGGACATTGTTACACAATTGACGCCAGTTATTTTTAAAGCATTGTAAACCAATTAACCCTAATCGCAAAGTGAAACATTGTAACTATAACAGTAACTAACTCAGCACTTAAAAAGAGAGTTTTTTGAGAAATGCCACCCAAAAACTTTTATAACTTTTTGTAACTATTGTATGTGTAAAATTATTATTATACAAAATACTGTATGTAAAACATTAATTAAAAAGTGTATGTAAAAAAAAAAGTGCTTAAACAATAAATAAATGGTTTAAAAGGTTGCAGCCTGAAAATGCAGCATCAAAGGGCTAAAAAAGGCGTCAGGTGCCAGTGCAACCAAAAGGTGTTAAGTAAAAAAACCTGAAAACTGAAGGTTCACCCTATAAAATCACTAAAAAGCACCTGGCAGCCACCCTGAAGACATCAGCATGATGCAGCAATTCCCATAGACTGGCATAGGAAAAAATTCCTATAAAAACTGAACCAAAAAACTATAAAGTCAAAGTCCAAGGTTCTGCTGACAGCCTACCAGAAGCTTCAAATGCGCATCTAATCAGGACTTCGCTCCCCACTACCATCACCTGTGTATAGAATACCTGGCCAGTATTCTGTCACAAGAAACTTCCAGGCTGGTAACTATAACAATTACCCAAAACCTAAATAAATGAATAAATAATTAAATGTGTGTGTGTGTGTGTGTGTGTGTATAAGGGTTAAGTAGTGATAGGAATAAGTAGTTAAACAACGTTGTTTGCTTCTATCTTTTCGTTATTCTTTATTATTATCTTTACAATAAATGTGGCTTTTTGCCTTATCCCCCTCATAAGATCCTGCTTGCTTCTATTGGTGTAACACAATACCCACATGAGGAAACAAGGAAACAGATAAACAGAGCCAGACGTGTACCCAGAGGCTTCCTGCTGCCAGACAAGCCCAAGAAAGAAACCAACAGAACACCACTGGCCATCACCTACAGTCCTCAGCTAAAACCTCTCCAGTGATCTACAACCCATCCTGGACAATGATCCTTCACTTTCACAGACCTTGGGAGGCAGGCCTAGGATGTAGGAGACTTACATTCAACAAGCATTTTGCAGCAAAAAAACTTTAAGACAAGACTGCAAAGAGAAACTGCAGAGTTGCAATTCATTTGCAAATTTGACACAATCAGTTTGGGACTGAATAGAGATTTTGAATGGCTAGCTAACTACAAGAGCAGTTTCTCTTCTCTCGCTGTTCACACCTCCAGTGCAGCTGCTAGAGGAATACCTCACCCTCCCTGATTAGAGATAACAGCTGGTTCAGCCTCATTGGACCCAATCAATTTGGAACTGAATAGAGATTTTGAATAGCTAGCTAACTACAAGAGCAGTTTCTCTTCTCTTGCTGTTCACACCTCCAGTGCAGCTGCTAGAGGAATACCCCACCCTCCCTGATTAGAGATAACAGCTGGTTCAGCCTCACTGGACCCACCCAGTTATCTTTAACCTGGTTCTTGCCTACCTATTTATACTTGCCCCTGGATACTTCCACTGCATGCATCCGATGAAGTGGGTACTAGCCCATGAAAGCTTATGCTTTAATACTTTTAGGTAGTCTTTAAGGTGCCACAGGACTCTTTGTCACTTCTACAATTCCAGACTAACACGGCTACCCCTCTGATTCTTGACATTCAACAACAGGGATTGAGAGCACCCCACCCCAGAATATCCTTAACCAGAGGTGAAAGTAAGCCGGTACGCGCCGGTACGGCGTACCAGGAAGAGCCAGTGCGCCGTACTGGACCGGCTTCTTCAGGAGACAATTTAAAGGGCCTAGGGCTCCCAGCAACAGCTGGACCCCCAGGTCCTTTAAATAGCAATTAGAGCCCCACTGCCGGAACTCTGGGGTAGGCAGCCAGGACCCCCGGGGCTCTGGCGATGATTTAAAGGGCCCAGGGCTCGGAGCCCCCGGTCCTTTAAATCCCCTCTAGAACCCCTGCCACTACCCCAGGGCTCCATGGGGCTCTGGTGGGGATTTAAAGGGTTGGGGGCTGTGGCAGCAACTACTCGCCTGGCCCTTCAAATCCCCGCCAGAGCCCTGCAGCCGGAACCCTGGGGTAGTGGCAAGGCTTCAGCAGAGACTCGCGCCGCTCCTCAGGGCTAGAGCGCGGGGCTCTGTCAGGGATTTAAAGGGCCTCGGTGGGTAGCGGCTGCCGCAGCTCTGAGCCCTTTAAATCCTCATCATAGCCCCACGGCTGGAGCCCTGGGGAGCGGCGGCGAGTCTCTGGGGAATTTAAAGGGCTCTAGGGGCAGCGGTGGGTGCAGGACCGCAGGGTAAGTACCCTTAGCGGGACCCGCTGCTTTATTTAGCTGCGGGCTCACCACGCGCCGCTTCCCCATGGCTCCCACTGGCCATGGTCTCCGCCAAAGCCTTACTGCCGCTACCCCAGGGCTCCGGCTGCCGGGCTCTGGTGGAGATTTAAAGGGCCCGGGTGGTAGTGGCTGCCGCAGCCCCAAGCCTTTTAAATCCCTGACAGAGCCCCGCGGCCAGAGCCCTGGGGAGCGGTGGCGAGTCTCCGGTGGGAATTTAAAGGGCTCCAGCCCTGCTATCATCCTAGAGCCCTTTGAATCCCTGCCAGAGACCCGCCGCCGCTCCCCAGAGCTCCAGCGGCGGGGCTCAGGAGGGATTAAAAGGGCTCGGGGCAGTAGTGGGCAGCTTGAGCTCTGGGGCCCTTTAAATCCCCACCTGAGCCCTGCTGCCAAAGCCCTGGGATAGTGGCAGTGGAGCTCTGGAGGGGATTTAAAGGCCCCGGGGCTCCATGGGCGCTACCCCTGGGCTCCGGCAGCAGGGCTTTGCAGGAATTTAAAGGACCCTTGGCTCCTGGCTGCCTCTACTCCCCGGGGCCCTTTAAAGATCCGCCAGAGCCCAGGAGCCCCGGGGTAGCATCGGCAGCCAGGAGCCCCTAGAGCTCCTCAGTGATTTAAAGGGCCCCGGCTCCACTGCTGTGGCAGCTGGAGCCCGGGGCCCTTTTAATCTTGATCTAAAGAGCCGGAGGCTTTAAGGCCCCGCCTCTTCTGGTTGAGGCCACTCCTCTTCTGGGTGAGGCTCCACCCCCTGATCAGGACTTCCGGCATACCAGTAAGTCCTTTAACTTACTTTCACCCCTGTCCTTAGCCCACTAGCTAGGATACTCCTGCAATGTGGGGAAGATCCTAATTCAAATCCCTTCTCCACAGCAGGCAGAGGATAGTGGGATTGAACTTGGCCTCACACATCTGAGGTGAGTGCCTTAACCGCTAGGCTAAAAGTTATAAAGAAGACATCATTGTTACTTTCCCCATTTTTAACTCCAGCCTGAAAAGTGAAACATTTCCGTAATGTCTAAATGGCTAAGAGCATATGAGCAAAGAGATCCCACATCCATATGCTTCTTTGTTATGTACTCTATAAACACACACTACATAAATGAAACATCCAAAAACTAAACTGAAATTCAACCTAAATATACAATAGCTTTAAGTTCATCTGAATCTCTTTGCTACAGACATTTTTCATTCCCACATTTTTTGCACACCTTTTAACTCAAAGCCTGAAACTAAACTATTTCCTGCAAGGTGATGAGCACCCTCAACACCTGTTCTCTCAGGAAGTGTTCATCACCCTTTAATTTTAAGCTCTTTGGGGCAGGGACTCTGTCTTTTTGCATGTTACATGTGCACATATGGTGCTCTACAGGTAATAAATAAAATAAATAGAGTCTTTTTAGCAATAAAGGAGTTGTCAGACAAGTTTTAAGGACACCTCAGAGCATACCCAGATGGAATATGTCAAAGGACTCATAAGAAAGCAATATGCTTTTTAGTGTCACTATGCTCTCACTTGTATTATAACCCCAGTTTGGAGAAAATGAACTTTAATCATGCTCTCAATAAAGAAGTGATACAGAATACAGAATATTTATGTTTGCTTTAATTTCCTGTCAGCATACTAATCTTTATCAAAGTGAAATGTTTTCCTAACCCATTGCTCACAGTGCCTTAGTGAGTAAAAGATAAAGCAAACTAGCCTATTTTCTATTCCTGGTTCCCTGTGGATCTGTAATCTTTCAACAAGTCAATGCTATATTTACATCATCTTCCCACAACAATCAAAGGATACTACAGAACAGAAATCAAAAGGGGAGGGAGTAGGAGTTATTCTCTACTATCCCTCTGTTCTGGGTGACAGTGCTCATAATCTATCAACACTGTAAATCATATTTTAATTTTATTTATATATACACACACACATATATACACTGTGTATATATAATCTATCAACACTGTAAATCATATTTTAATTTTATTTATATATACACACACACATATATACACTGTGTATATATATGATTAAATATATAAAAGTTAAGAAAATTTTCTTTTGAATGTCTAATGCACATAACACAAGAACACAACCAATAAGCCTCACATTCACAGATAAGCTGCACTCAGATAGGCTAAATTGAAATCCTCTTAAATATAGCAGATAAGGAATCTGTCAATTGATAGATGAACTAAATACAGCTGTTTTAAATTAATCTTTTCTACTTGTGTTAAGACAGCTCCTTCCTCTTGAACTGAATTAAAACCCAGTCATAGTACTTCATAAAAGAGCCAGGCAGAGCTAATTTTTCAGAATTAGCATCTTTAACTCTCACCGTAATAAATGTCTGACTGCTGCATCA
Source organism: Dermatemys mawii (assembly GCA_007922305.1). Classification (NCBI taxonomy): domain Eukaryota; kingdom Metazoa; phylum Chordata; order Testudines; family Dermatemydidae; genus Dermatemys; species Dermatemys mawii. The sequence goes on along the minus strand of ML677333.1, from coordinate 56,418,781 downwards.
AACTTCAGAAACATGACTTCTCTTTGAATGATTAGCAGTTGGGCAACTTTGTTAGGATCCATAGGATTTTGAAGGCTGTCAATCATTTTTTGTAGCTCCTGAAGTTCAGTTCCTATAGTTCCCAGGATAACAATAGTAAATCCATCAAATTAGCAATAGAAAATGCATACTAATATGTACTGGCCTAGTAATCTATTTTGACCTCTAAATGTCTTCCACTTCATGACCAAAGACTTTTTTTTTTTGGGGGGGGGGGTCACCAGGATAATTGTACTTCTGGAACAAAATAATTTTTGCTGTCTTCAGCCTTGCAAAAACATGCTGTAAGGAAGACGTTCTGGCAATCTGAGGATTATGGGGAGGTAGTTTGGATAGGAAGAGAGAGAGAGAGAGGCATAAGGCATAAAAGGTCACAAACCTCTTAAAAATGGTTCTATTAGCATTCTTATGTATATCACAAATTTTTAACAACACCAATGAGAAAAAAGGTTGACTAATAGTCCTTTTGCCATTGACTTCAGAGGGAGCAGGATCAGCTAAGCCTTTAGCTTATCCACTCTTTGTCACCCCAGGTCTGCATTATGATGTGATCCCACCAGCTTCTGTTTGTCGCCCTGCTCCAGAAGCACTGGTCTACATAGGGACCATCAGCATCTATACCAAGTGTCATGAACAGCACCTGGCAGTTTGAGTCTGCCATGTCTGTGTCCTCCTCCTCCACCAAAAGCTCTGTCAGTGCCTGTGGTGAGTCAGGAAATGCTACTAGGGTGACTAGACATCAAGTGTGAAAAATCATGACAGGAGGTAAGCCGCAATAGGAAAGAAAAAGACCCCAAAATTGGGACTGTCCCTATAAAATCAGGACATCTGGTCACCCTAAATGCTACTGAAATATCCACCAGCACCTCATGGAAGCTGTGCCTGTTTCCTGACACAGGAGTGAAAGCACAAAAAGGTTCTTCAAAAGACTCCTTCTTCATGTTGCTGGCTCCAGAAGCTAGGAGTGCACAGACCAGAATGACTGCTGGGCAGGATGTGTTAGCAGACTGTTCCATGCAGGGTGCACAGCCAAGTTTTCCCCACAGTGCTCCATGGTCAAAGGCCTAGAGTGGCCACATTTTGGGAGGAGCCCAGGGAGCCTGGGTATAGTCTGTTTGACTTGGGTCTAGATGATTCAGTGTGGATGCCAGAGTTCCAGGTTTGAGTCTGGGTAAGAAAATTCTTAACATAGCATTAAAAATCAATCAGTGTAGATGCTCTAACCCAGAGTCAGCTGATTAGTGTCCCACTAACTCTGGCTTACATTGCAGGGTAGACATACCATTAGGGAGCTGATTCTGCAAGGTACTGAGCACTATCTCCTTCGATGACACCCTGAGCATTGTAGGATCATGCATGCTTAGTATTTTTAAACCAGCAAAGAACATCTTATGTTCAACCGACACTTTTCATCGTAAAGCACATTATAATCTATTGGTGTATAGAAATCTTCTCCCTAGGTTCTTATGTTAGCACCTGTCACTGTACTATCTGAGTGCCTCAAAATGCTCACCTACCACAGACAGGACTTGAACTCACAGTCCCTATCTTAGAAGACCAATGTCTTATCAGTTAAGCAGCTGAGATCACCATAACTTTATCAGTGAAATGTAATTGCTTCTGGGCAGAGGGGTGACTACTTATGAACAGTGAAAGAAGAGGATATCTTTGTCAGGGACAGTGGGCCAAAACATTCTTATCAAAAGTGTTAACAGAATATCTAACTTCTGAAGAATCTGTCATTGTATTTATTTGGATTTCTAAAAGTGACACACATGAAATAAAAATATATTTTACACAACATTCCTGTATGCATTCGTTTGTGTAGCTCTGACTGATGATCATTACGAGCTCAGACTTCCGGGTGGTTTTCAGAGCTTATTAAACATGTGTTTTTCTCAGCCACATATTCCTTAAATGAAGTCACTAGTACATTTGAATGTGTTTTTTAGTGTGCGCTCATTGTACTAAGTCCTTTTTGCTAAGTTAAATGACCCCCAAAATTAAAGTCAACATAACTATTAAAATAAAAGGGAATGCAAATATTTATGATTTGTTACAGTTCTTTCATGCAATGAACTTTTTCAGATTTATTTAAAGGCAAAGAGCCTTAAAACAGTTTTTTTTAAATCAGTTTATTTTGGGTGTTTGATTATAAGAATTCTGCTTATTCATCCAAATAATAGCGTAAAAATTAGCACAAGACACATTCTGCACATATACAACTCGGACTGGACACAGTCAAGGGAAAAATTGGTATCTTCAATTTCACGTAATGAAAAAAAATTCATATTTAAACCTGATTTTTCATTCGTTTAAAAATTGTCAGGCCAGAAAGGAAGCTTCCTTCGATTTTTCTTTTGAAATTACACTTATGCTATCACAATCAGATCTCCAACTGCTCAGTCTTTGAGCAGTGCAAAGTTGTATAGCTACGTAAACACACACACACAAGCATGTGGCTTGAAATGTCACACAAATACCACATATGGCAACCTACATATGCATTATACACCACCACAAAAATTTTCCATTGTAAATACACACAAATGTGTCCAATGTTTTGAGAATCTAGCCCTCCGTATACAGGTATAATCCGACTGCTGAAAACCATCCCATTGCTGAGTCCATTTAGAAAGCTGCAATATGGCTGAACTCGAGACATAAGTAAAATCTATTATGTAACAGATACCATTTCTGCATACAGTAAACATTTCATCTGATTTATCTTTGGAAAAAAAAGTGACGCAACTGGTTTAATAAAAGAAACAAAATCCTGCGTTTTTAATCTGCTAGTTAAAGATAAAATCATTTTGAGCTAACCAAGCAACCTGTGGTAACATTCTGCACTGCCAAGCAGGAGGCCAGAATGCAATCCTTTTTTCTACCTTGCTTAGCAGAGACTGAGTGATGCAGAAGCTGACAGCCCCCATCCCTTGGCATAGTGTGTTGCAGAATTCTGACAGTCCACCATCAGTGAAAGAAAGCAAGTAAGTGCAGAAAATAAGAATGGAGTTTTCTGGTAACTTCACACTCCAGTTCAACATGTGTCTCATCTTTAAGATATCTTTTTTCCTCCCCTCTCAGGATTTTCTGCTTATTTATGTTCGTGCTCAGACAAATCAATGAATTATCCTATTTACAAACAGAATAAATCATACAGATTATTCAGAAAAAAATCATGCAAACAGTATCCAGATCAAATCTTCATAGCATCACTGTGTGTGGGCCTTTCTGTGATAAAAATTAGAGCATATTTCTTTAGAACAAAAACATTAACAGTGTTAACCTAAAGATGGACATGGGACTTAAAATGCCCATCTCCTGTAGTGATGCATTCCATCATAAAAACCAAGTCTCTCACAGAAGGGCTGAAGAATTTAAGTTGTGCTAAAAAGGAAGTCTAGCACTATTTTTACACTGACCAATGTGTTCCAAGGGTTTTGTCCACTCCAGAATGGGGTTAGGGGACACAAAAGTGTCTGAACCATTTTCAATAATGGTTGAACAGTCCACACAGCCCACCTTCCCCACAGATAAGTTGTGCTGTTCATGCAAGGATGAGTGTGTGAGGTAAAGCATTATGGCACTGCTTCTCAGTTACAGGAAAGTTTCAGAGCTGGTGAGCGGTCAAGTTTCAGTGTAACAAGAGGAGATTTTAGACCAGAAAAACAAAGTAAAGCCAAAGAAGTCACTATGATACTCACTCAACAGAGCTGCTTCTTACATGCATTCGAAGTGATGTCTTCTGATTCTAATGCCAGACTGATATTCTGCTACTTTTTACTTGTATTAACAGTGCAGAGCCCACAGAATTATCGAGAAGAGAGCTGGATCCTAGTTGGCACATACATCATCATTAGAATTGTTAACTAATTTTCAGTAGCAGAATTTCTGGGCTTGAGTCCCCTCTGATTTACACTAGTGGAAGCCAGGAGCAATTTCATCAGTGTCAGACAAAAGCCGCTCTCCCATCAATGCGAGAGGAGAATCTCTTGTTGGTGCTGAGTGATCCAGAATGAATACAGTTTGCCTTTCAGATTCCAGACTGAACTTTTAGCACTGGCAGCTAGGAAAACCATTTTCTCACTTGCAAACTGAGCAGCTTTGATCTGAAAGTTACTGAGGCTTTTTAGAGTAGAATCTGAGACTTTTCAGAGTTGAATCTCATTTTACAAGAAATATAGGATGGTTGCAAGGCTGGTTCTTAAGCTGCTAGGAGACATACTGAGGAACAGTAAAGGTGAGGAGGTGGTTTTCTTGGACAACAAAGAAGGATCTGAGGTAAAGCTTGCAGATTGGAATGTAAAGATGTCTGTCTGAGGCTTCTCCCATCTTCACTGCAGGAAAAAGTACTGTGATTTCCACATTGCTCCACAATACCATGTGACACCACAAAAGAGAAACAACCCAACAGGCATTTTTTATTCTGAAATTTAGAGGTGCTAGTTGTAAATAGCCTTGTACTTGTGTCAGGATAGACATGCACATTGCATTTGTGGGATTTTTCTACACAAATAAGGCTTTGTTGTAGCCATTTAATCTTTGTTTATTTAGTACAGAATATCATTGTATTATAAAAGTATTTGGAAGGAAATCAACTGTGCAGCGCAGCCTGGACAACTTTCTTGTTTAACCCCAGTTTATCATACAGCAGCCAAACCCTTCAAATTTAACCAGTGCACTATCCTGTAATCTCTGGCTTTTGGAACATTATTGTGCTAATATTTGCTCTTGACTGGGAGTGAAAGGCTGGTGCAAAAATCAGACATTACACACATCTCCTGAAATTATCAGGTGTTTGTCTTAATTAAAGGGCATCTACTGTTCAATGGCTCTGAGGCCAAACGAGTTCTGTTCCATTTGAACAAGCATCATTTCACATTGTAGGAGCCACATGGTAGAAAGACATGGGAAATGACCAGCCCAAAAAGATTTAAACGACTAATTTATTACTTATTCTAAAATTAGATTTATAAGACCTGTGTGGTGGGATTAGGTGGAAGGTCTAGTGATCAAAGCACAGGATTGGGATACACAAGATGTGTCTTCCATTTCTGGCTCTGCCACAGAGTTCTTGTGTGTCTTGGGCAAGATACTTAACTTCCTTAATACCTGAGTTTTCTCATCTCTGAAATAGGAATAATGCTACTTACCTACTTCACAGGGGGTGTGGTGTGGTCACATTCATTCATGTTTGTAAAAGGCTGTGAGATCACAAAATGTGCATAGTGGAATGTACTGAAAGCATATGATATTAGGGCAATTTAATTGATTTAAACCTCAAGACGTGAAAATATGGGGGTAGGTATAAAGGTATTTTCTGACACTAATACATCATCATATACTATATATTTAAGATAAAAGGCACTGCTTCGGTCAGTAACTGTCCTCTTTTTTGTTGAAAGGTTTTTCTGATCGTATTCTGACCACTGATGGTGATGTATTTATTACTTACCGATTCTTTCGTTCCCTCCCCAGTCAGCGGTCAAAGGCTCTGGATTTAGGGAATCAAAACAGTTTGGGGAGTTTCCTAATTGAGCAAAGCTGAAAAGGTACGAAACGATGTCATGAAATGCTGCCACAATCTGCAGGCTCTGCCTGAGTGCTCTGTAAGAGACCTGCAGATAAAATAAACATTGGGAGAAAATCCTTCAAATGACACACAGAAAATATGAAGAAAATACATAGCAATAGCAACTATTTATGAATGAAGATTACTGATTATTTGTATCCAAGTAGTACCGAGAAGCCACAGTCAGAACTGGGGCCCACTGGGCAGGTACTGGACAAACACAGAACAAGAATCAGAGGGGTAGCCCTGTTAGTCTGGAATTGCAGAAGTGACAAAGAGTCCTGTGGCACCTTAAAGACTAACTAAAGTTTTAGAGCATAAGCTTTCGTGGGCTAATACCCACTTCGTCGGATGCATGCAGTGGAAGTATCCAGGGGCAGGTATAAATAGGTAGGCAAGAATCAAGTGGGAGATAACAGGGTTAGTCCAGTGAGGCTGAACCAGCTTGTTATCTTTAATCAGGGAGGGTGAGGTGTTCCTCTAGCAGCTGAACTGGAGGTGTGAATAGCGAGAGAAGAGAAGCTGCTTTTGTAGTTAGCTAGCCACTTGTAATCTTTGTTCAATCCTTGATTGATAGTATCAAATTTGCAAATGAATTGCAGCTCTGCAGTCTCCCTTTGCAGTCTGGACTTGAAGTTTTTTTGCTGCAAAATGCTGACCTTTAAATCTTTTATAGTGTGTCCAGCGAGGTTGAAGTGCTCTCCTACAGGTTTTTGTATATTGCCATTCCTGATATCTGATTTGTGTCCATTTATCCTTTTTCATAGGAACTGTCCAGTTTGGCCAATGTACATAGCAGAGGGACATTGCTGGCACATAATGGCGTATATTACATTGATAGATGTGCAGGTGAATGAACCAGTGATGGTGTGGCTGATCTGGTTTGGTCCTGTGATGGTGTTGCTGGTGTAGATGTGTGGGCAGAGTTGGCATCGAGGTTTGTTGCATGGATTGGTTCCTGAGTTAGAGTTATTATGGCGCGGTGTGCTGTTGCTGGTGAGAATATGCTTGAGGTTGGCAGTTTGTCTGTAGGCCAGGACTGGCCTGCCTCCCAAGGCCTGTGAAAGTGAGGGATTGTTGTCCAGGATGGGTTGTAGATCACTGATGATGCGTTGGAGAGGCTTTAACTGAGGACTGTAGGTGATGGCCAGTGGTGGTCTGTTGTTTTCTTTCTTGGGCTTGTCTTGCAGCAGCAGGCTTCTGGGTACACGTCTGGCTCTGTTGATCTGTGTCCTTATTTCCTTGTGCAGGTATTGTAGTTTTGAGAAAGCTTGGTGGAGATCTTGTAGATGTTGGTCTCTGTCTGAGGGGTTGGAGCAAATACGATTGTACCTCAGTGCTTGGCTGTAGACAATGGATCGTGTGATGTGCCCGGGATGGAAGCTGGTGGCATGAAGGTAGGCATAGCTGTCGGTAGGTTTTCGGTATAGGGTGGTGTTGATGTGGCCGTCATTAATTTCCACCGTGGTGTCCAGGAAGTGGACCTCCCGTGTAGACTGGTCCAGGCTGAGGTGGATGGTGGGGTGGAAGCTGTTGAATTCATGGTGGAATTCTTCCAGAGTTTCTTTCCCATGGGTCCAGATGATGAACATGTCATCAATGTAGCGTAGATAGAGGAGGGGCGTGAGTGAATGAGAGCTGAGAAAGTGTTCCAGGTCAGCCATAAAGATGTTGGCATACTGTGGGGCCATGCGGGTTCCCATAGCGGTGCCACTGGTCTGGAGGTATATATTGTCACCAAATTTGAAATAATTGTGTGTGAGGATAAAGTCACAGAGCTCAGCAACGACTTGTGCTGTGTCATCATCAGGGATACTATTCCTGACAGCTTGTATTCCATCTGTGTGTGGGGTGTTTGTGTAGAGAGCCTCTACATCCATGGTGGCTAGGATGGTGTTTTCTGGAAGGTCATCAATGCATTGTAGTTTTCTCAAGAGAAAAGTTTTCTCAGGAGTTTTCCTGAGAAAACTACAATGCATTGGTGACCATCCAGAAAACACCATCCTAGCCACCATGGATGTAGAGGCTCTCTACACAAACATCCCACACACAGATGGAATACAAGCTGTCAGGAATAGTGTCCCTGATGATGCCACAGCACAAGTCATTGCTGAGCTCTGTGACTTTATCCTCACACACAATTTTTTCAAATTTGGTGACAATATATACCTCCAGACCAGTGGCACCGCTATGGGAACCCGCATGGCCCCACAGTATGCCAACATCTTTATGGCTGACCTGGAACACTTTCTCAGCTCTCATTCACTCACGCCCCTCCTCTATCTACGCTACATTGATGACATGTTCATCATCTGGACCCATGGGAAAGAAACTCTGGAAGAATTCCACCATGATTTCAACAGCTTCCACCCCACCATCCACCTCAGCCTGGACCAGTCTACACGGGAGGTCCACTTCCTGGACACCACGGTGGAAATTAATGACGGCCACATCAACACCACCCTATACCGAAAACCTACCGACAGCTATGCCTACCTTCATGCCACCAGCTTCCATCCCGGGCACATCACACGATCCATTGTCTACAGCCAAGCACTGAGGTACAATCGTATTTGCTCCAACCCCTCAGACAGAGACCAACATCTACAAGATCTCCACCAAGCTTTCTCAGAACTACAATACCCGCACAAGGAAATAAGGACACAGATCAACAGAGCCAGACGTGTACCCAGAAGCCTGCTGCTGCAAGACAAACCCAAGAAAGAAAACAACAGAACACCACTGGCCATCACCTACAGTCCTCAGTTAAAGCCTCTCCAACGCATCATCAGTGATCTACAACCCATCCTGGACAACAATCCCTCACTTTCACAGGCCTTGGGAGGCAGGCCAGTCCTGGCCTACAGACAAACTGCCAACCTCAAGCATATTCTCACCAGCAACAGCACACCGCGCCATAATAACTCTAACTCAGGAACCAATCCATGCAACAAACCTCGATGCCAACTCTGCCCACACATCTACACCAGCAACACCATCACAGGACCAAACCAGATCAGCCACACCATCACTGGTTCATTCACCTGCACATCTATCAATGTAATATACGCCATTATGTGCCAGCAATGTCCCTCTGCTATGTACATTGGCCAAACTGGACAGTTCCTATGAAAAAGGATAAATGGACACAAATCAGATATCAGGAATGGCAATATACAAAAACCTGTAGGAGAGCACTTCAACCTCGCTGGACACACTATAAAAGATTTAAAGGTCAGCATTTTGCAGCAAAAAAACTTCAAGTCCAGACTGCAAAGGGAGACTGCAGAGCTGCAATTCATTTGCAAATTTGATACTATCAATCAAGGATTGAACAAAGATTACAAGTGGCTAGCTAACTACAAAAGCAGCTTCTCTTCTCTCGCTATTCACACCTCCAGTTCAGCTGCTAGAGGAACACCTCACCCTCCCTGATTAAAGATAACAAGCTGGTTCAGCCTCACTGGACTAACCCTGTTATCTCCCACCTGGTTCTTGCCTACCTATTTATACCTGCCCCTGGATACTTCCACTGCATGCATCCGACGAAGTGGTTATTAGCCCATGAAAGCTTATGCTCTAAAACTTTAGTTAGTCTTTAAGGTGCCACAGGACTCTTTATCACAAACACAGAACAGAAGACTCCTCTTCCATGAAGAGCTTACAATCTAAAATGTTATGTTGTACTACTGAGTGTTAGGGCTCCTAGAGTCTTAAATGGGTGTCCCTTTTTGTATCATTTAAATAAAAATAACATTTTTTTCCCCTGTGAAAAAGATAAATAGATCAAGAGCAAACAGGTAATTTGTCAGAAGCAAAGAACTGGTATGTTACAATATCTCCCTATTTTCCCTCCCCACATTTTAAACCCCCACTTTCCTCTTAGCACAGCTACTACAGCCAACATCCCTGCTACTTCCCTATACATTTAGGGAAGCCAGGGTTGGGGAGAGACAGATGGACAGCAGGGGCATGCAGCTTTGTCTGTTGGCAGAGGGGATCCAACATGGCTGGTTTTAATAAAGATCCAAACTAATCTGCATTACCCTGCTATCTTTTTATCTTTTGCTCCTGTGTCTCAAACACAGAGGACACAACCTTTTTTTTTAATGCCTGTGACCTGACACACCGCTCCAGTGGCACATCCTAATTGTAGCAGGCATTCTAATCAACACACTGTGAGTTTGTTTATTTCCCAGGGCTAGTCATCTCTAATGACAAAACAGCATTTCAACATGTATGAAGAATGTGGTCTGTCCTCCAGATACATCTACATGCTCTGATTAAGAAAACAAAATCTTGCTTTAGGTTTGTAAATACTAACCTCCTCTGGCAGCATTTTAAACATAATCAGCACCTCAGAAGGGTGAGGAATGAACCACAAATTGAGGAAGGCTTGCCCATCAGGAGACAACAAACGATGTGGTCGTGGCTGAAATGACCTGAGTTATATGGGGAAATGATAGATTCCTGTCACTTTGGAAAGTTACAACTAAATAAGTCTCTGAAATAATATTTAAATCTAAATACTACAGTGTTGTAATTCTCACTTAAAACCTGGGTAAAAAAAAACCCTATTGCTAGCTTAGGCTTCCATTTGGGCTTGGGACTTCCCCAAAGATTTGGAACAGATAGAAATAAAAGTATTTCAGAGATCAAATGATTACTAAAGGCCATATTCAAAAGCCCATTGAATTCAATAGGAATCTTTCCATTGACTTCAGTGGGCTTTCAACCAGGCCTTACAGTAAACAAATCTAGGAGACCAGAATGTTCTGCAAAAGGCTTCTCTGAACAAAATACACAACTGTCACTTATGCCAAATGGTCTCTCTCAACCAGAGTGGTATTGCTTATTCAAAAATAATAAGCCATGGGCCAGCCCTGCAAAATAGTGAAAGAACAACAAAAGGGACTGAAACTAAAGATGAGAGCTTGGTGCCCATTCCTACAAGGTTCTGAATGTCTCCTTCAAGGTGCTGAGTGGCCCCAATTTCCAGTGATTTCAAAGAGAACTGAAGACATTTGACACCTCAGAAGAGGCACTTTGTAGGATTGGCTCTTTCATCCCTAGGCAAAAGTGAGAGGGAAAAGTGTTCAGCTGTGGCAAAGGATAGCACCGTCTTGCATCATTTTCTGATGACTGCTTCTGTCTGCCTCAGAAACAACACAGCCAGGGTCAACTGAGTCACACCCAGACCTGTTTGGAAGGAGTTGGCCCAATGGGGTGATGAAATGTTATAACATGGGAGAATCAGCAGGGATCCTAATGATTCTATGATCCTCCGTCTCTTGATAAACAAAGTTAAATTAGAAATGTAGAACTTGGATAATGTAACCTCCTTCTTCAATAGTAATCGGTAGGGCTACAATAATGAATAAGAATTAAAAGTCTACAATGAATATTTGCTAAAACTGCTGTACAACTTTCAATAGGCAGCCCCCCTTTTTGTCAGAAGATGTTAAATTATGAAGTTAGAATATGCATCATGTATTTTTATTGTTTTTCCACATAAACAAAACAGTAATTTCTTGTCTCAGTGCACATGAACATGAAATCCAATATTGAACTAATTTAGTCTCAAATGAGAGATTTAAACTCAACGGGGGCAGGGATGCTGGAACAATTTTTATAGGGGGGGGTTGAGAGCCGTTGAACCAAACTGTAAACCTGTATATAATAGAAAACACTTCACGTCAGGGGGTGCTGCAGCAGTCCCTGCACCCCGAATTCTAGCACCTATATGTGGGGGGATTAAGTTTGATTTACATCAAAGTGAGTTTTATACTTATTACTTATTAATTATTATTGTGATTAAAGAGAGAGGTCAAACAGCAGAAAGAACAACTTGCATCTGTGTGTGGGTAAAATAACGAATGGTTAACTACAGTGTGTTGCAAATGAGAGAATTACCTTTGGGTGGGATTTGTTTAACCAGCTGTTCATTACCTATTTTACATAAGGAATGATAAGAACAAACTGTATCCGAGGAAACTGCACTTTCCCAGGTGACATTATTGTTTACTCTCTTCATCTGTTTCCTCCATTTTACACCATTGCCTGGAAGCCGTAACAGCAGGGAGAGATTAAGCAGAAGAGCTGCAGTTCACCTCAAAGGCAATGCTCTCAGTAATGAGCATACTCCTGTAACATAGGTGTCTGTATATTTAGTCTCTCCATCAAAGAGGTCTGTTTCCCCCCTCTTTGATGTACACATAGCTCCATTTAATTTTAAATGGTGTTTTCTCCAGTGTTGTGTTAAGCAAAGAAGGCTCCTCTCCTCCCCAAGTGGTCAATGTCATTTATTTCTGCTATAATGTGGTATGTTATGTTAACTTTTCAGAAAGAAACAAGACAATTTATATAGTATCCTGATGAGGCCCTAGTGATACCTGGGAAATTATTCAGAATTCCACCCACCCCTCCATCAGCCTAGCTGTCCCTCCGCCCCCGACCCCCACCTCCCCCCTCCCACACACACCACACACTTCAGAAAGAGCCAAAGCCAAATTTAAACTTAAAGATACTAGATAATAATAAACTTTCTATAATATAAAACAAATACCAATGTCCATCCCTCCCCCCCACCTTCTTTCTTTGCCTTCACATAGTAGTTGTCAGAAAATATTCTTAGAGAGAGGTGGGTGAGGTAATATCTTTTATTGGACTAATTTCTTCTGGAGATAGAGACAAGCCTTTAAGCTACATGGAGCTCTCCTTCAAGTCTGGGAAAGATACTCAGAGCATCACAGCTAAATTTTGACTATCTTAGATACATTAACAGAATTATCTCAGCATTTGTGCATTTCCTGCCCTTTAGCAGGGAATATTGCTAATACTCAGGTAACATTATCAAGTTACCTAAGGCAAAACTGTAAAGGTGGAGGGTAATCACTTTCTTATCCAATTTTTTTCATGGCACCTGATCCAGAGACTCACTGAAGTCAATGGGAGTCTCCACTGATTTTAGTGGGGCTTAAGATCAGGTTCCTTGATGCAGCTTTTCTTTGTTTTGTTTTTTCCAATTTTTCCATTTGGACTAATTCTTCTATTATTGGTCATTTATTTTTCTCTCTTTACATCCTCTTCTTTTACTCCCAGGGGAATTCTGTGCCAAAAAAATTAAAAATTCTGCACACAATATTTTAAAATTCTGCAGAATTCTGCATATTTTGTCAAAATAACACTATATATATATACAAAATCATGCCAGTTTAGGTTGTTTTGGTAGTTTATTTCAAATACCTATCAAATACCTTTCAGCAACTATGTATGTAACGATATAGACAACAACAAAAAATTCCTCCAGGAGTAGAGACTTAAAGAAACCCCTGCAACAACCCAGCCCCCATTTCTCTGCCTCTCTCCCCCAGAACCCAGCCATGCCCCATCCCTGCCCCAGACATCCACACCCCCTCTCTCCCAGAGCCCAGCCGTAGGGATTCCCAAGCCCAGGCACCCACACCCCTCTCCCCTGCCAGAACCCAGCCAACGAGCCCAGCAGAGGGATGCTGAAAGGGAGTCGGCCCAATGCATCAGCCAATACCTTATTAACATGCACTCTGTCATGACTTATCGATATAATAGCCCAGTGAGGGTTAAATGGCCAAACCATTCAGCAGCAGAATCAATTCTAGACAAGTCTTTCCCTGCAGTACGAAGGATGTTTCTGAACTGTTCTATGGACTCTCTCTCTCTCTACTAGACATCTCCTTTTAACACCAAGAACAGCAACTGGTCTGTAGTATGAACTGCAGAATGATAAACACCCCAGTAGAACTGTGTTCATCTCGCAGTTGTGTGTTTGATTTAGTCCTTGCTAAGCAGTCAGGCTAAGGGAGCCAACTAGAATTGTGGATAAGTGGTTAGCTGATGCTAGTTCCTAACCCCAATGGGTTCAGGGACAGAGCTAGAACTTGTACTCTCACTTGTTAACGGGTTTCACTTAACTCTGAAATAGAATAAGAGACTTTAGCTAAACTGAGTTAAAGATTTCATTTCAACCTGGAAATAAGGGTTCAATTTTTAATGACAAAACTAACTAACCAGTGGAACAATTTACCATGCCTCTCCATGACTGATAACTTTAAAATCAAGATTGGATTTTTTCTAAAAAATCTGCTCTAAGAATTATTTTGGGGAAAGTCAATGGCCTGTGCTATACAGGTCAGACTAGATGACCACAATGGTCCCTTATGGCCTGCGAATCTATGAACGTAGGGTTTACATTCTGGACAAAACTAGATTCATTTGATTCTCACATCCATGCTGGTGGAAGTCTTTGGAGTATTCGAATTCCTCATATGCAGACTTTCGCAGGCACAAGCAATTGCGTGCATAAAATCAGAGGTCAACTGGACACTGGCAGAAAATGTGGCTCAAAGTGCATACAGACTATTATCTACAGTGTTCTTTTCTCATCTCTGCTTGCTAATTTGAAACTCTGGCAGCGAGGGACAAATTTTTGAAGACATTACAAACCTGGGATCAGCCTCAAGGTTTTCCTTTGATTCTCTGTTCCCCTTTTTCTTTTGGGATAGCCCAATCATGAAGTATTTGTCTCTGATGATAGGGAAATCTTCTAGCAGGATTTTCAGACTATTGTAGTATGCAATGATCTGGCCTCTCAGGGCATACTGTGATATACGATGACTCAATCTAAAAAAAAGGTACCAAATATTAGCATATAGCCTTTATATAAAAATTACTGTGCAGTGAGTCATTCATCCAGATAAACTGTACTCTTCCTGGTTCTAATCTCTTTCCACATTGACGCATACTTTGGCAACTTCTACTGCAAAATCATCAGATTTAAAGGTGACTATTCTGCTATGTTGTAACACACAGTGACACCATATAGCAAAGCTGCTTAATATTTTGTACTGCTGTAACACCTTTCACGTGATATTCTCACAGCCCTTTAAAAATATCAATGAATTAATGCTCACAGCATTAGAGGTAGGTATTAATAATTAACTCCTCTATGCCTTATTGTAGTATAACATGAGTTTGTGTTGGACACCTAATTTATTAAATCAGTCTATTCAATGCTGTAAACGTGTTTTGTTTTTCTCTTCTCATCCAGTCTAATTACACGCAAATTGCCATTTGGTGGTTTGTTTTTTGTTTAGTTTTGTAGATAAACTGGCATCTTGTACAAGGACCTAATCCTGCTTCTGTTGAAGTTGATGGCAAAACCCCTATAGACAGAAACAGAAGCCAGAGTGGGACTTACAGCTGTAAAGTGTTATATCACTGCCCAGTCAAAGCAAGTGTAAAAATATCCAACTCAAGTTTGAAACTCTGATTCTTCCTGTTTCCCAGTCCCTCCAGTCATCCTAGCACATGGACTGAATTTACAGGATTATTTGTGACCAAAGCCAGTCACTCCATCATCAGTAGGTCATTCTCTGATTTACTGCAGACTACTTACCACTACTCTACTCTCATTGTGAAGACACTCCCCTGACCTTTTCTCACCCATAAATTACCTCATCAACCTCTCTCTGCTTCCCGTTTAAGAGGCAGAAAAGAATGGCCCATTTCCCATCTGTTCCAGCATACTCTCTCCAATGTTACTTGTGCTCCCTCTAGCTCCCCACAATCTCCCATTAGCCACTAAAAGCCTTCTTCTTTCTTTTTGTTTTATGACAAACTATAAAACATTGTGAAAAACACATTATAATAATTATATTGTAATCTAATATAACAAGATACTATTCAAAGTAAAGCCTTGGCCACTCTCACATTTCAATTGAACAGGATTTAAACAAAACAAATAAAAAGAATGAAATATATATATCTGATGTACTCACCTATGACAGTATTCAGCAATAACTTCTCTTTTGATTTTTTCATCTTCATTCTACAAGATAATATTTTCTTCTTAGTGACGTCTCTACAACATGTATGTACCTTGCATCCAAAAGACCACAAAATATTCCAATATAGCAACGTTTCTTATTAGAGAAATGCTGCTTTATTAATGTATTAAATAAGGTTCTGGTTCATAGGCAACATTACAAAGCAGTCTAACTCCTTTCTTCATAAAAAAACTTTGATGAGAATGAACATTTGAGACTATTTTGGCCAGTACAGTAGATCCTGTAAAAATTTATATCAATCCAATAATCAAATTCAACAAAATTATTAGAATAGTTTTTATTCAGGACATATGACATTAAACACAATTTAATTGATATATTGAGATATTTTCCAAAAAGTATTCAACTTTTAGTTCCCCTACAAATATTCAGTCACCTTATTGAGCAGGTTCCATAGCTTGTGAGTATACTAAACTGAATTATGTATTTTGATGTATTTGTTTGATAAAATATTTGACGGGGCTTTGACCGCCACCCCATGACTGTTCAAGGACCATGCTTAATTTGTAATACATCTAGGAGAAGACTTGAGTCACAAGCAAATTCAAGACAGGACCCAAGTATCTCAGTTTCTAGACACTGGATAAGAATGATTTTCCAGACATATAAAAAATCTGGGTCCAATTTAGAAAGCTGACTATAAAGACACATAATCTGATGAGGTTCAACAAGGACAAGTGCAGAGTCCTCCACTTAATCCAGAAGGATACCATGCACTGCTACAGGCTGGGGACTGCCTGGCTAAGAAGCAGATCTGCGGAAAAGGACCTGGGGATTACAGTGGACAAAAAGCTGGATATGAGTCAGTGTGCCTTTGTTGTCAAGAAGGCTAATGGCATATTGGGCTGCATTAGTAGGAGCATTGCCAGCAGACCGGGGAAAGTGATTATTCCTCTCTATTTGGCACTAGTAAGGCTATATCTGGAATATTGCATCCAGTTTTGGGCCCCTCACTACAGAAAGGATGTGGACAAACTGGAGTTCAGCAAAGGGCAACAAAGATGATTGGGGGCTAGAGCACATCACGTATGAGGAGAGGCTGAGAGAACTGGGCTTATTTAGTCTGCGGAAGAGTTAGGGAGGGATTTGATAGCAGCCTTCAACTACCTGAAGGAGGGTTCCAAAGAAGATGGAGCTCGGCTGTTCTCAGTGGTGGCAGATGACATAAGAAGGAGTAATGGTCTCAAGTTGCAGTGGGGGAGGTCTAGGTTGGATATTATGAAAAAGTATTTCACTAGGAGGGTGGTGAAGCAGTGGAATGGTTTACCTAGGGAAGTGGTAGAATCTCCTTCCTTAGAGGTTTTTAAGGTCAGGCTTGACAAAGCCCTGGCTGGGATGATTTAGTTGGGGATTGGTCCTGCTTTGAGCAGGGGGTTGGACTAGATGACCTCCTGGGGTCCCTTCCAACCCTAATCTGCTATGATTCTCTGACACAAAGTCTATTTATCTTCCTCTAAAAATTAAACACAATTGATAAAAATGAAAGTGACAAACAAAGAGAGACTTGATAAAAAGTCTGCCTAGTACAGTATTTTGTCTAAAGCCCATGGTGGATGCTTCACTGGGATAAAATCCCATGCAGCTGCAAAGCTATGTTATGGATGAAAATTTCTACACAATCCCAGTTGGTGATATTCAAGCATGACCCCAATTAGCTTTTTTAATTTAGCCTAGTAATACAACTGCAGATTGCGATTTGTTTTTTAATCTAAGTATCTATAGTCAGATGTTCAGCTGTGGCATAAAAGTACTCAGAACAACTGAGGAGTGTGGGAGGTTTAAGAGGCAGCCTTTAAACTCCACGGATCCTGGGACTACAGAACTGTAAAACTGAGATTAGATGAACTATTCATTTAATAAACTAAACTCACCTCAAGTTCAGTTTCCTTCTCTGCTACAGAATTCTTATTATTATTTTAACATATAGATTCTTTATTTTTGTTTCTTGCAACACTTTTTAAAGCACTCTCGCTTAGGTACTTCTAGAACCCCATCACTGTAGTACCTGAGCACCTCCAAATCATTAATGTATTTGTACTTCTCACCACAGTAAGGTAGGGGAGGTCTATCGTCCCCCTATCACAGATGGGAAACTGAGGCACAAAGAGACTAAATGACTTGCCCAAGATCGCACAGGAGGTCTGTGGAAGAGCAGGGAATTGAAGCTAGGTCTCCTGAGTCCCAGGCTGGTGCACTAACTGCCATAGTTCAGGGCAATATTACCTGTATGTTCCCTATATGGTCCAGCAAGGACACTCACTAGACTTCAAGTTCCCCGGTGCATCACCTCTGTTGAGTGGAAACATGCGTCTCTCACCCTCCTGACTGGGATATTTCCAGGCTGCGCTGTCCCCTGACTACACTGTTATATTCCAGCCGGACAGTCTGCTTAAGCAGGCCTGTCTCCTTTCTCTTCAGAGGCTAACATCAGAGTGATTGCCAACAGTTATGCTACACACAGCACTTCCTATGCAAGTCTGTTTTATTCTCATGGTAAAAGCACTGCGGAGAAAACATACTGAAAACAATAAAAAAAGTATGCACATGCTAATAAGATTACCAGAAGTGACAAAGAGTCCTGTGGCACCTTAAAGACTAACTGAAATTTTTTTCAGAGCATGAGCTTTCGTGGGCTAATACCCACTTCGTCGGAGGCATGCATCCGA
>ML677333.1:56369492-56400217 GCA_007922305.1 Dermatemys mawii | reverse complement strand
CATCGGATGCATGCCTCCGACGAAGTGGGTATTAGCCCACGAAAGCTCATGCTCTGAAAAAAATTTCAGTTAGTCTTTAAGGTGCCACAGGACTCTTTGTCACTTCTGCAATTCCAGACTAACACGGCTACCCCTCTGATTCAAGATTACCAGAGTTCACCCTAGACCTAACATGGGTTTTACAAGGAGCAGTCCATCAATATCCCACTCAAGGAGTTTTCTTGTGATTTCAAATTAATAACAGCTTCCGCTTAAACAGGCGCACAGTCTTATGGGGTCTCAGTAGGGCCAGTTCTTCCAACCCTTTCTTAAAGGGATACTGTCCATTTCCTGGATCAGGACAAAGACCCAGAGCCTCTTTAAAACCAGGCTTTTTATCTAAAAATCCTTTCTTTGCTTGGCGGTCCATGAAGAATCCAGTATGACAGCCTCTCCAAAGTGGCTTCAAAAGGCTGATAACTGGAGGAATTACATTAGTATCCCCCTCTTCCTAGAAGAGTTGCACACAATTCACAATACCACACATAGTGGACCCTACAAGGTATTAAACCTAACTCAACAAAGTTTATCTTAATTCCACAAGATTTGTCCAGGATATGGCCTGTCTGCCACATTAACCACTGGACCACGCCCATCTCACCTTAAAAGTAATTGGCAGGTTGAGAGTTAGGTTGGTGCCTTTTTAAAAAACAATGCTATCAAAAATCTAAATATACTGCTGAAGGTCATTAAAATCTCTCTGTCTCTCAAATAATAATTCTTTGGTGCACTTACAGGGTTTTGCATTCTGCTGCCCATGATTTCTCTCTTATGAATGAACGTGTTCAGCATCATGTCCCGTGGCCCCAGTTTCTCCAACTGAATGGAAACAAAAGCTTCTGGAGGCCTGAGTGGTAAATGAAAATATTATATCTGAGTTCTGAAACTGGGAATGGGAAGATTAAGCCATCAGAAGCAAAGCAAATAGAGCCAATCTGAGCCAGTCAGCTATTGCTTTAGGTTAAAACACAATACTCCCGAATAGTCAACTTAATAATAAATTCTTTGCACATAGATAACAGAATATAGTAGATGCAAGAGACAACACCCAAGTACAGACTTGCAATACACATCTTTGGTTTCACTGTAAGTGAAATATATGGAAATAGAAACAAAATATTTTAAAATATAGAACCATGAGGTTAGAAGGGACTGCAAGGATCATCTAATCTAGTCTAATCTCCTGCCAAGATACAGCATTTGTCTCCTCCACAGGATACCTGTGACAGACTGGGAGTATGTTTGAGTGAATTGGGAATTCCATGTTGTTTTGTGAATTCCCTTTTGTTTATGACCATCACTTTCCATTGTAATCTTCATCTCCGAGAGGTCTAACCATGATACAGCCAGCAAGAGCCATCAGCTCTGATGATCTCTTAAGGTTTTAGTCAGAAGGAGAGGATGGTAAAGAATAAAGGAGAGGCCAGATCAGATGACATACTTGCACATAAAGAATGTGACGCATCAGAAAAGAGCAGACAAATAAACAGTGACCAGTTTTTAAAGTGCTTGTACACTAATGGTAGAAGTCTAAATAATAAGATGGGTTGAACTAGAGTGCCTCGTGTTAAAGGAGGATATTGACATAATAGGCATCACAGAAACATGGTGGAGAGAGGACAATCAATGGGACATAATCATTCTGGGGTATAAAATATATCGGAAGGACAGAACAGGTTGTGGGGGTTGGGGAGTGGCACTATATGTGAAAGAAAATGTAGAATCAAATGAATTAAAAATCTTAAATGAATCCACATGTTCCATAGAATCTCTATGGCCAGTAATTCCATGCTATAATAAGAATATAACAATAGGGATCTATTATCGACCACCTGATCAGGACAGTGATAGTGATGATGAAATGCTAAGGGAGATTAGAGAGGCTGTCAAAATAAATAACTCAATAATAATGGGGGATTTCAATTATCCCCACATTGACTGGGTACATGTCACCTCAGGATGAAATGCAGAGACCAAATTCCTCGATACCTTAAATGACTGCTTCTTGGAGCAGCTGGTACAGGAACCCTCAAGGGGAGAGGCAACTCTTGATTTAGTCCTGAGTGGAGTGCAAGAGCTGGTCCAAGAGGTAACTATAACAGGACCGCTTTGGAACAAACAACATTTAACATTCCTGTGGTGGGAACAAAACCTCAGCAGCCCAACATTGTGGCATTTAATTGTGAGGGGGTTATTAAATGGAAATTAATAGGTAAAGTGACTAAAGAGAAATCCCTGCAAGCTGCATGGACACTTTTCAAAGACACCATAATAGAGGCCCAACTTAAAATGTATACCCCAAATTAAAAAACAAAGTCAAAGAACTAAAAAAGAGCCACCGTGGCTTAAAAACCATGTAAAAGAAGCAGTGAGAGATAAAAAGGCATCTTTTAAAAAGTGGAAGTCAAATCCTACTGAAGTAACTAGAGAGGAGCATAAACACTGCCAAATCAAGTGTAAATATGTAATAAGAAAAGCCAAAATGGAATTTGAAGAACAGCTAGCCAAAAACTCAAAAGGTAATAATAAAATGTTTTTTAAATACGTCAGAAGCAGGAAGCCTGCTAAACAACCAGTGGGACCTCTGGATGATAGAGATACAAAAGGAGCACTTAAAGATGATAAAGTCATTGCAGAGAAACTAAATGAATTCTTTGCTTCGGTCTTCACGGCTGAGGACGTTAGGGAGATTCCCAAACCTGAGCCGTCTTTTGTAGGTGACAAATCTGAGGAATTGTCACAGATTGAAGTGTCACTAGAAGAGGTTTTGGAACTAACTGATAAACTTAACTGTAACAAGTCACCAGGACCAGATGGCATTCACCCAAGAGTTCTGAAAGAACTTAAATGTGAAATTGCAGAACTATTAAATAGGGTTTGTAACCTGTCCTTTAAATTGGCTTCTGTACCCAATGACTGGAAGATAGCTAATGTAAAGCCATTATTTAAAAAGGGCTCTAGAGGTGATCCCGGCAATTACAGACCGGTAAGTCTAATGTCCGTACCGGGCATATTAGTTGAAATAATAGTCAAGAATAAAATTGTTTGGAACGTAGAACAGAAATTGTTGGGCAAAAGTTAGCATGGTTTATGTAAAGGGAAATCTTGTCTCACTAATCTATTAGAGTTCTTCGAAGGGGTCAACAAATATGTGGACAAGGGGGATCCAGTGGACGTAGCGTACTTAGATTTCCAGAAAGCCTTTGACAAGGTCCCTCACCAAAGGCTCTTACATAAATTAAGTTGCCATGGGATAAGAGGGAAGATCCTTTCATGGACTGAGAACTGGTTAAAAGACAGGGAACAAAGGGTAGGAATAAATGGTAAATTTTCAGAATGGAGAGGGGTAACTAGTGGTGTTCCCCAAGGGTCAGTCCTAGGACCAATCCTATTCAACTTATTCATCAGTGATTTGGAGGAAGGGGTAAACAGTGAGATGGCAAAGTTTGCAGATGATACTAAACTCCTCAGAATAGTTAAGACCCAAGCAGACTGTGAAGAACTTCAAAAAGATCTCACAAAACTAAATAATTGGGCAACAAAATGGCAAATGAAATTTAATGTGGATAAATGTAAAGTAATGCACTTTGGAAAAAATAACCCCAACTATACATACAATATGATGGGAGCTAATTTAGCTACAACTAATCAGGAAAAAGATCTTGGAGTGATCGTGGATAGTTCTCTGAAGATGTCCATGCAGTGTGCAGCGACAGCCAAAAAAGCAAACAGGATGTTAGGAATCATTAAAAAAGGGATAGAGAATAAGATGGAGAGTATCTTATTGCCCCTATACAAATCCATGGTGTACCCACATCTTGAATACTGTGTACAAATGTGGTCTCCTCATCTCAAAAAGGATATACTAGCATTAGAAAAGGCTCAGAGAAGGGTAACTAAAATGGTTAGGGGATTGGAACCGGTCCCATATGAGAAGAAATTAAATAGGCTAGGACTTTTTAGCTTGGAAAAGAGGAGACTAAAGGGGGATATGATAGAGGTATATAAAATTATGAGTGGCGTGGAGAAAGTGAATAAGGAAAAGTTATTTACTTGTTCCCATAATAGAAGAACTAGGGGCCACCCATTGAAATTAGTGGGCAGCAGGTTTAAAACAAATAAAAGGAAGTTCTTCTTCACACAGCGCACAGTCAACCTGTGGAACTCCTTGCCTGAGAAGGCTGTGAAGGCTAGGACTATAACAGGGTTTAAAAGAGAACTGGATAAATTCATGGAGGTTAAGTCCATTAATGGCTATTAGCCAGGCTGGGTAAGGAATGGTGTCCCTAGCCTCTCTTTGTCAGAGGGAGGTGATGGATGGCAGGAGAGATATCACTTGATCTTTATCTGTTAGGTTCACTCACTCCGGGGCACCTGGCATTGGCCACTATTGGTAGACAGGATACTAGGCTAGATGGACCATTGGTCTCACCCAGTATGGCCTTTATGTTCTTATGTTCACCCATCCATAAGAGCAATGAACACTACACAGAAGGATGCCTGGGGAGAGGGTGGGTCTGCAGTTTCTCAGCCTAGAGTACATAGGGAAGAAGGGGAGAGACTATATTAGAAGGGGCTGCTTTTCTGAGCTGGGGATCCAAACCACCAACAGAGCAAGAAGACCAGGTCAAAAAGGCACAATGGGATGACAGGCCTAAGGACACCGATCAAACCTCAGACCTGCAGTGAGATCAGATTTGGCAGGAGGATGCATTCAGGACTGTATTATCTTCCAAAGATCTCTAACTCTCTAGTGCTATGCTTGTATTCCTGTGCTATGCTTGTATTCCTTGCTTTAATTCCACATTTTCTTTGAAGGGTTTAACTTGAAACCAGAGCTCCTCAGCCAGGTGATCTTGGAAGGGCAGAATGAGCCTCAGCATCTGGGGGCTAAGGAGGGCCACGCCACTTGTTCTCTGATTTAAGATAGCTGAACTGCAGGGTCCCACTACCCAAGAAGGATGTCAGACCTGAGGTCCGCACAAAGGAGTATGCCTGAGACACCCAGAGTTACCAGTCACTAACCAGACTCAGGGGGCTTGGAAGCACTTGAGCCCCAGGATTTGAGAGCATTTAAATTATTAATATCCATCAAGAGACAGGGCCAGGGCCAGGGCCAGGATGTAACAATACCTTTTAATGGTCCAGTGTCCATCTAAAGCTTGCCCTGTAGAATACAAAGTTGCTGGTGCAGCCACCAGTGACTGTTTTTCTGTTTCGTTTCCAGATCTTGAATTTCTTCCACTTGCTGAGCTGCTCTGACTCTTCAAACTTATATTTGCTTCCTAAAATATTAAGAATACAAATCTAAACTTATTCTAGTGAGAACATTGCCTGTTAAATCAATACAGATTTTCAGTTCCATGTGGCTACTGTACTCTTATGGTATAAAAACATCACCAGACACACTGAAAGCTGAATAAAAAAGCTCTCAGTGAGCATAAGAATAATGAAACTGTGGAGATAAGGAAAGTTAGTGGCAATACATAATTTATAATCAGACAACATTCTCCACATTTCATCAACAGTGAAGAAAATGGGGATGCTGGGGTTGTTGGCTTCACCAGAATAGTGATCCCAAAAATGTATTTAAAATATACTGAAAAAAAAAAAAAAGGTGAAAGCTCTATATACCCATGCAATACGAGTCTAAAAACAATGGTCATTGATTAACATTGACTACATACAGCAGCAAGAGAAAAGAAATAGTTCAAAAGGAAGCTTGCATTATGATAGTAAGAAAAAGAACATGTAGGGACACTAGTGAAGAAAGAATTAGCAGGTGATTTCCCCTGTTCTCACTCATATACACACACACCTTGTGTATAAAGTCTCCACTAACTCTCAGCTACAGAATCCAGTGGGCAGCAAGTGAGTAGCAGGAGGAGAAGATAAAGATCTTTTCTTAGTGGTTTTTATCCTAAGAACCGCCACAGGAATTTACTTACAAAGTTCAGAGCCACCCAAAAAAGCCCCTTGTCCCAGAAGAGGCAACTGTGGATGCTTGAAGACTGAGCTTATGGTTCCTGACAAGAGATCAAGCACCATGCTAAGGCCTTGTACCAAAGAGGAAGCTCACTTTGCCCAAAACATTGCCATGCCCCTTGTAGATTTGCCCTTCAGGAATTAAAGCAGAATCAAAGGCTATATGGGACTTCTGGATATTATTTCCCTGGGAAATAATAATGACATTGCCAAATTGGTATGGTGCATGCCAATAAGCAGTCTCCGGAGGCAATTAAATCTCCGGGAGAAAAATGCAGTGTTCATGGAGGATAGGATTGCTCTTTGTTTATAATGAAGAAAATGGAGAATAGCTCCAAGAATTCCTCTGAGTCTGCAACAGACTGCATAGCACCTCAGTTGAAGAGATGGCATCTCTCTTGAAGAATCAAATGTTGTTTTACAGGAATCCTAGACATTGAAGATTGGATGAAAATCTCCCTGAGCTTGGAACAAGATCAGTTCCTTTCCTTTCTCTTTTGGGGGTGTAAATTAAAGAAATAGCCCAGAAGCTTGCATCAGAGGAGGAATTATAAAAGGAATAGGAGAAGTTAAATTGCTACTGGCATGGAAAACACATATTTAAAAACAAGGAAAATGGGAGCACTAATACCAACATGATAATTCTGACTGCTGCAGGCAGAACTTACTGTGGGCCAACAGGCAGACAGACCCCAACATTTCTTTAGAAGTGCTTGGGCTGCCCTGGGCTGCACAGGGAGAGAGAATACATGCCCCCCCCCCCAGTAAGGATTAATGGGGCATTTTACAGAACACTACAACCATTCTGACAAAATGTGGCAACAAAGCATAACTAGAACCACTGATGTAAACCCCAAGATGATATTGGTGGGGTAATAGTGAAGCATTTGGGACACTTTAATAAAACTAGAGTCCTCAGCACTTGGGGACTGTTAAAAGAAGCAAGGATCACAAGAGGATGCAAATATTTATTGTAAAATGATGTCTGTACACTATTATTCTTATGTGTAAACAGAGAGACTGGGGGCCACATCAGTTACCATTGTGATAAAGGTACTGAATCTGGATAAACATCTTTACCCTATGAATGATGACAGTATGAAAAGTTAATAGATTTACAGGCACATGTACTTAGGAAAGATATATTGAAATTCACCAGAGTGATTGACTGTTTGAATATTGCAAACACTGATTATGAAAGAACGTTCTTAAACAACTATAAAGCAAAACCCACCTGAAGGCTCATACTTCTAAGACTTTGAAAACCTGCTAGGAGTTTCCAACTTACCCTCTTTACCTTTTTGCTGATACATGTAATTTAGACATGTTTTTTTCTTTACTTCTTGGTCTTGAATAATTGATGCATGACCTGCCCAAGCCTCCTGCTGTTCCTGCTGCTCTGCTGGTTCTATTAATTGTTCAGGTTTATATTTAGACAGCTAATATTTACTGACTGTAAATGAATAAAATCTAGTCCAGAAACAGATGCAGTACTAATTTAATGATTTATTGCTGAGAGGAAACATCTGTAAACTAAACGCACACTCACCGCCTTTCTAAAGAAAAAAATCATAACAATCTTAGACAGTAAAATTGTTCTAAGTGTTTGGAAGACCAGTCCATATTAATAGGGGGAAGCAAGATCTTTCCAAAGTAAAGAATATTTCCAATAGTTGGCTGAGAGTCATAGCAGCAGCAACTTGTATGGCATTGCTGGAGAATGATTTGGGAATGACTTAAGGATTAGAGAATTCTCTCTCTCTGGACAGCTCTTTCTCAAAGGATTTTGATATTTCAAAATGTGATTTCATTGATTTTCACTCTGTGAAAGGGGAGGAGCCTCAGTTGCAAGGCAGTCCAGCTGGTGGACTGCAATGGAGCCACAAGCCCAGGAACCCCAGGCTCTGACAGAAACCTGCCTGCGTTCCATTAGACCTATGGCATTCCTAAAAAAGGTTCAGATTTTGCAGTATCAGCTATTTCTGAGAAAACAATGTTTTATCAGCATTCTTCGGATCAGCTCTGTTCAGGATACCAATTCCCTTGGGACAATAGTGCTTAGGTATGTGATGGGGAATAATGGATCTAAATCAGGTGTGCAAGTTACATATTGGTAAGCAAGCCTACTTTGGTGTAACTTGCATGCTTCGGGGGCTAGGAAGTCTAAATTTATGTCAACAAAGATTCCCTTACATTCACTCTGATGTGGGGGAAAGATGAGTGTGTTGGAAAACCTGCTCCTGGCTGGCATTCAGAAGCACTGACATACACCAGCCATAGGGACATGCAAACAGCTGAAGCACAAAGAAACCCCTTTGTCCATGGCGTCCCAACAGCAGCCAAAGTGCTAGGTCTGAAAGTGGTGACAATGAAGGATGTTTTCCCTTTTCTTTTTAACAGAGAAAGAAAATGAGTGATGAGAGTCTCATAAGAAAAGGGGTGAGCATCAGGTGCCTCTTAATGGGAAGATATCAGGAGGCAGATGTGGAAAAAATGGTGCAGCAGTTTTTCCAATGTAGTATATAGTAAAAGTATATAACACGGGCTCTGCTCAGCATACTGGCTTCAAAAGAAGTGAGATAGAAATACGAGTTACTACAAGAGGCTGAACTGGGAGGAGACGGGGAAAATCATCAGCCCGAGAATAAAATGATGGACAACAGCTCTCACAAACTATATGGAGGGGAGGAAAACAAACTATAACAGGAACATTCATAGAGTTGCCTTCATCCTGAAGTATCTCAATGTATTTTTAAAGTTTTAAAATTATATACAGGGATCACTTAACCCAATCACTGAAATGCAGCCATCTCTGGGTGAAAAAAACATCAGTTGTGTAACAGCAGGCAGTAATACCATGCAACAGTTTGGGACATGATGGGAAAATAGCTACTGAATATTGTACTTTAAATGCAGGATTAAAACATTGTCAAGCAAGGGATGCAGAACAATGATGACCATGTAACCTTGGGATGCTTTATGAACCTGTTTGTTTAACTTTAGACAATTATGTTTATCTTCTCATTCAAGATGGTGTCACAATTGTGCTCTGTGCCATTTGCAGAAGGCAAGATTACAGAGTGGTGACATGAGTTGCTGGTGTTGTTACATGATGGAAATATCCCCTTTTTAGAAGATCATAGATGTCAAGGCCACAAGAAACCACTAAGATCCTGTGGCCTGACTTCCTACACAAGACAGGCCATAAGATTTCATCCAGTGATTCCTGCATCTAATTTCCCTCCATGCTCCTCAGATTCTTTTCTATGGTATTTTTCAGCTGTACATGGTCACCTGGATCAACTGATATGCATTAAATGAATCACTGATGTGAAACCATCTTATTTTCAGGTAATATGCTTGCAAAAAATTGCTACAGTCATTTTGTATTTTAACTATTAAAGTAAAACAAAATCAATATCTAATTGAGCACCATTAGCACTTGCACATGACGTTAGCTCCCAAAACCTTACTCAGTAGGGTTAGGTAAATGAAATGCTGCTCACCTTCATGCTCATTGTACATGTAGGGTGGATCATGTGACAAAATGAGGCTTGCTGAACAGCAACAATAAGAGTATTTTTTTGAGTGACTTGACAGGCAAGGGTGATCTGCATGTTCTCCACTCCAGACTGGAACAAGAGCTAATGGTGAAAACACAAAAGTGTTAGCAATTTCACCCGTAACATATAGGCAGGTTATAGAGATCACGCTAATTTTTTCTTGCATTAACTAATCTCCAGAAGTGGCATTGATCATTCTAAAATGAGGAATACTTGTAGCACCTTAGAGACTAACCAGTTTAAGCTTTCATAAAGCTTATGCTGAAATAAACTGGTTAGTCTCTAAGGTGCTAACAGTATTCCTCTTTTATTAATGGATACAGACTAACACGGCTGCTATTCTTAAATTAATCATTCTGTTATTGGTACATACTCATTTAAACATGGCTAAATGGTGAAGCCACTTCACTCAGCTGCATTCATAAATTTGTATTCCCCAAGGAACTTACATTGAGGATCTATATAACTGGATATGCGACAGAGGGATGCCATCAGACTACAGGGGGGTTCATATAAAGTAAGACTAGGATGTTGATTATTTTCATGGGTTTTTTTTGCAATTGGTTTTTAATTATATAATAATATTAATTATTGGTAAAGAATGTGGGTCATGAATGGGGAAAATTGTGGAAAACAGTAAGTTTTGAAGGACTAGAAGAGTTCTGTGTCATGACATTCTGCACCATGTTTGTTTCTACTTTTTGAACAGTACCCATTGTTTTAATGCAACAAGGTGCAGAAAGTATATACATAAAAGGGATTTTTTCAGGGGGAAAAGAAAATGACTCTCTCAATTCCTACACTATTTCATATATATATATATATATGACCAAATTCTGATTTGTTTGTTTATTTTTTATTCATCAGTCCTTATACTTTGGAAAAACTCCCATTGACTTCAATGAGAACTGTGTCTCAATAAAGACATTAAGCTTTGGCCTGCAGTTATTATACAAAGGGTTTGACTGATATTATCAAGTGACAGTTCTGAAAAGTGAACAAAATTACACTGTTACATATAGAAACACACAAAATGATAAAAACTTGGTAAGAGAAATGTACATCACCTAACACAATGAAGCCAAAGCTAACTGAGGACTTTAAGTGCTACTGCAATATAATTGTTAAATAATATGTTCAGTGTACGATTTTGGTTTCCTTTGGAAATAAAATAATCTAGTCACCTGAATAACACCATCTCTTGTATGAAAATTAAATTTTCCAATTTGATTACTGTCAATCTCTTGAATGCTTAACAATAAATTAGATGGAATATATCTGCAAGAAAAAAAATACTCCATAACAGAGAATGCATCAAAGAAGCCAAATTAAAGGAAAGAAAGGTAATGCTAAAGAGCTCTGTATTTTCTGCCTCCTTCCCTATCACACAAAGGAATGAAGAATTCTTTCTTTAAATAGAAAGGAAGACTAGGGTGTACTAAATATTTCAGAAGGACTTGAGAGAGAAATAAAGTGTTCTGTGAAGTTTGTGGCTGACTGCAGAGAATTATGAATTCTTCCCCATTTGGCTCTAGGAGTTGGGTTATGTAGCGAAAAATCTACTTGTCCAGTTTAATCAAGCATAATTTATAATATTAGTTCCTAACCATTTGGGATGCTGTGCTAGCTACCAGACTATGACATCAGCTACAACAGACAGTGTCTGCCACTGCCCACAATTCATTTATGCACATTCTATCCTGGAATGAAGATTCAGCTGCTTGCAACTGTATGTTTGGAACAGCCAAGTCTCCAGTGTGGATTAGAGTACATACAACCGATTGGGAGATGAGCAGTGATTTATCATTCAGATGGGGAGGGGAAGCCTGCACATACATACTAATGATTGAGAATCACTGATAGAAATTATCGTTGTTGAATCTGGTAAGAAAAATGGATTTTCCTACTTTAAATCCATCCTACCACAAAACCCTTGACTTTTTAAAATAATTTATTTTATTTATCAGCTTTGTAAAGGTAAAATGAAAGCAACTGTGAAAAATTTTCTGGGCCTGAAACCCACATGGTTGCATAAGGGGAGAAACAGAAGGACACAAGTAATCCCTCCTCTGTGTGGTGGTTGGTTCCAGTTGCAGTCTTAGGCTAGGATTTGAAGTTGTTATTCAATGTATCGCAGGATAAAATTTGGAGAGTGATTTCTGTAATCCAGCAACTTTACATTCACAATTATGGACTAACGAGTAAGTGCTTTTTAGGGCCCCGTTTCCCTATTTGTAGAAGTGTGGGAACCACTGTCTTTCTCCCTTGGTCCCAACTCTCTCAAAATGTCTCCTTATTTTGAGAGATATCACACATTTTTCTTCCAGAACTACCTATGTTCCACACAGATTTGGTGTCACCACCACCACTTTTATTATTGCACATCTTTACATTAGAAATACAGAAAAAGTTACTTATGACTAAGGAATCGAATTCAGTATTTCAAGTTTCCTGTGTGAATAATCTGTGTGTGCCCTTCACTTATAGTGGATCTTACCAGGCTAAGGGATATGCGTGGTTATCATCTGTCTGGGAAGATATTTAATCACACCATGTCCTGTGAAACACAGCAAAGTTCTGGTTTACCTGTCCACACTACTGTCATCTTCTAGGAGAGCTGTAATGAATATTGGTGGGGGGTGGTCTGCTTTCTCCTTGTGAGATGCAAATTCAAAGTGCACTGGCCTCAAGTATAAATGGAACTCATCAAAACCCATCTCCCCTGCAAATGTCTTGTACATCCTGAAACAAAAATAGGAGTATTTGGTACAGTCACTTCACTTTTTTAAAAAGTTCAGTACTGCTGCACATATCTACCTAGAAATCCAATATCTATTAGATACATTTTTAGCGAGTGCGATGGGGTTTACAGGTCCTGCACTAAACCAGAGCAAGGCATCGAGTAGTACTGGTCCAGGGAGGCCCTATTCCAGGTGATGAGACAGTTTAAAAAAGGCACTGGCAGCCCAGTGAGATGGGGGAAGGACTTACAGACTAAACTAGGAGCTGTAGGCAGAGCAAGTGCAGCTTTAGTAAGGTCACTCCAGGAGCAGCGATCCATACACCCTACCCTCTTTTTGGGGCCAAGAACCCACGAGAGGCCCTGAAGAAAAGGATGTTGTCCCCTGGAAAATGAAACAGATACTAGGATGACTGAGACCATGTCCCAAAACAGAGGAGCCACAACCCAACAGGAAGTGACCCAGGGGTGGGGGTTAGCTTTGGGTGGACCAATGAATGGTCAGGACACCGCAACACCCCTTTAGAGCCTTGGGTTGGGACCCTCCCCCCTGCACACCCATCCCTCTGTCATGACAGAATCTGAAGCGGGGAAGACAGCACAAACAAGAGAGACTGTTGCTCCTGTATACAAAGTGGCAGGGCTCTCTCCAGGACAGGCAGACCGAAAAGAACTGTGGAGCCACTCATTGACCATTAGGCCAGAGGCTAAAGGACTGACCTGCTACAGTATGATACTTCCCCTAAAATTTTAATATTACTTAGCTTCTGGCATGTTTTCATTGACACTAGAACAAATACTGCTCATTGTGCTGCTGATATTCATTATTTGTTTAGCTTTGACCATGTGATTGACATATTATGGTACACAAAAATAAAATAAGGACAAGAAGTTTAATGTTTTATGCAGTGTCTGAGGGACAGCCTGTGAAGAGATTCAAAGAGGGGTGTGAAAAAGTCAGCCTGACGTGTAAAGAAGATAATTTTGTCAACCATGTTTTGGAAAAACTGGAAGATAGTGCTTGGGAAGAGGTATGGGTGACAGAGTGGAAATTACAATAATCAAGACAGGAGATGATCAGATCCTGAACAAGCATTTTTACCATTAGAACAGAAAATCTGTGGAATTTGTGTTGTAGCACTCCTTAGTTCAGCAATGAGAAACATTATAACAAAATAGTAGAGGAATAAGAGAAAGATGATCTCATAGCACCATCAAAATGTTGGATGTTTGGACACATAGCAACAGAATAATAAGATAACAAGATAACTTCCTTCTGTCATAACAACAGGTCTCTGAGGAATACAAGTATTATGCTTATTTTATAAATAGGTAAGACAAGTCACAGAGAAGCTATTTAGGCTATGTTCTATACTAGACACCTTACAGTGGCACAGCTAAATGTAGTTTAGACATAACCTTAGTGAATAAGTGGCAAAGCCACAAATAGGACCCAGAAGTCCTAATTCCCAAACCTCTAAACTGTAACTAACACTTCCTGGCTCTGTGGGAATAGAAAAAAGTGAAATAAAAAAAAGGAAGAGAAGGGGAGGCAGAAAGTGTGTCACATACAAAAGAACAATGTCACATTTGGGAATATTAAAAAGCACCATGCATATCAATTAACAACATGTAGGAAGTGTAGGATAAAGGAACTCTGAGCTCCAAAACCAAAAGGGTTCAGTATGTTTATGTGACAAACTCCACTTGTGGAATGAGTTGCTCCTTAGGTCACCATATAGTCAAGTGAGCAGTCCATGCAATGACATATTTACTTGTGTGTGAATGTGTTACAAGGGGAAACAGTGCCAAAGAAGGAAAGATATACCAAGAAAAACAGAAAAGGTAGGGGAGAGACAGAAATGAGGGAGGCAAAGGTTAATATGGCAATAAAGGAAACAGAAGAGAAACAAAACTGAGATGGAATCCATCCTGCCTTTACATTCCCCTACAATTACATGACCTATAATTAGACTGTCTTAACACACTTACTATATGTGGACATTACTAAGGAATAAAGCAAAAAAGACAAGACAATGAGCTGTGTGGAACAGTGCAGACAGCATATGCATTTTTAGATCTAAATCAGTTTTCACCATAGGAGAGGCAGACAAGAAATGGTTGATAGTTCTGGCAGGTCCCCAAAAGTTTCATTAAAGCCCTGGCACACACTAGACAATCAACAAATTTAGTTTC
Source organism: Dermatemys mawii (assembly GCA_007922305.1). Lineage (NCBI taxonomy): Eukaryota > Metazoa > Chordata > Testudines > Dermatemydidae > Dermatemys > Dermatemys mawii. The sequence continues at coordinate 56,385,694 of ML677333.1, read as the reverse complement.
AGTCACTTCATCTTACTGTGCAAAGCTGAGAAGCAGCTTATTTGCCTTTTTGAATTTTCAATCCAAACCCCAGTGCCTTTCATGACAGATGATTTAATGAACTGTGATCTTCATCACATCAAAGCAAGATTCAAAATTATCTCCTTAAAATATCAGGTTGAATAAACTACTTCTGTTTATATTGATGTTCAATCTACCAGAAAGCATAATTTATCTGAAACAAATTTTATATGTTTAAAGTGATTTACATATGCATCTTGATCCCTTATTTTCCCTTCTGAGCTTTTTACAAAGCCTCCCTCTATTTCTACAGTAAGGAATTCACTATTGGTATTTTAAGGATTTATATACTTGCCATCTCACAGACTGCTTGGGGTTTTGTGCTTGTTTTTTTTTTTTTAACTGAGAAAATTCCATATTTCAGATTAGCGTTCTTCAAAAAATTTTCTGTCAATAAAACTTTAGAAAAAAAAGTTTTTTTCCATAAAACAAAGTATTTTGTGCAAAGCATCTGCTTTACACATTTTTTAAGCCACTGACAACAAACACTTTTGGTTTTTTGACAAAATGTCAAAATATTCCACAGGGGAAAAAAATCCAAACCAGTTTTATTTCAGATAAGTGTGATCAAAAGAGGGCTGTAGTCACCTGCTGTTTGTTGAAGTAAATGAATAAACTGTAAGACACTGGGTTTCTTAAACTGTGTGGATCTCTTTAGCATTTTGACATTTTATTTTTAAAAGAGGCATATGGCCTTAAAACCATTGACATAGAAGAGGCCGCATCTATCTCCACTTGGTTAATAAGCAATGTAATTCCCCTTGGTTACCCTACTCCAATAAGGTAGAAAGACCCCCATTTTCACTAGATGAAGGGCCTAGTCCTGCTACCTTCTAAGTGGGAGTTTGGCCACTGATTTCAAAGGCAGCAGTATCTAAGTGCAAAAAATTCATGTGTCTTTTATCAACCTTAAGTTGTACCTCAGTTTATTAAAAACAAGAACATTTGTAAATGCTATGTAGGCAACTCTTCCATGTATCAGTAGGAAAACAACAGATGGCATCACATGTGTTCTGTGCCTACCTAGCCAACTGTGCACTCTCCAGGGCTGTCTCTATCAATCGATGGCGGAGTGTGATGAGTTCCAGGAGTCTGGAGAAGATGTCCAGAATAAAGGCTTGTTTTTCTCTGCCTTGCTTCTTTTCTTCATCTGTTCCTGACTCTAGTGCTAACATAGAAATATCCCGCACAAGATGTGGGTCTTCCATCAGTGTGTCTGCAAATAACTGCAAGGAAAAGAAGGGAAGGGAGATATTATTATTAATCACATTTGTTATGGGAGTGCCTAAGGGCCAACACCAAGAATGGGGCCTATTGGACTAAGTCACTACATAAAAGCAGAGTAGATGGTCCCTGTCTTGAAGAGCTTAAAAAACATACAAGACAGCCCCTTGGTGGGAGAAGAGAGATAACATGTACAGAGTGAACAAGGGGATGGTGGCAAACAGGATGTTAGTGTCATGACTTTTTTGTTGTTGCTTAGGTGTGTGGAGGGGAGTGGGTTTACATATGGGGCTAACCTAAATGGAAAGAGAAGGGAAAGATGAAGAGGGTAAGGGGAACAGCTGTGGAATGAAGTTGAGGTGAAGAGACTATGAGGGAGGAGAAAGGGGAGGAACAGCAGGAGGAGTGGAGCAGGAGGAGTGGAGCAAACAGCCAGTTAGCAAAGAGCAGTGAACTGCAGGAAATTCTCTGACTGTCCTAACGACCTAAGATCCCTGCTTCGGCTGCTTCTGCCCCTACAGGTTGGAGTCTCTGGCTGACTCCTTTCTGCACTTGTCTCTAAAGACCAAATACAGCCTAGTGCCCAAACAGTGGGTGGTCTCCCCTACACTGTTCTGGGGCCAATGGTGCTGCGGTGTGGGGAGGGACAGCCTGAGATGGGCCCCGTTTGACTCCCTCTCTTCTCAATACAGCAGTCCCTGCTTGGGCTCCTTCTGCTCCTGCTTTGGCTGCTTCTGCCCTCCTGACTGTAGTCTCACATATCCCTTGTATATATATATGTATGATTTTTAAAAAAGGAATAGCTATATTCCTGGACCCAATACTCCTCAGACTTACTCTGGGATAACTATAGTGATCTAAAAAGAGTTTTCTCTCATTGACCACCTGTATGAGATCAGAACCAGGCCACCTGGATTTAACCCTCTTCCCACTGAAATCAGTTGGGAGTTTTTTCATTTACTTCAAAGATAGCAAGATCAGGCCCTTAAGGATGATAAGTAGTTTAGATCCAAAATACAGGCTTTATTCAAAGGATTGTACAAAACCTGGCCCCATCAACAGAAATATCTTTGTCATCATTATTATCAAAATGTCAACATAAAAGAGGTTTTTTGAGGCAAACATCTCCCTCCAGAGTTGGAAACTCAAAAATCAAGAATACTGTGCTAATGCATGAGGGACACAATACAAAAATGACTATAAGCAAAACTATAATTGGACAATGTCACTTAGTTGTACAAGATGAATGTAATGTAAAAATATAATCAGAGAGCATAAATTAAGAAAAGTAAACTAGATTTGAAAAATTCTGTTTAATAGTTAATAAAGGTTAGAATTATGCATATGCATACATACACACACACACCCCTCTATGTTAAAAGAACATTACAATTGCAAAAATCAAGTACTTCGACATTAGGAAATGCAAGAATCAAAGTTCACCATACAATTTTCATTCAATCCCTCTAATTATATGATCAGACACTTATACGCCCCAACCCCCTCAAAGACATAGATTCCTACCTCACTCAGGTACAGGATGGACAGTGCTCACTTAATGAACAACTATTCAATATTTTTATTTTATCCTCATTGTTCAAAGTGTGGCCCCATGACTTTTTCGAAAAAAACAGCACACAAAAAGTAATTTCTTCACAGGCTTTTGTATGGCAGTCATCATTATAGAAGTCACAAACACTAATGAATTTCTTTTTACCATGACACTGTGAGTTGATAGGAAGGTATTATCCCAGTTTTACAGATGGGGAACTGAGGCACAAAGTTTAAGATCAGACGTATCCACTAACTGTCGGTGCCCAATTTGAGATATCTAGGACCTGATTTGTCAGAGTTTGTAACATTATAGAACACTTTGTATGTTCAAAGCATAGCCCCATTAACTTCACTTGCAGCTGAGAGTACTCAACACTTCTGCAAATCAGAGCCTAGATGTGACTTTGCACCTCATAATTCTTTATAGAAATATGCTTATGAGTTTAAATATGACATTACTGGAATATGTTTTATGCTAGATATGCCATGTAACATATCTTTGCAAAGGTTAGGATCTACTGAATATATTCATTCTATTTGAATGCAGGTATCATTTTTATATCTGCAGTTATGAGCATTGGCTCTATGCTTTTATTTTAAGTGTTTGCTGTAGGAAGCACATAAGACAGATTTGGTTAACATAGTGTGAAAGGGTTATTCAAGTAATTGGGAGAACTTAACTAACAACGGACTTTAGGATATGCCAAACCACATCTGAGCTTTTCTGGGAATGTTCAAACTAACATGTAAACAATGGCATTGGCCTGCAAAAAGCTAATTCCTTCAAAGACATGTGGCTTGCCCATGTGGCTACAGACTCCATCTTGTTGCTGTGATTTTGCACAGGAGAACAAAAGGATTTCCGCCCACAAGAGAAAGAATATAAAAGGCCCTGGAAATCCTTCCATTTTGTCTTCAGATGGCTCAAAAGATAGCCTCTCCACCCCCAAAGAGATGCCTGAAAGAAACTGGACAGTAACTATGGGGGTATGAGTTATTGCTGACCCAGAATAGGAAGGAGTCTAGTCTGTGAAAGAAGTTTATTGGAATATCTCTGAGGACGAGATTTACTTGTATTTATTTTCCTACTGTATTAGACTTAGACTAGCATGTTTTTGTTTTATCTTGCTTGGTAATTTATTCTGTTCTGTTATTACTTGGAACCACTTAAATCCTACTTTTTATACTTAAAAATCACTTTTCCCTTATTAATTAACCCAGAGCAAGTAATTAACTCCTGAGGGAGCAAACAGCTGTGCATATCTCTCCGTGTTTTAGAGGGTGGACAATTTATGAGTTTATACAGAGTAAAATGGATTTATTTGGGGTTTGGATCCCATTGGGAACTGGGTATCTGGGTGCTAGAGACAGGAGCACCTCTTACACTGTTTTCAGTTAAGTCTGCAGCTCGTGAGGGACATGGTTCAGACCTGGGTCCGTGTTTGCAGCAGGCTGGCATGTCTGGTTCAACAAGACAGGATTCTGAAGTCCCATGCTGACAGAGAAAACAGGCTCAGAGGTAGTCTCAGCACATCAAGTGGCAGTCCAAAGGGGGTTTCTACAACCCAACCCGTTACACTAGGGTCTCAAGTCAGGCAGCCAGAAACTGAGGATCACACAATTAGGAAAAATGTGGTTAAGTGACTTGCTGAGCATCACGCAGGAACTCTGGCACAGGCAGGGATAGAATCTAATCCTCCAGGTCAGCATTTAACTGCCTTAAACATGAGACTCTCCTTTCTCTTCCTGCAATTCCCTGCTGCATTCACCACACACCTCACAACTTTTTCAACAAAAGAAATAGGGGTCCTGCAGACAACAGATTCCCTTACTACACAACCAATCTCAGTCTTATTTGTCCATCCAGTGTCAATTTTTACCCCTACCCCACTGATTCTCAGTTCCAGTCTTCCCCAACACAGATGCTTCATCTCAGTTTCCATCTCTCCCCCACAGCCAGACTCCATTTACAATTTCCACACACATGCACTAGATCCTTCTCCCAATCTACTTTTCCTACCCCACCACAGGTTTGGCTCATCCTCCATACATTCAAATCAGGCAGCTTCCTCCTCCATGCTGCCTGGGCTAAGCAAAGTGGGATTACTGAGAGCACAGGAGAGGCAGTCTCCTAGCTCTCATTTCAGGTACTGGATCCAGACCTTGGCAACCCCTGACAGCCCAGAGCTTCAATTGCAGGGACAGTTCTGCACAGCCCCAGTGTGGAGCATACACAGTGCAGACAGAAACAAGAAACTGCTAAAATTTAAGAAACCTTCACTGAGGGGGTGTGAACTATAATATTTCACAGCAATGACCAATAGGCACTTCTGTGACACAAAGGGCACTCTCCTGCCAAATTTCAAATCCCTGCTCCAAAGCTTGGGGGCATTGAAGCTTTTAAAAGAAAAGGTCATCAGATCTTAAAATAAGCAAAAGAAAAGAAAAGAAAAGAAAAGAAAAGAGTAAAAACAAAGCATTTCTGTCTAGCCTCATTTCTGGAAATTTGGCTAAAAATTTTCCCAAAAATTCAAGCTGAGGCTGACACCCAGCATGCAAAATTTCACCCCAGATGATTAAAGTTTGGTGAAGTTATAGGCAACGGAAACTAGGATCTTATAAATGGGAAATGTTGGGCAATCTGAATAGTAGGCGGTATTACTAGCCACACCTATAATAATATTTGTGCATACATCTAACCTTTAATACTAACAACTATTAAACTGTATATACCCACCCAGGCACATATACACACACACAAATACACGTACACACAGTGTCAATATAGGGCCCAGTTCTGATCTCAGGCCAGTCTGATGTTTGTGTAACTTTTTTTTTTTAACTTCAACTAACTATCCTTGATTTATTGTGTTTTGTTGGTGTGAGATCAGAATAACAGGCTCTTTTTTCTAATCACTGTGTCTTTAAGTTGGGATCTTTTGCATATGAAACAGACAAAAAGGACTTTGACCAACGTATAAATTCCAGTCAAATAACTAAACCAATACTAAGTGATTGTAAAACTAAAACATTAACCACTAAACAAAGAATGTGTATTAAGGCACCAAGATCTTTCCATCCTTACAACACTTACTCAACTGAATTTACAAGTTACAACAATTCTCACTTACATAAAAAGTACAAATTGAACCTACATCTTTCTGAATTTGAGAGCTGTATGAAGATTCAGGCTTTTCCATGGTCAGCCATTCATCGACAGCTAGCTGAAGCACTTGTTTTTCTAGGCTAGTTGCCTCACTAGGTGTTTTTGGTCTACAGATGCTACAGAATTCCTGAAAGACGTACTCAAGAGCTTTCGGGATTAGAGATGCCAGGCCCAGAGAAGGATGAAACTCCAGCAAGTAAATGGTCTTCAAAGTAGGGCTTTAAAACAAAGTGACATTCATTAAATTGGTGAATTTATTAGAGAACATGATCACTACCAAAGGAAAAAGCTCCTGTTTTATAAGCAATTGGCAGGACAAACTTTTATACTGGTGCAGTGGATGCTGCTTAATAGCAATCCTTATATTAACTTCCAGTTAACAACGACATTTTGCTGGGAACCCATCCCATCGACTTCAATGATAATAGGATTTGGATATCAGCAACAGCATGACGCCCATTGAGAAATATTTTTGGAAGAAAGGCTGAGGCCACAGAAAGGTTTGTGGGGTTCAGCCAGTGAAGCAAATCCTGGGATGTGCCTTTTCTGGCTGCACCCTCACAAACCTGCCTGGGGACCAAAGAGGACATAAGGGGCTGGGGTACCTGTAGCCCTGCCCTGTGGGGCAGCCCATGCTGGAGTCCTGGTGCTGCAGGCTGGGAGGGGAGGCTATGGGTAGGGCAGCAGCCAGAGCTGGTTCTGCAGCCCAGATGCCAGGGCTTTCCAAAGGAAGGAGGGGTTCTGGAGTCCAACAGAACAGTACAGCATCTCTCCCTGCTACTGCCCTGCCCACAGCTTCCCCTCCCTGTGGAAAGCCTCGGCATCTGAGCTACAGCCTCCCTCCCCGGCCATAGGCAGGTTTGTGGGGCCAGGATTTCCTTCCCCAGCTGCAGCCTCGGCAAATCTGCCATACAGTTATTAGCAACTGCTGGATAATAGCAACTTTTTGCTGGCAAGTGAGGAGCTGCTAATAAGTAGAATCTACTGCATACGTATTTGGCATGCCACCTATGTAGCATTCAAAAAGAAAGCGCAGAACTGAATCCTTCTGAAAGGGGCAAGAATAAGTGTCTCTTGTAAGTGATTAGTACACAAACTACAATGACTTTAGCCACCAGCTGGAAACGAAGATTTCCATAGACAGAAATCAAGCAGCTCATCTGAAAATAAAGTAGAAGAGTTAATAAAAAAAAGAGTTACATATGAAAGGAATTGTAATATCTTTATTTGTCAATAAAAGTAGAGAATAAAAACTTTAGTCATTCGTGATGCATCTGCATACTCAACCCTCAAACCAGATCATCGAACAACAACTAGTGGTCACACTTAATACTAACACAACAGTCAACTACTGCAAAAGATATGTCACAATACTGATAGAGTGATTCTAAACTTATGGGTTGTAAGCCAATGGTCTGAATGGACTTTCTCCTATCATCTATTGATGATATGGAGGAAAGATCTCAGGAGCAGACCATATTTACATAGTCACACCTACTTTGCCTAGATGACCAGCAAATGTAACTGCTTTGCCAAAATGAACAATTTGAGCTGTTTTGGTGAAATGTTGTTTCCTTATTGTATGAGTAAAGGGCAGCAGAACTGTACTTAAAATGCCCTAATTGAGAGGGTCACCCTATATTGAATTTCACTAACTAAACAGGGGGTTGTGATGCCAAATCCAAGTGAAAGTCAGATGGGGTAGGAACAAGTACTTCTACCTGGTGGTGCAGACTTTGTTTGAAGGGTCTTAGATATATTTGACCCTCACTCATCAGTTTTAAAGACAGAGTTAATTTGACTTAACTGAGTCTTTTGTTACTTCTCAGTGATCACTTTTCTTGCTCAGATGTGTCTCTGGCAAACCGTAGGGTGTATTAAATAGTAAAAGTCCTAACATGTTAATCTCCATTAGATGGCCCTTCCTCAGACAATTATAATTTGGGATCCAGCACCTTAGACAGCAAGATTGATTATCTGAAGACAGAAATCAATTACAACCACTAGTACATAAAACTTACTTCCAACAAGACTGGCTGTATTAAATTACTCACCAACTGTTGTTCAGAGAGATAAGTTGCTTAGCAATTATATTATGGGGAAGTCCAAATTCACTGATACCACCTGTCTGATCTTTTCGCCAAATCTTTTGTACATATTCCCTCTGGGCATCTATCTGGAAATCAATAATCAAAACATGATGTGACATTAGGAAACAAAACTCAGAACATATCTATCAATGTTCAAGGCAAAACACAAATTCTCTTCATTAAAATATTTTATTTAGTTGTCAATTGAGTTATATTAGGACTGTTTGGGCCCTAAATGTTGATAGCTACCATTTTGTTTATTAACAGTGCTGCTAACTACAATAAGTTCTTACATGGGTCCTTCTGTCAGAGGATCACAAAGCACTTCACAAAAATTCATTAATTAAGCCTCCAAACTTCCACTTTGCAGATTGGGAAGTGGAGGCGTAGAGAAATGAGGTGATTTATGCAAAACTACACAGAAAGCATGTGGCAGAACTTACAATATACCCCAGAGCTCATGACTTCATTTTGTACTTTAATTACTTGGCAAGACTTCCACTCTCTTCACAACTATCTGCCAAACCTTGAAGTGCATTTCAAAAACACAGTATTAATGATTTTTGTTTACATTTTCTTCGGTGGTGGAGAGGAGCAACATCAGGCACTCAAACATGAGCTCTCAGTCTCCCATTGCATTGTGAACTTGAGGGTGACCACAGAATCTAATTTTTTTTTTTTTTAATTTCCAGTTTGCTCAGCTTTTCTTCTTTTTGTCTCCAATTTCAATCAATGAAGTCTTTCAAAGGGTGTAAATTAAATAGAACTCTGCAATCTTTCCAGTATTCACTTTGTGATGTAAGTGCAAGTCTCAGCTTTCTGCTGTTGACTTATGAGTGTTTAATTTATGGAGCATCCATCCAATTTCATTATTAAACTAATATTGAGAAGTTACAACCCAACTTAAACAAAAGCACTACAAACCTATACCCAGTATACTCAAGGCTTCTTAGTGAATCAAAGTTATTAGTTCAAGTATCAGTTCTCCACTCCTCTTCTCACATAGGCGACAAAGAGTCCTGTGGCACCTTAAAGACTAAAAAAGTATTGAAGCATAAGCTTTCGTGGGCTAGTACCCACTTTGTCGGATACATGCAGTGGAAATATCAGAGGCAGGTATAACAATACTTTTGTTAGTCTCTATGGTGCCACAGGACTCTTTGTCACTTCTGCAAACCCAGATTAACACAGCTACCTGTCTGATTCTCTTCTCACTTAGAATATACTGTAAACAAACTCTGCTTACATGTTGGTTGACTATCTCTCTCACCAGCTGCAGCTGAAGCCTTAGGCAGATGCATTCATCATTATAGGTGTTCACAAAATATCTGAGGCTGAGATCAAATCGTGGGCGTTTGTGCATTATGTCAGTTATTGCTTGGGCCAAAGCAAATCTTTCCTCTGCATCCAGAGCGTGATGGTAAGCCTCAAAGTAACCATCTAGAAGCTAAAAGGATATTCAAAAGTGAGTATCTGTAACAGGGACGTGTTTTCTTTTTTATTAGCCAAATATTCATTTTCTGCTGGTAATGGAGAGATTTTAAGGAGATCAAAGGGGCAAGCGAGATCAGATCAGACCAGTAGCCTATCTAGTTTGGTATCCTGTTTCTGACAAAAACCAGTACCAGAAGCTTCAGTTCAAGACATTTCAACAATAACCTGCCCACATAAGATGTTTCTTCCAAGCCCCAGGCAATTAGTGGCTGGTTTATGTCCTGAAGCATGAAGGTTTTATCTGTATGAGATTAAACATCTCTTTAGACCTTCAGAATCTTTAACGTACTTCTCCTCATGGGAGGTATGACTATCCCTATTATATCAGTGCAGAACTCAGGCAGAGAGAACCTATGCAGCTTGCTCAGGGTGAAACACAGAAAATCTGTGGCAGACCCAGGAACTGAACCCATTTCTTATAAGTCCTAGACTAGGGCCCTAACAATTGGACCATCCTAACTCCTCAACACAGGTAGACTGGTATTATACCACAGCCAAGCTCAATGCCCTTGCCAGTCTGAAAGTTCCAGCCTCACCTTGAGACACTATATATTCCTATGTGGCAATGTCACACATACACGATGTTTTCAAAAAATTAAAAATGTCAAGCAATTTAAGAAGTGCAAAGACAATGAAGGGGTAATATGATTAATAGAGGCTTGCTGAGATACACAACTGGATATAGATATACATACCCCTTCTACCACAATAGCAAATGCGCAGGGAATTTCTGAGATTTCTCTGTGTGCGTGTATGTGTATTTCATGTATATATGTATAAAAATGAACTCATTTTTAGTTAGAGTTCTATTTACTAAACTCTCCTTGCTTATGCTCTTTCCGCTGTTGTGATTTGGCAGAGGGGCTGTGCTGGGAATAAGAATGAAGTAGAAATGGGTGACTCACGTGTGTGAGACAGGCTTTTACTCTGCTCTTCAGAAGCATCCACCTATGTTTCTTTGCAGTGGGCTTTATTCCCTCACAATGTAGTGCTATCACCACTCCCAGCTATATAAACTGATTATTATCTATTATTTGTATTATTGCTCTAGGCATGGACCAAGAACCCATTGTGCTAAACACCGTACAAAATAGTTTTAATTCATCATCCTCTAGGTCTTGTATTCCATTCTTGTCTCATCTGTGTCTTCCAAATTGTAAACTCTTTGGACAGGAATGACCATGTGTATTCATTGGTGTTCTGTACAGTGTTCTTGCAAGCTATTGGCTCTTCCCTAAATTATGTTTTTCCAACTGTTCTAATGAACAGCAAATCACTTAATGTGGATTTCTGAATTTGCAGTTCTAAAATTCAAATGAGAAAAGTTTCTGCTCTATGTATAATCCAGAGGGTATGCTTGCTGATAATGTGAGAGAGACTTTTATAGTAATCCATGGCATTTCATTCCTGATAATGTAACTGACAGAAGAATTAATATTTAGAACTAACGATATGATGCAACACATGAATATTTGTTTAGCAACATCAAAAACCATCTCTATTGTGATCTCTAATATAACTAGCAGTAGCAGGTTGCATCTACTATATGAATCTTCCATATTGGAACATTAACAAAAAAATAAATAATGAATTGGAGATTAACTGGTCTGTATTAATAGCTTTCAGAGTTTCCTCATCGGGTGGAGATGTACCTGACATTTATTCTCTAAAAAAGCCGCTTCACAAGTCCAAATGTCAAGCAGCACCGCAAATCGATCCACAGATGCGTGTGCCCATGCTAAAATGTTGTCATCACTGGATTGATGGTATGTTGCAGAGCCTAGGAAAGAAAGTGAACAGTGCAGTAGATGTTGGTATTTTTAATGGGAGACATCTCCAACTGGTCAGCAGCTCTTACAGGTGACTAGTCTGATGGGACTTACACAAGAGACAACACAGAAGCAGGCCAAGATAGGTTTTAGAGTAATTTACACATGGTAAATTCTCTGAAACTTGATGTCAGCCCAGAAGGATTTTTAGTTTCACTCAAATATGTTTCTTGAATGCTCTTGCATCCTGAAACTGAGTGTCGTATCTCTGATGCCTCCAGTCCCAACCAGCCTGAGGTTGGAATGTGAAATGATGGCCTTAAATCTGGGTTTCCTGCTCAGCAGTGTGGTCTATTAACTGTACATTGAAGGCTCAGCTCATAGATTAAATTACTATCTTTTTGATAAGACTGTATTTATCTATTTACAAAAAGAGAGACTCTGTTTTACCTTTACCAGGGAACAGAAGGCCAGACAGCAGATTTAAAATTCCACAGGTTCTGGAGGCCTCTGTGCAGTCTAAAATGTAAAAACCAAGTGTCTGGGAAATGTCATTTGAATATGCGTGATCCATCCATCGAACACACACATTCAAACAAGCGCTGTTTGATGTAAAGGGAAAAGAGGGATGGGCAGCGTTTGGAAACTCCAGGTAAAGAGGCATAAATCAGGAGAAGCCCAAAGAAGTTGAAAAGTACACTTGTTAGTTTGTCAGAGGATTTAATCTTAGGCCATGGTTACACTGGCACTTTATAGTGCTATAAAGCCCCCACGAGCGCTATAACCTACTCCCCGTCCACACTGGCAAGGCACTAATAGCGCTATAACTGCTGAGTTATAGCGCTATTATAAATCCACCTCCTCATGGGGAATAAGGGCTGTAGCGCAGCTGCTGTAGCGCTACAGCAAGAATGTGGACACCCACTGCGCTACAAGTAATCTCTGGAGATGCCTAGAGCCATTTAAGGCAATTGACGTCTCTTCCCTTTGTTTTGAACTCGGCTGGAGGAATGCGGAAGTACCTCTTTAGAGTTTCTTTCTTAACTCGGCAGATAAGCAATGCAAATGTTTAAGGAGGGAGCCTGTGTGAAAACAAAGCCCTCTGTGAACGGAGGCTCACTGACAGGCTTTCAGAAAAACGGAAAAACCACTGTCTCTCTCCCTCCGCATACACACAACGCATCCCCCCTCACCCCCCTCGTTTAAAAAGCACGTTGCACCCAGCTGAATGCTGGGATACCTGCCCTAATGCGCTGCTCTTAATGCCGCATTAAGTGCCCCAAATGTGGCCATGCTATACCGCAGGAGCATCTGAGTGTGGACATACAATAGCGCTATACATATTACTGTATAAGGGGACCGCTATAACCTATAGCGCTATAATCTTGTAAGTGTAACCATACCCTTAGTTGCAGTTATCTCTGACTCCTCATCCCAAAGCCTCAGAGCTCACAAAGAAAATCTGCATACATAGCAGGAGGCACAGCACTGCAGAGAGCTCTTCACAGTGCTGAAACCAGAGTCTTAAGGCATGACTACACTTGCAGACGTAGAGCGCTGTGAGTTAAACCAGCCCTCAGAGAGCACAGTAGGGAAAGCGCTGCAGTGTGTCCACACTGTCAGATTCAAGTGCACTGACATGGCCACATTAGCAGTTCCTGCAACTCCACAGAGAGCAGTGCATTGTGGTAGCTATCCCAGCAGGCAAGTGGTTGCAATGTGCTTTTCAAATGGGGGCGGGTGGAGTGGAGTATGACACAGAGTGTATTGTATGTATGTGGGGTGGGGAGAGAAAGTGGGTTTTTGTGGGGCTGAGAGCATGTCAGCATGCTGTCTTGTAAGTTCAGACAGCAGAAGACCCTCTTTCTGCCCCCTCTCTCTCTCTTATACATACTCACAGCAGCAACATTCTACACTAATGGTTTGCTTTGTCCCAGAGCAGATAAGCAGCCAGCTGTCAGAAACAGAGCTTCGAAAAGGCATATCAGCATTCCTACAGCCAATTCAAAACAATGACATTTGTGGCCACTTGACTTCAGGGGATTATGGGACGTTTCCGGAGGCCAATCACAGCGCAGTAATGCAACACTTTGTCCACACCGACACTGGGGCATTTCAGGCAAGACGCAGCGAGCCTTATGCTTCTCGTGGAGGTGGATTACCAGGAGAGCTCCAGCTGCAGAGACCAGGCGCTCTAAATGTCTTGCCAGTGTGGATGGATCATGAGTTAGGGCTCCTGGGGCTGCTTTAATGCACTCTAACTTGCAAGTGTAGCCAAGCCCTTACTTTCAGAGGACTTCTTCTTAGAGGAAGTCAATTGTAGTTAGTTTAGCTGTGGGTGTGAAGTAGGGGACAAAACGCTGATCTGCACTGGCACCCAGTGAGACTCCTCCTCCAGCAAGCAGTGATTCCAGCCGCTGGGTGATGGTTTTATTTCTTAATAAATACATGGAGAAGCAAATCAAAAGTGTCTGCATAGCTCATAAATTGCATGCCTAGTTAGTTTTATTTATTCTCCCCATTTGGAAAGGATGTTATTACATTAAAAATGTACTTTGCTTTGTCAACAAAAGATAAATCTCATAAAATAGTCTGAAATACTCAACTTCCTCAGGCCAAATTCAGCCTTAGTGCAAGGGTGACACTCCACTGGCTGCCCTCCAACTCCAAATTGCAACAACCATCCTTTATTTGGATAACTGGACAGGACAAGAGGATTTTGAACCCAACACTGCTGTTCCTGAACTGAAGAGGGTTACCATTAAAGCATTTTATTGCCTATGATAGCAAAGCACTCTGCCTCCTCATCACACTCAGTCCCTGTTGACCCAATCACAGAGACTGGAACCAGGATCTCCGGCATGGGAGTGTAAAGAACTAGGACAAAAATAATCCACAACAGGCCGTGCATTAATGGACCTTGGTGAGATGGCAGACTGAAGATGTAAGCGATTTACAAACACAGAAACTGCCACTCCAGATCAGGATAGTCATCTATCTCTTCCAGCCTCCTGTCTCTCACAGTGGTCAGTACCAGATGCTTCAGAGAAAGGTTTAAAAATACATGCAGTAGGCAGTTATGAAACAACCTGCCCAAAAGGAAAGAATTTTCCTATCCCATCCTCCTCTCACATTAATGCTTGGCTTATGCCCTGAAGCAAGATGTAGATATACACCAACCTACTAAATCTTGCCGGGCTTATTGGTATCCAAATATATGTAATTGATTTTAAAAACATGTGTGTCAGATAAATCTTTAAAAAAATGTGTTGGAAGGTCATATAACATATCCCTCCACAATTAAAAATAATTCCTCTCCTGTACCATTAGAAATCTTTTCCTCTACATTTTTGAATATATATTTTTTAGGCATGTGTGGCTGTTCATTCATGGTTTTCTAATCTTTCTTCCCTTTCTGTTTCTTTGATTGTTTCATCTCCTTTTCCCACCTTCCATTTCCCCAGAAATCCAGTTTCTCTTTTAGCAGCCATTTGTAACCCAGTCACTTGAAGTTCATTTCCTATGATAAAAAAACCTAAATCTGCAATGTGAAATAAGGGGTAGTTTAGTTTTCACCACCACAGAGAGCAGCTTAAGAGTGGCTGGAGATGCATAACGTCCCAAGCTGCCTTTTGAGCAGCACTTTCAGAAGCAGCAGTAGTTTAAAAACTAAGAACTTTTTCCTCCTCTAGCACATCCCTATCACATTCAGCTGCATATTTTCACCCTATTCTCAGGCCACTGCAATAATATTTCTTCCCTCATTAACTCTATTTAATGTAACGAGGTCCCAGGTATATCTTGTGGGCAGAGCACTGGAGTGGCATCAGGAATAAGTGACAATCATTCCAAGTGCTTGGACCCTATTGTGATGGATGTGGTATAAAAACCTACATAGAATGAGTAGGAAAAGCTCCAGATGTTCAGTTGGAAAAATGGCTCTGCACAGTGTCCAGAGCCACACTTCAAAAAAGTCATAGCATAAGTCCAGTTTGACTCCCTGCTTTTGAGCTATCAGCATTTGATCTTACTTTTGTCTTGTTCAATGTACTGGCTTGCCACGAGCAGCAGCTGATTTTCAAGATCTTTCAGGTCCTTTAAAGCTACATCGTACATGATGTAAGCCCCTCGCTGTTCCTGTGTGTGAATGTATCCATCTTGAGTGGTGTAAAAGTCATCATGATTTTCCACCTCTGAAAACTCCATGAACTGTGCACTGTGGACCTGTGCAATGGCAAATCCCAAGAGAAACTGTGATACAATCAATCAGTTTTACAAGACTTGCAATGATGCACACCACTATATCTAGGAGCAGGCCTGTGCCTGAAGGAGACAATTTGCAAGGTCACCAAACAGCAGGAAAGTACAGCCAGAAATAAAAATTATACAAGAATAGATATCACATTTATGTGTTTCTACCTTATGAAAGCTATTTTGTTATTGAGTGAGAAGGTTGTAAATGAGTTTCCATTATTGCCTGATTTTGCCCTCACGCCCCAAAGCCACACACAAAAAAAGTCATATAGGACTAAAAATTGGTAGGTTAGCTCAAGATAGGATTTTTTCTACCAGTAATGAATTAGATAATGACTTCCTTAATTATGACACTCAAATAGGTGTTCACAATATTTTTTTTAAAGTATTTTACCTCTCTGCCACTTTGTAACAAAAAAGCAAAGGAGAAGAAAAACAAAATTTAGTTTGTCAGACTCCTTTTCAACTATTGTTTTCCATATCATCTTTCTAATTCCGTAATATTGCTTGTCATACATTTCTGTGTTACATAAGTGACAAAGAGTCCTGTGGCACCTTAAAGACTAACTAAAGTGTTAGAGCATAAGCGTT
>ML677333.1:56262122-56369092 GCA_007922305.1 Dermatemys mawii | reverse complement strand
ACTTCGTCGGATGCAAGCAGTGGAAGTCTTCCACTGCTTGCATCCGACGAAGTGGGTATTAGCCCACAAACGCTTATGCTCTAACACTTAAGTTAGTCTTTAAGGAGCCACAGGACTCTTTGTCACTTCTGCAATTCCAGACTAACACAGCTACCTCTCTGATTCTTGTGTTACATAACATTTTGAAGAATTTGGGTAGAACCCCCACGCATCCAAAAGGTTTAGCCATCGCCATTTGGGTTCTGAAATGGTGTATTAACTGATGTGTGTGTGCTGGATTGTACAACATTTATTTGCAGGTACTGAATCAATAGGATAGTTAACATTTACCGATAGCTCTTATTCCTCTAAAATCAGCACCATCTTTAAAAGAGTTGGTCCAGATTATCTACTCTGGCACTGTGCCACTATTCAATACTGTTCAGTAACATCCCTGGCACAAGCTTCACATTGCAATTAGTAGGAGAGGTTTTGGCTTTCAAAGTAGAAGAAGCTACGCCAGAAAAAAAAAGAAGCACATTTCTGCTAGAATAAGATTGTCCACTGGGGAGTATGCTATGACAGTTAATTTTCCAGTGTAGACAAACCCTTGGCATACAGATGTGCCTTATTTTAATTTATTTTTTAAATCCAGCAGAGACATGGTCTGTCTGGCTGTTTTGGCCCCTGTTGGAGACATTGGTGCTCTGACACCTCTCCTTAAGAAAAACTTGCTGCGGCTAGGTTACTAGTAAGATCTAGTCCTCCAGAGGCCTAGAAGGGCCAGAAGGTGACATGAACCAAGAGGGAGACAGGAGGCCAGTGAAGAAAGCTTGTCTGCTTCTTGTAGTGCTGGGTGACTTGTGAAGACCGGAGGAATTCCCCAGGGTAAACCCAGAACCCCAGGACCCTATTGGGTCTTGGTCTTAAAGTGATGCAGCCTAACACCTGCTTTTACTTTTGTTTGTTTAAAGGCACAGATCACCAGATTCTGAACTGGTAACTATTTATTGTAAACTAAGGCAGGGAGTCATCTGCCCTGACTCGGGGGTGCAGCAGCAGTGAGGGGAACCTCTTACAAAAAGTTACTGTATTTACTTAGTATCTTTTCACAAAATCCTTATTCTTCATTTATAGGCAAAGTCTGTTTTTACTTTTCTGTGTCTAATACACCATCCTAATTCGCACTGTGCAAGATAGTAGTGTAATATCTTAACACTGCCAGCCCTCTTCCTCTCTTTGGTTTTATTAAGATCCTCCTCTTGACCCTAGGAAATCAGTGATGCCAAACAAGTTTCTCTCTCACAGTTGGAAGCCTTCCAGAACTCCATTAGAAAGAGAGATGGGCAAAGCAGAATACTTGCCCTAGGCCAGGCATTAATTTTAATTATGGAAACCACACCACACCAAATAAATCAATCCATTTCCCAGTGCTCTTTAACGGAGTTAGTAATCACAGAATGTTAATTGCAGAGATCTGTGCTGGACTAGAGAAATATCCATATTTCACCAGCCAATAAATGCCCACAACAATAGGTTTAATTTAAATTTAGTATTAGATATTCTGGTTAAGATTTTTTTCTTCTTTCTGATAAAAGTCTGTGCTCTTTGTTCTTTGCTTACATTTCTGAAGTGAGTATTAAGCTTCAGTGCTCTCTGAAGTGATAGGGGAGGGAATTTGCTAAAGTTTAAAAAATCCTTTATAGCAGAATCAAGTTAACCTTGATTTAGATAAATCACTGGGCAAAAATCACACTGAGAAGCACAATACAAGGCAGAAGTTTTAAGTAAATTCCTATATCAATTGAGGGAAGACCCTGAAACTTTGCTTTCTCATCCCTGCCCCCTCACTTTCCAATTGGTGTTTGCTATTTGTTTCTCCCATTAGAGATCAGTCTGGAAGTGGTCACAACATATTGCAACATAGGAGGACAACCCCACAACACTGGAGAATCCTCTTCCCCCACCCCTCAAAAAAAAACCCAAAAAACCAGGGAGCATCCCTGCAATGTTTATGGTTTGGGGCCGCATTTAAAGAAGCCTCACCTAGGTCTTCAACTTGATGCCCACAACTGTTTGTGGGTGCAGATAAGGCTTTTAGAAATCCAGCTGTATACCTGTGTCTCCAGATAAGGTAGCTGTGTGTCTAGGTGGTGTTATTAGTGCCCACCATTATTTGTGCCTATCATTTTCTCCTGTAGCTGTTCAGAGGCACTAAGACCACACAACCCACATAGGATTACAAGGTAAATTTTAATACCCTTCACATACTTCCCTCCACAGTGCATCACTACACTTGACTTTGTCTACCTTGATTTCAGTAGCCTCCAATGAGAAAATGCTGTTCCAGGCCAACTTCTAGGACTGAAGGAGGAGGGATGCAGCCCAGAAAGATTTTTAGTTTCATTCAAACATATTTCTTGAATGCTCTTGCATCCTGAAACTGAATGTCATGCCTCTGATGCCTCCAGTCCCAACCAGCCTGAGGTTGGAATGTGAAATGGCCTTAAATCTGGGTTTCCTGCACAGCAGTGTGGTCTATTAACTGTACACTGAATGCTCAGCTCACAGATTACAATCTTATCAAAATTATATAGTCATAATGATATAGTCATAATACAAATGAGCTTGTCCAACTGGACTCACATGTGGGGTGAGAAGTATAAAACTTGGCACCACCAGCTTGCAAGTTTCAGCATAATCAGTTAAAATGGCAGAGCAGGCTTGAGGATCTGTCGATTAGTCTGCTAGGAAAGCAGCTGTATTATTGTTATAAACTTCCTAAGAGAGAGCCTTTGCAGTATATGAAAGAATCATATTAGAAACTGTTGCTAGGGAAACACTGGCGGATGTGCTACCAATTGCATTGCCAGTTGAACTGTTGTTGGCTTAGTAAATAATATTTATCTTGGCTTTAGTCAAAGTTCAAATTTATACATCAGTACCTTTGACTTATCCTGGGAAAGCACATTGACTATTTCACTATCACTCAGAATTTATTATCACTCTCTCACCGCCTAATCCTCAAACCCCCTTCCCCTCACTCGCAGAGTATTTAGCAGTCACTTTCCAGATCACAGAGTGCTGAGAAAAATGTGGTCAGGCTTGTTCCTTATACCATCTTCCACATTTTGGGAAAGAAGGAGAGGGAAATAAAGAAACCTTATGCAAGTGAACTCATCATAAGCCTTCTGTGAAGAAGTTCATCCAAATAGTACTATTAAGTATTTCGCAACCAAAAAGGAGTCAACATTTCAGAAAGAGAGAGAATGCAGTATATACTCAGAATGTCCAGGGAATACACAATGGCATGGTATGATACTGCACATGAATTTGGTATGGCTGCATTACAGTAGTAAAGCCAGGAGCAAGTTTTGAAGCTCATCCTGAACACGTTTCAAAGTACAAACACATTGTTATAGATAAATAATAATATAATAGTGTTCTGTATATTCCACATATTTTACAGAGGGGAAAATAAAATTGCATGTTAAAATGCTTAAAAATCTTATTGAAACTATTTTTTGTAAACCTTCACCTGTAAAACCAAGTGCCATAGTTACAGCATTCCACCTATACAGACCTCAGCGGAAGATTTTTAAAAAACAAACCCTATAACCAATACTTCTAGAGGCTTCTAAAATATTGCTTAAAACAGCTTTTTCCATACATTGTATTAAGGTCTGGTCCCCAGGCTAGAACCCAATGCCCTACCAAGTGCATATACCTCCCAGTTTTAGGCCATAATAGGTCACAAGATAACCGGCCTTGAAATTGTCAGGTAAAAAATCAAAGCAGAAGGATAAATGCAATTCAGATAGGATAAATTGCTGAGTTGTCACAACAAAGTTTGCAATAGCGAGATAAAAAGACTAAAAAAAAAGAGGAACATATTAGATATTTCTATTTCAGTCTATGTTTTGGATGACCTTTCTATAGAGTTATTGAATGGATCACCTTGAAGTCAGCTGGTGTATAATGGACATACTGGCGAGAACCAAGACCACCAGATACACCAATGCCTCCTTTGACAGCATTTACCCAACAGGTATCTTCGGCACTGGGGACTAGATTACCAGCATGCAAGGTGAGACCTGAGGTGCTGATTGTTAAAGTTCGCTCAACAGATCGGAAATAGTTCAGGATTCCAAGGCAGACTCGCTGAAACAAAGGAGATACATAAACATACATTACTGTAGCTTAGGTAGGATTACATGGACTTTGTGCCCTTGAAAAATTAACTCTGACACGGGCTTTTGCTTTTACCTGGAGCTCTCTGATTCTCAGGTGCCGTAAGTAAAGGACGGACAAGTAGGCTCCTTTCCTCATGATAAGGTCCTTATTGCTGGCCTCTGTGCCCTCATCTAATCCCAGCAGCTGCAAGGTGGCTACGTAATTATACCTTTTTCTAGACAGAAGAAAATTAAGTCATTGTTCCTCAAATTGATTTCTAAAACCCATCGAAATTAAAGAGCCCTTTCATGCCCTGTCTAGAAGTGAACAACTGCTTATTGAATTAACTCCAGCAGCAACTGGAGCCCCAGGCTCTTTAAATTGCGTCCAGAGCCCCACTGCCTGAGCCCTGGGGTTGCAGAGGCAGCCAGGACCCCAGGGCTCCGGCGGCGATTTAAAGGACCCAGGGCTCCTTCGCAGTAGTGGTGGCTGGGAGCCCTGGGCCTTTAAATCACCACCGAGCCCCACCACCACTACCCCAGGGCTCTGGCAGTAGGGCTCGAGCGGCAATTTAAAGGGCCTGGGGCAGTAGCGGTGTCTGGAGCCCTGAGCCCTTTAAATTGCTGCCCAAACCCTGCTGCCGGAGCCCAGGGGTAGCGGTGTTGGGGCTCAGGCGGCAATTTAAAGGGCCTGGGGCTCCAGCCGCCACTACCATCTGGGGCCCTCTAAATTGCCTAGTGATTTAAAGACCCCGCCTCTTCCATTTGAGGCCCTACCCCCTGCTCAGGACTCCAGCATACCGGTAAGTCCTTTAAGTTACTTTCACCCTTGTATAAGTGTAAGCATTTATTTTTCTTTACCAAGAAGAATACAGTTTTACCTTCTTTCTTTCTTCTTCCTGGAAGATTCTGGATTCTTGGTGAGACTGACAGTTTCCATGCCCTTCTCATTCATAGCTGCAACAGGATTATTATCTTCTGTGTTTTGATCCTGTTTAAAAAAATGGTTTTGAGAAGATGCTGACAGTTCTTGTTGTCAGCATTATACAAAGGCCTTATCATAAAAACCAGGGTCTAGGGGTGGACCTGCAACGGACCAGAGAGCTCATTGCTGGACTGGGGACTAGCATGAACTACAGCAAGGGAAAAATCAGCATTGACACAGAAGAAGATTGGAAGCAAGTAAATCCCTTAATTAAAAAGATGAGTGGAAACAATTTTAACGGATTCTTTAGTAAATTTCAATTATTTGTATCTGAATTTCAAAAGGCCTAAAAACAGATTTCCCATTCAAATCAAGAAGGGAGCCAACATTAGAATAAGCCTTAATTTATACTTAATGAGGAATGTAATTCTCTCTCATCTGGACCTCCTCTGAGCCTACATGTAGACATACAAATGAATGATCAAACCCAGACTCTTAAGGAGACTATCATAATAATAACTGGAACTGTATAAGTCCCCCACCCCACCCCAATTCAGGGCTGTAGATAATATCTTTGAAATACTTTGTAGTGATGTCTCTTCTTCTAGGCCTCTTCTAACCCCACAATAAACTAAAACAAAAAAAGTAAAAATTATCCAGGAAAGTAGCTAGTACTGCCCATCCATCACCACGTCCATCAAGGCCTAATTCCAATCTTGCTTTCTCTGGCGTAAATCAGTAGTTACTCTCCTGAAGTCAACAGAATTACACTGATGTTAAAACTGGCATTTAGATCTTAAACCACCCATGCACCCAATGCTAGTTGGCATCAGAAATCGGTATTCTTTAGAAGACAACAGGACAGTGAAGAGATTATAATGAGGAATCTTTGTGGCACCTTAGAGACTAATACATTTATTTGGACATAGGCTTTCGTAGGCTGAAACCCATTTAATCAGATCAAAATAGAGTAGACAGGTATATATGTTACAGCACATGAAAAGATGGGAGTTGCCTTACCAAAGTGGGGCTCAGGGCTAACAAGGCCAACTCAATCAAGGTGGAAGTCGCCTATTCCCAACAGTTGACAAGAAGGGGTGAATATCAACAGATGGAAAATTACTTTTTGTAGTGACCCAGCCTCTCCCAGTCTTTATTCAGGCCTAATTTGATGGTGTCAAGTTTGCAAATTAATTCCACTTCTGCAGTTTCTCACTGAAGTCTGTTTCTGAAGTTTTTTTGTTGAAGAATGGCCACTTTTAAGTCTGGCTATTTAAATACTTACCGATGAAAGCACTTGACATTCATTGTTCTCACTGAGACCTTGGTCTCTCAGGACTGTATTCCAGTTGTGTGGATATAATCTTTCCAAGTCATTCATTGTCATTCAACATCTAACAATAACATTTAATAGGCTTGACAATGGCTGGTTCCGCCGAAGATGCCATCCAGTCTCTTCACTCAGAGAGACAGTCACATGACATGGTGAGTGTATAAAGGCATATATTGAGAAGATCCCCTTGCCTCCAAGAAAGGGTTCAAACAATCTCACCAGAGAAAGAAAATTGGGCATTTAGGTTATCAATTTAAAAAGAGATTCATATGGTTTTGATGCTGTTCCCCTTTTTGGCAATTGATGTGGTTTTACCTCATAAGTATAGAGCAGTGCTCTGGCCTTGTCGCTGTGGGTCCTGTGCTTCCAGGCAGTGTATCAGTAGTAGCAGGTTGGGGGGAACCCGGGCCCGCCCTTTTCTCCGGGTTCTGGCCCAGGGAGCCTAATGGTAGCAGCTGTTGGCAGCCAACCTTTCACTGACAGAGTTGCTACTTTTTCCTGGGCCACTTGCCCACTGTTCTCCTGCTTCTCCCTTACCTCACGTCACAGCAAAACTTCCTCTCCTCCAGCTCCTTTCTCCTTGGCTCTCCCCACCTGACTAACTGGGAGGTTTTTAACAAGCTTCAGCCAGCCCCTGATTGGCTTCAGGTGTCCCAATCAGGCTAGCTATTTCTACTCCTTTCTAGAAGCTTCTTGATTGGCCTGGAGTAGTCTTTGTTTGGCTATCCAGGGAACAGGGACCTGAACATCCTGAGGCTGATATACCTGCCTTCCAGCACTCTGCTATACCCTTCTGGTCTGACTCCATCACAGCAGTTTGAGAAAAGTGATTCCCCTTTACGACTATCATTTTTCAGAATCATTCAATGCTGTATGAACAATCACCAACAGAAAAGGAAACAATACTAGACTTGATATTAATTCAAATGGAGCATCTGATTGCAGACAGAGGCAGTTCAGAGATTAAAACATACAATCGCATCATATACCAAGAGTTGTTAGTGCAGAAGCTGTTAATTGCCTTCTGACACAAAAGGAGGAATGGGCAATAAATCCTGGTTAGCTGAATATTTTTAAAATTCAGGGATTAGTCATGGGAATTTGGGATGGAGAGGAAGCAAAAAACTGACATATTGCAGTTTCTTCAGAGGAATTTGCAGTAAGACAACTGGGACCTATTACTAATTCAAAGATAATTTGTTCATGTCTTTACCTCTAAAACTTTGAAGATGAATATCATCCTTTTTTGAACTGTTCCCCATCTGCTGAACCTTCTTAAAACCAAGCCCACAAATTCAACTTCCCCTCTCAGTTGCCAAATCTGCCTTCATACTCACCCAATTAAAAAGCAAGCCAATCTAATGTCAAACACAAGTGTGAACTTTCATAGAGCCTCCAGAAACTAAGAATCAGCCTGTCTGATCCTTCCTCTTCTTTTTTCTGCTGCTGTACACTCCTGTAACCACCATGGCCTAGGCCTTTTCTCTGCTGTTAAACCCACCCCTCAATCCTGTGAGAAATAACATCCTAGGAGGGAGACTGAGCTTTGGAAGATAGGGAACTTCATGGTCTTCTTACAGAAGCTTTCAATGCAGAGGCTCTTCATCATCACTGATTAAATGAAGGTTTTCTAAAAAAGGAGTTACTATTCCATACTCATAGTTACACAAGTTTCACCTGATCTTCCTCTTCAAAATACCTGCTGGAGCTCTGAGTTGCTATAAATTCTCTCCCAGATTCGATCATAGTTATGCTGTCTTGAGCTGTGAGAAGTCACAAAACTTGATCGCATTGGACTTGGCTCTAGCACTTCTGTTGCATGCTCCTGGAGAACGTCAATCACTTGATCCATGTCGGAAACCTTATTGCAATCACATAAAATATCCAAGAGTTAAGATTCACAAGGCAAACCTAAAAGCAAGGCTATCTTTTTCTGAGGAGTTGAGACGAGTTCTAGAGAATTTAGCAAGGCAGCATAGCACCTCCATCCAGTCTGTTATATACCTGCAAATGATTGCTGCTCCTCTGCACAAGTAAATTGTCTGTCCCCCACCCCAACACCGAAGGTGTTGGATGAGACCTCCACATAGCAGAAGACTACAAAGAGAGCCACCTGATTTGGGAGAGACAGATGCTTCATTTCCTCACAGAGGTGGATTGGTAGAGGGAAAAGAGGACTTCCTTTTCCCTCACTGCCACCTCCCCTTCCCCAGCTTCCTATGCCACATATTTATTCCCTTTATTCACACACACACCATGGTGTGACATACTATACCTTGGGGGAGCATCTTGTAATCCCCATATTCTGTATACAATTGCGATATTGCATATAAAGCATGCTATGTGAGGTATCAGGGAAAAGGTTATCATCAGCTGAGAGTTACTGTTCTATCAAAATGTGTATATCTTTAGTGCATATGAAATTATGAGAATTGTGTTGTATGGTTGTCACTAAAACTTGCTATAAATTGGGGAATCAGCCAGACGATAGCTCCCCAGAGACAACAGCCTTAATAATATGGTGATACTACAGTAAAGTCTCTCAAGCTTCTGAAACAAGAGTCATAAAAGATTAATGCACATGTATTGTTCAGGAACTCATCACTTAACATTGTAGTTACGTTCCTGAAAAATGTAACTTTAAGCGAAATGATGTTAAATGAATCCAATTTCCCCATAAGAATTAATGTAAATGGGGGTGGTGTTAGGTTCCAGGGAAAAATTTTTCACCAGACAAAAGAATATATATATGTTATATACATACATACACACACACACACACACACACACAGAGTATAAGTTTTAATTTAATACTGGTACGCAGTGATGATGATTGTGAAGCTTGGTTGAGGTGGAGGAGTCAGAGGGTGGGATATTTCTCAGGGGATGCCATACTGCTAAATCAGGGGTTCTCAAACTGGAGTTCAGGACCCCTAAGGGGGTCATGAGGTTATTACATGGGGGGGTCGCGAGCTGTCAGCCTCCACCCCAAAGCCCGCTTTGCATCCAGAATTTATAATGGTTAAAAATATATTTAAGTGTTTTTAATTTATAAGGCAGGGTCACACTCAGAGGCTTGCTCTTTGAAAGGGGTCACCAATACAAAAGTTTGAGAACCACTGTGCTAAATGAACTAGCAATTTGCTGAGCCCTAAAGGGTTAACACTCACACTCTTCTCCTTTAAGTATCAAGAACGAGGTCAAAAGTACATTCTTAATTAGATCTGCAAGTCTCCCTCTCTGTGTTTCCTCTGCTCTAGTGGGGTCAAAAGTACACTGTTAATTAGAAACTGAAGCCTCCCTACCTGTGTTCCCTCTGGTCTATGGAAGATGGGGTAAGCGGCGTGCAGGAACAGCGGGGAGGGAGATACCCTGACATTAGCCCCCTCTTTTTCCCCTCCCCCCAGCAAGCAGGAGTCTCGGAGCAGCTTCAAGGCAAAGGGCAGGAGCAGCACATTGCAGTGGGGGAAGGGATATGAACTGCTGGCAATTGACAGCCTGCTGGGCAGCCAAGGACGTTAGAATGGAGCACTTCACAACTTTAAACAAGCATGTTCCCTAATTGATTACCAACGTAACAATGAAACAACGTACCAGGACGACTTTAAATGAGGAGTTACTGTATGAGTTTCAGGTTCACAGAATATTTCTTTTCCAGTTCCTAGATTAAACTAGAAGCTGAACTACTAAATGCTGTGAGAGATGCTATTCTAATGGTATTTCAGGCCCTACCAGGATAATAAGTGCCAACAATTTCACTAAAGAGCCGGCTCTTGTGAGATTTCTAGATAAATTCTTCAGGCTTAATTCAGATCTAGTTAACAACAGTGTATGATAGGAGTAATGCCATTGACATCAACTGTAAAACTGCTGTATGCAAAATCAGAATCAGGTCCAAGAGGTGTAAATACCTGGAGTTTAACCTGAATTATACTCTGGAAATTTTGATTGCTTAGTCAAGTAACCAATCTGCATTCTGAATCTTTTGAATTTTTCCTATCCTTAATATTCACTGAAAACAGAAGGAAAAAAAATCTGCATCAGTTCAGTACTGGACCTTCAGTTTGTCTGAACTCTACAGCGTGAAAGGTAAGACCGAGACAAGCTTTTGCAGAGGCAAATTGTTTCTCCAGGGATTTAAAATTACCCAAGAGCACTCAGTAAATAAATAGAATATCCTAATAACTTACCTCTAAAAACTTTGATTGAAGATGCAATAGCTCATCCACCTTTTTCCATTGTTTCAGTTTTGTCAAAAGCTTTTGCTGCCAGGGATCTTGATTGGGCTTAATCTGGTTGACAGAAAAGCAAGGGCAAAATTTATAAACAGGATTTAAATGTTGTATGTGGATAGAAGGCAATATATAATAAAGTATATGCATTACATTCATTTTCATTCACGTTTTTGCCTGGAGTGAAAATCAGAAATAGACCCAGTGTATCTGACTGTAGTTATACATGGCTCTGGAATTTTCAACAAAAAAACAAAAAAAGGGGAGAGGGTCATTACTGGGTCATTTTAAAAGTAAATGACTGGAAAGCATCTTGCTATATTCTGAACTGGCGTTTACCAACATAGCAAAAAGGGAAAAATCACTTATTTCTACCTTTATAAAAGGAATCCAGTTGGCTCTCTTTTTCAAAGCCATGCTAGGTTCTGAAATACCCCCGTTTTCTGACCCGGGCACCCCTGCATCATACATTGGAAAGGTTCTCATTGTCTGCTGTTTGCTGAAGACACTTCGAAATTTCCGGATGACCTGAAAGGCATATGGAGGCGGTTCTCACCAGGTTTCACAAAACAGGAGAGGCTTCCAATATTAACCACTGACTTAATCTCTTCCAGTTAGTCATATGAACTCACTGATAGGATCTGTACCTGCCTATTGACACATAATACAGGTATTCAACATTATGGGCCAATCCTGAAATTATTGCTGCACTTACTTAGTCTCAATGAGGTTCAAAGGGACTACTTGTGCTAAATTTTAAGCATGTACCAAACGGCTATTTTATGAGGGGAAATATACACATTAGATAATATTAATATTATGCACATTCTGGACATGTGAAGTAGTAAAATAGAGAAAATTGTTCTCAAACTGGTAATTTTTAACCTGCATGGACTTGGTAAAGCAATTATTAATGACCTATAAAAGCTAGATTCCTAATGGTGGTAATTAATGCCTGTAATGCATACTGAAACTAACGGGGAAAAAATTGAGAAATGAGCTTGTGTGAAAGGGCAGGAGGGTGACTGGGTAGAAAAGGGGTGGGCAAACATTTTGGCCCGAGAGCAACATTGGGGTTGAAAAATTGTATGGAGGGCTGGGTAGAGAAGGCTGTGCCTCCCCAAACAGCCTGTCCTCTGTCCCCTGTCTGATCCCCAACTACTTCCCGTCCCTTGACTGCCCCCCTCAGAACTCCCAACCCATCTAAACCCCCCTGCTCCTTGTCCCCATGACCGCCCCCACCCTAACTTCCCCCAGGACTCCTCCCCCTAACCCCTGACTGCCCTGATGCCTATCCACACCCCGGCTCCCTGACAGACCCCCGGACTCCAATGCCTATCCAACCTCCTCCATTCCTGTCCATCCCGTTCCCCGAGCCTCCACCCCATCCAACTGCCCCCTGATCCCTGTCCCCTGACTGCCCCCCGAGGCTCCCTGCCCCATATCCACCCCCCCACACACACTCCCTGTTCCCTTGCCATGCTGCTCAGAGCAGCAGGAGCTCAGGCCCCACCAGACTCAGCCATGCCACTGTACCGCTGCTCGGCAGTAGCGGTAGGCCAGAGTGGTGCCTGCATGACATCATAGCTCTGGAGGAGGGGGACAGGATGGGACTAGCCTCCCCGACGGGTCACTCAGGGGCTGGACAGGACGGTTCCGTGGGCCGGATGAGCCCCGTGGCCATAGTCTGCCCGTCCCTGGAGTAGAATAAAGCTGTGGAATCCTTCATTTTACTAAGAACAATAATGTTAAAAACAGCAATACTAGGATGTTTTTGGCTATTACTGTAATATACATTTATAAGGGAAGCTATATAGGCCTTTTACTGCTCTCTATATAAACGTATGTCCTATCAAGTACACAGAATTCACAGCACTATTCCTGTAATGCAAAACAACCTACAATACTTGTGTTCTCCCGCCAAACCTCATGAGCATGCTCACGAACTTTCGTGATTTTTTAGTTACCAGGGAAAAAAGCTCCATCTCATTAGCAGAATTCTTCAGATTCTCCATATCATAGCAGACACCAAAGTGAGAAAGCAGAAGTCGGAGCTGAGGTTTCAATTCTTCAGTTTCTGTTGTGTGTTGGGGCAGCCTGAATACAGCATCCTTGCTGAGTGGTCCTACAAAAGGCCAGAATCAAACTAACAGTAGTTTGTAGCCCTTATTACCAACAGCTGAGGAGCAGTGGATTCTGAAGCATGCTGAAAACATGCTGAAACAGTCCTTTATTGGAGACCATATAGTACTACTGTTTTTTCACTTCTTTTGTATGTACAGCTTAAATTAATTAAGATCTGGTGTTTAGTTTGATAGGGAACAGCCAATGGATTCTAAATGGATATTTTTATTAAAACCACCACCATCACCAAAAACAAAACACTAATAGCTATTCTCGATGCACAGGCCTGCAATATAATATGCTATTAATGCTGCTGCAGCAGTAGCCATCTGCCAGCACAGAAACAAACTTTACTGCTTGAATTTTAATGACATCATTGTCTGCTTGAAAGCCACGGTGCCAATAGCCTATCATATCAAATCTTCACAGTCTACAAGCAACTAAAGTATGTTTCTATTATAGCATGATTATTATCACTGTGAATAATACTGTTGTGATAGTGCTATGGGTTTTTCTTCAATAACATGCTTCCAGAAACAAGACTCCCTCTTCTCATGTGTGTATTAGGGATGGGTGAACCAGCTTGAAATAACCGCCCTTCCTCCCAAATAAATCACCCATTTTTAGAATACTTTTGGGGAAGTAGTGAAATGGTTAACTGTTTTTACCCCTTGTTCCTTTTTCTAGCTATGTCTGGAACCAGACTTGCCAAAGTCTTTTCAGCCAACCTAATTATCTATGTTTTCTGCAAATTTTGTTACCTTACTTTTCTCTCCATTTTTTAGACATATAGGAAGTATATTAACACTGGCCCTAGCATGGAACTTCATGATATCCTCTGCCAAACCTTTGCTATGCTAAAAATTAATTAATGACCATTAATTCTTATTTTGTTTGTCTGTAAGCCAGTTTCTAATCCTTGACAATAATTCACTTCTCATCAACAGCTATTTAGTTTCTTGAACAGCAGAAAGTAATCCAAATACACTGGTCTACAATTTTTTAGAAGTCGTCTGCTTCAGAGATAAAATGTGATATTAATTATGTATTTTGATGTGCTGAATTCAAATATGACAATTAAAACAACTGATTGGCTACTGTTTCTAAGATATTTAAGTTTTTACATTTCATGTCTATGTATATTGTGTAGATAGCAGAGTTTTAATCATAAATTGTAAACCTAGGTCTTTTTATGTGTTTATGGTTGCTTTACATGATAATATTTCACCTGTCCTGTTTATGTAGCACTTTAAAAATCAGCAAAAGGGTTATATAAATAAAATGTATTATGAAACAAAAGGCAAAACACTATTATGTACATAGTTTAGTCCTATTCAGTGTCTACTCGGCGCTTCTTGGCTTGTCTCTTACATTCATTAAATGGAGCATCTCTTGTCACTGTCCAGCAATAGCCTGCAAGCATTGATGGGCTCCATTTGCCCTGATAGCGTTTCTCCATTGTTGCAATGTCCTGGTGAAATCGCTCACCGTGCTCGTCGCTCACTGCTCCGCAGTTCGGTGGAAAAAAATCTAGATGAGAGTGCAAAAAATGTATCTTTAGTGACATGTTGCAACCAAGGCTTTTGTATGCCTTGAGGAGGTTTTCCACCAATAACCTGTAGTTGTCTGCCTTGTTGTTTCTGAGAAAATGTATTGCCACTGACTGGAAGGCTTTCCATGCCGTCTTTTCCTTGCCACGCAGTGCATGGTCAAATGCATCATCTCGAAAAAGTTCACGAATCTGAGGACCAACAAAGACACCTTCCTTTATCTTAGCTTCACTTAACCTTGGAAATTTTCCACGGAGGTACTTGAAAGCTGCTTGTGTTTTGTCAATGGCCTTGACAAAGTTCTTCCTCAGACCCAGCTTGATGTGTAAGGGTGGTAACAAAATCTTCCTTGATTCAACAAGTGGTGGATGCTGAACACTTTTCCTCCCAGGCTCCAATGACCGTCGGAGTGGCCAATCTTTCTTGATGTAGTGGGAATCTCTTGCACGACTATCCCATTCGCAGAGAAAACAGCAGTACTTTGTGTATCCAGTCTGCAGACCAAGCAAGAGAGCAACAACCTTCAAATCGCCACAAAGCTGCCACTGATGTTGGTCATAGTTTATGCACCTCAAAAGTTGTTTCATATTGTCATAGGTTTCCTTCATATGGACTGCATGACCAACTGGAATTGATGGCAAAACATTGCCATTATGCAGCAAAACAGCTTTAAGACTCGTCTTCGATGAATCAATGAAGAGTCTCCACTCATCTGGATCGTGAACGATGTTGAGGGCTGCCATCACACCATCGATGTTGTTGCAGGCTACAAGATCACCTTCCATGAAGAAGAATGGGACAAGATCCTTTTGACGGTCACGGAACATGGAAACATCACCTGCCAGGAGATTCCACTGCTGTAGTCTGGAGCCCAACAGCTCTGCCTTACTCTTGGGTAGTTCCAAATCCCTGACAAGGTCATTCAGTTCAGCTTGTTTTGTGAGGTGTGGTTCAGAGGAGGAGGAGGATGGGAGAAAATGTGGGTCCTGTGACATTGATGGTTCAGGACCAGAAGTTTCATCCTCTTCCTCTTCCTCATCTGACTCAAGTGAGAATGATTCTGGTGCATCCGGAACCGGCAGTCCTTCTCTGTGGGGTATTGGGCGTATAGCTGATGGAATGTTTGGATAATGCACAGTCCACTTTTTCTTCTTTGACACACCTTTCCCAACTGGAGGCACCATGCAGAAGTAACAATTGCTGGTATGATCTGTTGGCTCTCTCCAAATCATTTGCACTGCAAAAGGCATAGATTTCCTTTTCCTGTTCCACCACTGGTGAAGATTTGTTGCACAAGTGTTGCAGCATATGTGTGGGGCCCATCTCTTGTCCTGATCTCCAATTTTGCAGCCAAAATAAAGGTGATAGGCTTTCTTAACCATAGTGGTTATACTGCACTTTTGTGATGCAAAAGTCACTTCACCACAAACATAGCAGAAGTTATCTGCACTGTTCACACAAGTACGAGGTATCTCTGCTCACTTCGGCTAAACAGAAATGTGTCCCTTTGCAAAATCAAACACTGACAAATAAGAGAGCACGACACTGTCTGATTTCTAGAGCTGATATAGGGCAATTTGTTCAGCAGAGTGATGTAAGCTTCGTTATGATTGCATCATCCGTGACTTCTAGGAATAACATGATGCAATTCATATCATGTATGACGCAATACCAGCTTCAGATTGCATCATTCATTGTTTTGCCTAAAAAAAAAAGTACTGTCCAAACCCAGTCATAGATTTATTCATAGATCCAGTCAAAGATGTATTTTAGTCATTTCTGGTTTAAATTGAGATCCCTTCCCTTTATAACTCACTTATCCTCCGCCATTCCCATGTCAAGGGTCGTATATACTGACCCAATAGCATATCTTGAAAACTAGAGCCAATCAACAATTTTAAGCATCATTTTTGTTCTCAGTGACCCAGAATTAGTAAAGTTTGACTACATTTATTTCAGAATCATTTTGGCTGTAGAGCAGTGATATCAGTTCCTTTATCCAGTATTTTGCTGACATACTCATTGAATTCTAATTGATATGTTACAATTTGCTAAAGTTCAATCAGACTCATGGGGTTTCAGTGGAACTATATATAACCAAATACATTATCTTGTTGCTTTGGCAGTAATGGGCCATCTGTGTTCCCATTCTACACTTCATTTTGTCTTTGTTTTTAATGTTTTGTTTAATCATTTATTGTTTAATCTATGCAGCTCAGATCTAGAAAATAGATGGCTGAAGTCTGCAATGTTAATATAATACTGTACAAACATTAGATAACAAGTTATTGAAGTAAACACAAAAATAAGCTAAGTCACCTTTGAGTAGCTTTTTGTTACTATAAGGGCCCATTCCCCTGCAAAGTGAATACCACAGGTACTCTAAAACATGCTGCATGGTATAAAATTATGATATTTTGGGGAAGGAAGGCAAGAGGGATATTTCCCAGGATAGCCCACAATGAAAAAACTAACAATATTCTAAAAATATCCTCAAAACCACTGGGTGATCCTCTGCCAACTCATTCTCTACTACGAACTCAAGCAATATGCTCTTCCCCTTCTTGCAGAAATGAGGACTTCTTTGTACAAAGTAACAGAAGAGAACATGCCGCTGTTGTGCCAGATTCACCAGAATTTTCAGGAAATACAGCCGTTAGAATCAGAGTAGCATCAATATCCCAGCAGAGTTCAATGCATTTCCATTCACTCTGTTGGCATCCAGGCACTGTGCTGCTAATGACATTCCAAAATCAGTAATGCATGTGAATCCACTCTGACAGTGGTCACAGAGCAAGTGTTGAGAGAAACAGTAACTTGTGAGGCTCTTATGATCTATGTGTACATGGAAACATGAGGCATGCAGTGGCTGGTCCTCCAACTTCTTCCCCCTTCTATCAAGCCATCAACCCTTACAGGGCAGAGGCTCTGCCGCCTTCATTATAGTGAATTGCAGCAGGGAACACTTCATGCAACTGCATTTTCTCTCTGCTCCAAGTCCCATATCCTCCTCCAGCACACGGATGCATCCTTTACCCTCCTTTTCCCTTTTTCTCCTCTGTCCACCAGAGCATTTTTAATCACTCACTCATGAAACACCACCAAGTCCAGGACAGATTGTGCCCTTCTGCTGTACAGCTGCTCCCTCTGCAGGTGATAATCTACATTTGCAGTCTATGTGCTTATTAGTGCTAGCCCCTCCAAATGGAGTCTCCCCTCTTTTCCCTAACAAGGCCAGGGTCTCATTCTGCCCCTTCACATTGGTCAGCCTAGCTTCCTAACTGCAGAGGGAAGGACATGGATAGCTTGGTGGTTTGAGCACTGGCCTGCTAAACCCACGGTTGTAAATTCGATCCTTGAGGGGCCATTTAGGGATATGGGGCAAAAATCTGTTGGATGAATTAATTGAGGGTTGGACTAGATGACCTCCTGAGGTCCCTTCCAGCCCTGATATTCTATGATTTTATGACAGGCTGCACCTTTCCCTGCTCCAACATGTAGTATGTGCCGTAGTCTCCCTGAACACCGAGGCATCACAACTGGGTTCAAGGTGGTCTGACCTAATGGTCAAAGCAGGAGTTGGAAGTTAAGCCATGTCAGAGTCCAAGACAGGGCAGATGGCAAATCAGGAGGCAGATAGGATCAGGTTACCAGGAGATCAGTAGAAAGTAGCAGGAGCAGGTATTGCAGGAGAAGCAGTCCTAAATAGGTTGATCCCAGCTGCATGGACAACTTTCTGTTCCTGTGTTGGGTTTATATAGAAGCTTTAAACCAGTCAGGACCTCTAGCATTCTGTCAATCAGATTCCAGGACTGGGACTCCTCTGTCGGGGTTCAGTTTCTATTCTGGCAGTTGCTAGTATATCACTGGGTGGCAGGTTGGAACTTACCTGTGCCTAAGTGCCCTGCGGAGCAGGGTTCAAGACCTGCAGTCCCTGACATTAGGAGCTCCCAGAGGCATCCCTCTGGCTGTGATTGTGCCTGTAAAGTGAACTGTTAGATTTAAACTCTGAGGCAGGGATGTGTCTTATTTGTCTGTTAAGCACCAGACACATTTGTGGCACTCTATAAACAAGAACAGTGTCCCCTTAATTCAGCAGTAACAGAGAATCACCTATAGAAATGCTTGTATATGTTTTAAATATGGCTGTTGCGCAATTACAAAAATTAATCATGCGATTAATCGCACTGTTAATACCATTTATTTAAATATTTTTGATGTCTACATTTTCAAATACATTGATTTCAATTACAACACAGAATACAAAGTGTACAATGCTCACTTTATATTTATTTTTGATTACAAGTATTTGTACTGTAAAAAGACAAAAGAAATAGTATTTTTCAATTCACTTAATACAAGTAGTGTAGTGCTCTTTATTGTGAACATTGAACTTACAAATGCAGAATTATGTACAAAAAATTGCATTCAAAACAAAACAATCTAAAATTTGAGAGCTTGCAAGTCCACTCAGTCCTACTTCTTGTTCAGCCAATCACTTAGACAAACAAGTTTGTTTACATTTGCAGGAGATAATGCTGCCCACTTGTTGTTTACAATGTCACCTGAAAGTGAGAACATGCGTTCTCATGGCACTGTTGTAGCCAGTGTCACAAGATATTTACGTGCTAGATACGCTAATGATTTGTAAATCCCTTCATGCTTCAACCACAATTTCTAGAGGACATGTGTCCATGCTGAAGACAGGTTCTGCTCAATAACAATCCAAAGCAGCATGGATCAATGAATGTTCATTTTAATTATCTGAGTCAGATGCCACCAGCAGAAGGCTGATGTTCTTTTTTGGTGGTTCGGGTTCTGTAGTTTCCGCATTGAAGTGTTGCCCTTTTAAGACTTCTGAAAGCATGCTCCACACCTTGTCCCTCTCAAAGTTTGGAAGGCACTTCAGATTCTTAAACCTCGAATCTAGTGCTATAGGTATCTTTAGAAATCTTACACTGGTATCTTCTTTGCATTTTGTCAAATCTGCAGTGAAAGTATTCTTAAAATGAACAACATGTGCTGGGTCTGAGACTGCTATAACATCTAAGACTGCTATAACATGAAATATATGGCAGAATGTGGGTAAAACAAGGCAGAGACCTATAATTCTGCCCCAAGGAGTTCAGTCACAGATTTAATTAACGCATATTTTTTAACGAGCATCATCAGCATGGAAACACGTCCACTGGAATGGTGGATGAAGCATGAAGGGGCATACGAATGTTTAGCATATCTGGCACATAAATATCTTGCAAATGCCTGTTCTCACTTTCTGGTGACATTGTAAATAAGAAGCAGGCAGCATTATCTCCTGTAAATGTAAACAAACTTGTTTGTTTTAGCAACTGGCTGAACAAGAAGTAGGACTGAGTGGACTTGTAGGCTCCGAAGTTTTATTGTTTTGTTTTTGAATGAAATTATGTAACCAAAAAAAGTAAATTTGTAAGTTGCACTTTCGTGGCAAAGAGAACGCACTACAGTATTTGTATGACGTGAACTGAAAAACACTATTTATTTTGTTTATCATTTTTACAGTGCAAATATTTATAATGAAAAATAATATACACTTTGTGTTCAATTGCAACACAGAATATATATGAAAATGTAGAAAAACATACGAAATATTTAATACATTTCATTTCATATTCTATTGTTTAATAGTGCAATTAAAATGGTGATTAATTAAAATTAATTTATTTGAGTTAACTGTGATTAATCGAGAGCCCTAGTTTTAAACTAAAAGTCTCTCCATAAAGCGGCCACCTATCGAAACGTATTTTTAAGCAATGTTTATGAAAAAGACAGGAGTAATATTTCAATGCTTAGTATAATCAGAACAATATCCCAGGATCCCCATCAAGTTTAGTCCTGCAGTGTTTTTCTAATACGCTGCTATTATGGCTCAATACACATACAAGCCCTTTAGATAATCAGGATTTGCAACAACACACAAACCTCCCCTATAACCAGAGAGTTGGAAAAAGAAGGAGGCCACTCCTGCAGATTTTCATTTCTGTGCTCTCTGAGATCTCTGAAGCCTTCTCAATTCTACAGGATGCTAGCTGCCTTCACAAGCTGCACTCCAGATTCCTCAAATGTGCAAACTAGAATAACATTTAATATTTTCCAAGCCAAGACTGCTGACCTGTCTCAAGAGTACACATCAACAGATAACTTCAACACTAGAGATCATTTTATTGTGGTTTTAAAGGAAATATGATAATTTCTCACCCTCTCTTCCTGAAATGCTGGGACAAAGAGAGAAGTGAATATTAGAAGATAAAGATTCCAACATAGTGGCACTTCTGAATCTGTCCCCATTATCCTGGGCCACCTCAAAGTGTTTCTCAATAACCACCTCTGTTCTGCGAGAAATCGGCAAATACTGGAGTACCTGAAAATATAAATGAATGTGTTGTTATTTCACTTCACTTAAAAAGCACTAAAATCACCCAGTCTGTGACTTAATGGGGAAAAAAAAAAACACAGAAGGGAAAAAAGTTAACCATGATTGTCTGTCATTCGTACTATGAAAGATACAAATAAACAACTAAAAACTACTTTCTGTGATTATACAATAAAATCACTAGGTAAACTAAGTGCAATGCAGAACAACTCCTCAGATTTGCCTTTGAAATTTTCTGTGTTCTTAGGTGAGTCCTTATGTATACTGGCATTGCTACAGGGGCAGGGTTAAGGTTGTATGGGTGTGTGAGCAAATGCCACTCCCAATCTAACATACAAATAGACAAAGTCCAAACTTATCTCTCCTTGCGGCTTGGCTTTATTGACCAATCACCACCACCACCACAAGGATATGCCCACACTTAAAACGCTACATCGGTGCCTCTGCACCCATGCAACTGCGCTGCTGTAGCACTTCAGTGCAGACACTACCTACTACAATGGGGGGGGATTCTCCCTTCTGAGTAATTAATATGCCTCCCTGAGAGGCAATAGCTAGGTCATTGGAAGAATTCTTCTGCCAAGGTAGCACTGTCTGCACTGGGGGTTAGGTTGGTATATCCATGTCTCTCAGGGCTCTGGATTTTTCACAATCTTGAGAGACATTGCTATACCAGTGTAAAATCCTAGTGGAGACCAGGCTTCTGATTATAAAGATCACCTGAAATCTCCAGGATTTCTCCTTCTAGACTGCTCCATACCCTTGATCTTCCTCAACCCAAGCAGCCTATTTACATTATACCCAGGGAACTCATTATCCTACTTACCTCAAAGAGCCAGAAGAATTTATCTATATTTTTCCTAGCAGAATTATCCAGTTTGTTAGCAGGCCTTTAGTTTGCCAGCATGTTACAGGACACTTTGCTTGTGCAATTCAGTACTTTCAAATCTCTGAATTTCATTTAAAATTTAACCTTAACTCTGAATTTCCCAAGTTTCTCTTTTTTCATCAGAGATTTTTACATTAGCTACAGCATTCTTGTAAGGATTTGTTCCCCAAAACCAAAAACCCCATAGAATTTGGAGATGTACTCTCAATCCTTCACTCCAGCAGAATCACCTTTTCCCTGGGAAATAATATTACATTTAATAAATGCTAACATTTTGCAGTGCAGAGGTTGGCAATTATGCTTCACCGTCCACAGTGCTCTCTTACCCTAAGGTAGCTGTGAATGTCCTTGAGAGAGTGTAAGTGACACACTAACCACTGCATGTAAATAACCAGGTCTTCCTGTGTCACTATATTTACAGAATTTTTCCTTCCTGTCAGAAAGTTCTGTCGTGCGGCTGACAGTCTTGCAGCCCTCTGAACAGCATCATTGTACTCCTGCATAATGTGACCAATTTGTTTCTATGTAGAGAGAAAAAGACCATCATTTTCCTGTTTGTTTCTTTATGCAATCTATTAATTAACTAGAAGAACTCTGCACTCCATCATGTGAAAAATCCTACTTTGGGAGTAATTTTGAGGCCCTTGCTTCTCAGACTAAATTATATTTGCAGTCCAAGAGGAAAGGTCCTTTCCAGTCTCAAAAAGAGAATTTCTTAGCAGTCAGTTCTGACAGCAAAAGAAGCTGTAATTAATATACCCAGCTGTCTAAAATCTAAATGTATAAAAACTCAGAATCATCCACAATCTTTTTTCCAATTAAATATGTCTCATTCTCCACATAGCAATGATTACTTCGATAAAAAATGAGTGGCATTTGTGACATCAGATCACCAGTTTACATCGTGCTTTTAAAATGAAACAACAAAACCTTTTCAAAAACAATTTTTCTTGTATATTTTATAGGGAACTTAATGCTAGTGAGTGTTCTAGATTGACATCCCTAGTTGCTGATGCTTTCGGTGGAAACTAGCGCTCATCAGAAAGCAGAAAGTAATTTTTTCCTCATTTTTCATTAACCAACAACATCCCAAGTTTTGCACAATTGCTAATTAAAAACAAAGTTAAACATTTTTTGGGGGGGGAAAGGCGATAGAAAAGGTCTTTCTGATGCTCTTGAGATGACCTACATAATAAATAATAATGATAACACTTGACATCTAGTGGTTACCTTGGAAAATAAACCACAAATGTGTACTAAAAGACCACACGTTTATGCCCCCAATCACTTGTATTCAATATCCCTTTCCCTCCATTCACAGTATATTCTTAGGGCAGGTGATTTGTTCTCCTCTGTTCCTAGAAACTGCATAGCAAATTTTAGGTGCTACCATATGAATATCTTTCATCTGAAGATCTGACTGTTTTACAGATGATCCTTATCCTTTATGGCTTTGTCACTTAAGTGCAAGGCAGCCATCTCAATCACCATGAACATATCATGGGCATGTGCAATATGTCTATTTTTTGGTTTCCTACCTGATAGAGAGGATAAAGTTGTTCAATAACACTGCTGTGCCTACAAAATCTCTTCCATCTAAGCATGTGTAAGTATTTACTCTGGACCAGATGAGTAATTCGGTCTGTAAAAAACTTTAATGAAATCAAAAATAAACAAAGTGTCACACTTGAGCGAATGGTAACAGTTTAATATTATGGGGAACTAAAGTAGTACTGAGAATAATGGGGGCCAGGGGAAACAGCCCCTTAATATTCCTGTTCTGCCACCCATCCTCACACTGAGAGGTAACTTGCTCAACAAGTAGCCCTAGTAAAGAAAAATGGCTCAGGCATTGTCAGTTTCATCCAGAACAATTTACAAATTTGGAACCTAATCCTGTAAACCCTTAATCATTTGATCAATCCCATTGAAGACAATGGGACAACAGTATTTGCATGACTATGGACCACTTGTGTGTGTCGGTAAGAGTTTCAGGAGTCTGTTCCTATAAAGGAAGTTGAATCAGTCTATTGAAATGCAGTGTTTGGGTACAATACCATAAAGCAGTTTAGGATACAGTTCTGCTTAAAATTTGTCTTTTAATAAATCACACATATGCTGAAATGGCTCCTCACCCAATTCACATATAAACAGACTACTATATATTTTGGGGGAAAGTGAATAGTTAAGAATGTTGATCTTTGTACTGTATATACAAACTGGGGGCCAAGATGAGTCACATAATGTCCCCTTGTGTCCCTCCCATGAGTGCAGTATCAACAATAAATTACTTCTACTTGCACCACTGTTAGTAAGGTACTAATCAGCATGAGGAAGGCAGGAGAATCCACCCCACTAGGATTAGCAACTTAAAAAAAAAGAAAAAAGAAAAGCTTAAGAACAAAGGCTGCAGAAACAGATGGAGGCACATAGTAATACTGGAATGTTGTTCCAGCCCATCCCAGCAGACTTTGATCTCTTTTTAGATAACAAACCAAGTAGTACAAAAGGTTCCTTATTATCCCAGGAAACACTTTAAGCACATCCTTGCTTGAAGTCATAACTCAGTCACCATCATGCTAGGACATACATGTTGAAATATCGTCTGAGTCTTTGAGTAGCAAATAGTAAAGTTACCTGGTGCAGTAACAGAGGTAAGTTTTCTGCTGTATACTCTCTTCTCAGACAGCTGTCTAGCTCCCTCTGCATGCCATCAGCCTGAACAACAAGAGGTTTTGCCTCTGCTACCTGCAAGCACAGGTAA
Organism: Dermatemys mawii; assembly: GCA_007922305.1. Taxonomy (NCBI): domain Eukaryota; kingdom Metazoa; phylum Chordata; order Testudines; family Dermatemydidae; genus Dermatemys; species Dermatemys mawii. The sequence continues at coordinate 56,344,715 of ML677333.1, read as the reverse complement.
CTAGACATCAAGCAAACTTTGCGGGAAAATACAGATAGTCAGGAAAAATGCTATGCTGTATTCATGTTTTGTAATAGGCAAAACCACCCCTCCTCCACAAAAATCTTAGCGGAAGGCTAATTTTTCACAATCTGGGATACAAAATTATTGATTTTAAATACAGAAAACTGATTGTTATGGGCTTGATCCTGTAGCCTTTGAAGCCAGTAGGAATGATCACATGGGCAATGGCTACAGGATTGGTCCCAAAATTATCAGTATCGCAAGAACAGCTGTTGTAGAGAAAATAAAGGGTTATGTTGTTTCACTAATATACAAACAATTATATTAGTACTCTTCCCACCCCATTCCCATGCATCTTATTGTCAAAAATTGAGACAGTTTTGTTCATCTAAAAAAAAATCTTTAATTAAAGTTAGTTCTCAATTACTATTTAGAATATATTTAAAGGCGATTTTTTTCCTACTAGTATATTCTTCAGATACCTGTAAACCTTTCTTCAGTATCACCTCCCTTTCTTTTCTGAAATACGAAGTGTCCTTTGGTATTGGAACAGAGCTAAAGAAAGATTATCCAAAAGAATATTACAGACAGATAGAAAACAATGCAGTGTCAGTTAATTAATATATTCCTTTGTCATAATTTGAAAGGCCCGGTACAATTCAAGTGGTATACATCAATAGTAAATATTATCCACAGTAAATATCCCCTTTTTAAGGCAGAAAAGTTTAAAAACATATATAGAGAAAGAGAGACAGTGTGTACACTTGGGCAGGGCTTGCAACCCCTACTCAAATTAAAATCCTCACTGAAATAAATAAAGTGAGTGAACCCTCAAGACAAGACCCAATATTTATTGACACTGAAGACCAAGGCTGTAAAAAGGATACGAACCAAATCTCTCTCTCTCACACTATGTAGATGTATTTAAAAATTTTACATGTTAACAACCTATTGTAAATACTACTAAATAAAAATGAATCTGTACATTTTAAATAGCAACCAAGTGCCCAATTCTCACTTGAGTATGAGCTGCAGAATCACATCCAAAAGCAATGTATAGGAAACCATATTAAAACACTTAAAGGCACCCCTCTTCAATGAAAGAAGTGACAGTGGATTAATTAAGGCTGCAGGAAGATTTTAAATTTTGTTTGGGGATTTAAAAACATAGAACAGCATTGAATTTCCAAACAGAATTTTGAATTTTATATTAGCTTTCCCATACTACACAGTGAGACCGTAGTGGAGCCAGGATTAAAAGAAAGAGTCAATGTTCCTGGTTCTCAGGTCTGTGTCCAAGCCTCTAGATCACTAGGCATGTAGAATTTCTAACAAGAGGAAACAAAAATGCATGAAACAGACACTTTTAAAATACATAATTGACATAATCAATCCTCTTTTCCTCATTCACCAAGAGGTTTTCTTTACCTGTAAGCTCTATCTGGTGTTCCCCGAAGTACCCCATTGTCTTCTATTTCTGTCTTCAGCTCTTCCAGTTGAACAGCTAGTTCTTTTTCCAACTGCTGGACTCTCTCAGTGGAAGAGATCTTGTAAAATTCATCCATATTGTAAACCTCAGTGCTTTAAGTCTATGACCAAAGTACAGTATAATATATGACAAGCCTAGAGACAGTGTTTTTCCCCTCAAGAGCCCAATACATTAGCTATATGCACAGAGATGTTTATATTTCCAAAAAAAGAGGTTTAAAAAACACTCCAGAGGGATCACAGATGATATGTGCTGCATATGAGATGAAAATCAGGACATATATTATAATGAACATCATGAATTTTCTTCTGGTTTGGGAAACACTAGATCCACTAGAAATTCTAAAGAAATCCTATAGTCTAATTTCTATTCCTGACTCTGGAATTACACTCTTTGAACTCTTGCATTTTGGGATTTAATGAGTAAATCTCACTGCATTTAATCATATCATTGATGGGTGACCTTGGGCAAGTCACTTCCCCTTCTTTGGGCCTCCGTTTCTCCATCTGAAAAATGGAGGGATGCTGATCTCTTTTCCTTTGAAGGGAAAAGCTCTTTACAAGAGCTAGGTATTATCATCATCGAGGGCTGAGATGAGGCTTGGGGTTTTTGCTAAACAATCAAAATTAATAATGCAAAGTCATTTGTTGTGACACTGTTCCTCCAAAATCAATCTGTGCTGTCCAGTTGTACTATAAAGGTTCAGGCAAAAACTCTTCAACTCTGATAACAAGTACACAAATTAGTAAATAAGTAACAATAACCAGCATCTTATTCACAGTGTATAAGACTATTATGGATCCAGTTTTAATTTCCTGAAAACAGATCATATATTAGCTATATTGCTACTGAACAGTAATATCATATATCAAGCAAAAGTCCACCTTCTATAAGGGGTTATAGCATGTGGAATTAAATAACAACCTGGACTTTAAGTATGATTTGTATTGTGATAGCACCTACAGGCTAGGACCCTATTATGCGAGGCGTGGTACAAATATTTTAAAAAAGGAAGGTCCCTGCCCAAAAGAGCTAAAAACCTAAGACCCCAATCCCGCAAACATTTACTCACATGAACTCAATTATACTATTCATTGAAGTAAAGTTAAGCACATGCACAGGTGTTTTCAGAACTGGGGCCCAAATTTAAGACAAGATACAACAGACTGATGTGACAAACAGACAAGGAACACAAGGGAACAAGACAGTTACGAACAGTGCCTAACTACTATCAAGTGTTTCTGATGCATCGTACCATGGGGGGAGTTTTAAGAGACAGATCCAAAATCCACTGAAGTCAGTGGGAAGACTCCCACTGATTTCACTGGGCTTTGGATTAGGCCCTACAGGAGGACAATGTAATCTCCTTGTGGATTTCCCAGATGTGGGTAAACTGAGGAAAATAGAACTTTTAATCTGAAATAAGAATATATGCTCCCATATATCTAGTTTCTTATTTTGCTGCCATAGTTATCACAATTCTGTATGGTACTTTTATGTTGGGAAGCAAATGTTTCTCAGTAAATCTTTCAGTCCACACAAACATCTGTAGTTAGTTATATTAGTAAGTATCCAAGTCTTGATGAAATCCTGCCTTGATATTTTTCTAAAAGTGTTTTTGCCAGTTCCTATTCCCAGAACACAGTGGATTTATTGAGATGTCTAATGGCCAACCCCTAGTTATGCTGGGAAGAAGATTGTAACATATGTTTTCAAATTGAATTCCTTTTGTACAGAGACAAAAAAAAATCTTTCCAGTAGGTTTAAGTAACAGAATATTACTGTTTAACGTGTGCTAGCATATTTGATTAACACCAGAAATGTCAACAGTTGTTGGATACAATTTACTTTTCTAGGCATCCCGTTATATTGTTTGTTCTGTATAATTTGTCCTACTTTGCGTATGTCCAATTATAAACTATGACCCTAGATTAGAGCACTAATTAATTACCTTGTCATTGATAATTTTGTGCAAGACTAATTTGTATAACCCAGCGTAAGGGGGCCAGGCTGAATAAACTGATTACTCTCCTTTCAGATGGGTCACTGTAACCCTTGTCTGCTTCCACTGTAATAATATTCAAAATGTGAATGAACATGAAAAGTTAAAATAGTTTCAAATGCAAAAGATATTGAATGTTTTCTTTCTTCTGTGTATGATTCAAGAGGACTTGTAAGAGATTCCAGACCAAGCCCTCACTAAGCCAAACTTACTGCTTGAGTAAAACAATCTGTTTGGAAACTCTCCTACATATTAGTCATTTACAGAATTCAAGACTGGGATTCACAAAGGAGCCTAGGGAATTAGGCATCTAAATCCCATTGACATTGAACTCCAAATTCTCATGATAGGTCCTGATCCTGAAAACACTTAGGCACATGATTAACTTTACTACTATGAGTAGTTCCACTGATATTAATGGAACGACTCATGCTAGTAAATTTAAGCACATGCCTACATGTCTGCAGGCACAGAGCCTTGGGCTCCTTTAAAAATCCCATCAAAAGTAGTTAACAACTGCTTCCAATTGTGAATCTTCTAAATAAAGTACAATTTGGCTAGTCTCTCCACTCTAGGCAATGCTGAGATACTATTCCAAAACAAATTCTTGCAGTTGCTGCTTTTTAAGAATGCATTTTCATTTTTTCATCCAGCTAAGGAAAGTCTGAGGTTCACATTTTATTATCTATAGAAATAATTTAATTGATACTTTACCTCTTTTTTAATGCATGTTATAGTACATCAGTTCTGTTTTACTCTGAGAAAGGAAACATATGTTGAAAAATTTAAACAGTTCCCGAGAACAAATAACAGTAAGACATTCATGCTAAAAAACATGTTGAACTGTTTGGTGCTGAAATATAAAACACGCATAAAAGTTTGGTTATATATATTTTTAAAAAAACTGCTTAATGATCAACTCACCTCTTTTCTCAAAAATCTCATCTAGGCTCCAAACTCAACAGTTTTGACATAAAATTAAATAAAGATATCAAGTCATGAACCATTTGTACCTGGTTTCCTATTCCATCTCCTCCCAATCCACAGAGGCAATCTGAGTGAGTGTGTAGTAACCTATTTATGTACATTACATATTTTACTTCACATTTGCTATGGCCATTCAAACACTGTTCCTTCCTCCATTCTGTAAACAGAACCACACCACCAAAATTTCCATTGCCAGCTTCAGAGCCATACAATACCTCTCTAACTCCCCCGATGTTGCTGTCCATCAGCTGCTGCTACTAGCCAACCCTTGCAGGGAGGGAAGCGTTCTGATCTGATCACTGCAGTAGTAGCACACAACAGTTGTCCCCCACCTTTCTAGAGTTAACGACAGAATCAAAACCAGGGGTGACCAGACAGCAAATGCGAAAAATCAGGACAGCGTGGGTGGTAATAGGAGCCTATATAAGAAAAAGACCCAAAAATCAGGACTGTCCCTATAAAATCAGGACATCTGGTCACTCTAGGAAGCAGCTGATACACTCACCACTTTCAGCTAGGGCTTTCCACAGGCCCAGGTGTAACCATAGCAACCCCAGTACACTGAACGTCCTAAGGGGCGGGGAAGCTCAAGGAAAGGATCTTCCTGGGCTTCCAGACAGGAGCTGCGATTTGATGGTCTGTGGCTCTGGAAGTGCAAGGACTCTCTGGCTTTTAATCCTGTCATTGTAGGGTGACCAGATGTCCTGATTTTATAGGGACAGTTCTGATATTTGGGGCTTTTTTTTTTATATAGGCTCTTCTTAATTCCCCACTCCCTTTCCTGATTTTTCACCCTTGCTCTCTGGTCACCCTGTGTCATTGTGCAAATATGTTCACCTGATACTTACACACAAGGAGCAAAACTCTGGTTGTTTCTGGTCTAGAGTTAACAGCAGCAGTGGGTCTATGTTTTTTTGCTTAGCTGTAGGATCACCTGCTCTCCTACGAGAGGCAACTGCAACCCTTTGGGCTACCTGGGACATGATATGGCCCTTAAGTGTTAAAAACTTCTTGAGAATAGGCTGCAGGATCCGGACTAGGTAATGGGGCTCTCGCGGTAGCAAAGCTGGCTCTACTAGCGACTCACTGTGTGGTAACCTTAGGCTACTTGTATCTTAGTTTTCCTATATCCAGAGATATTTGTCTACTTTACAGGGATAGCAGGGAATCAGATCGTTTAAGATCACAAGATAAAAGGGGCTCATATAGTGAAATATGAACCTAAAATCAGAGCAGGCTCTTTGCAACTGCAGAATATTACTTCTACCTCTTGCAATCTGACTTCAATGTATAGAAATGTATTTCCTTTTTTCATCCAAGTTCCATCTGTAGTAGGAAAATAATTAAAATGCCTTTTTAAACACTAATATAGACAGGATTTGATATCCTTAAAAATAAAACCATGTTATGTGATCATGATCAATCTTTGGGGTCAATTTGAGGCTACCTCTACCAGTAACAGATCTTTAAAAGATGTGTATGTTGGTGTTTAAAATTGTGTTGGGGAATACATTCTAAAACACAACCTATTTTTCTAGTCCAGACCATGCTCCATAAGAGAAATCCTAGATTCAGCCTCTGGCACAATTTAGAGGGAAACAGACCTGAAAAAAACGTTAATTAAACTTGCTGATTGCCCACCAGTCACCAAAGCTTTAAAACAATTCACTAAGTTTGTAAGACTCCGAGTTAGACAACTTTTTCAAAAATGAATAAATTGTAGTAAATCTGTAGGTGGACAATACAGCACAAACACCACAAAAGAGATGCAGTCTTCTTTCATCACTGAGAGGTCACCGAGCACAACCCATTAGTCCAAATGTACTTATTAACGTCATTCCACAACAGTGCAGTGTTGTCATCTTCTGATTAAAGACCCACTTCTGACACCATCAACTGCAAATCTCTGGAAGCAGAGCTTGGCTCTACTTTTTGCAAGGCCCTCCCACATCCCTGCCTGGTAGCAGCTCAGCTGCCTCCCCTCCAATCTCCCTTCTTGCCTTTTCCCAGCCCTCTCCCTCCTTCCCTGCCTTGGTTATTAGTGGCTCCCCTTCTCTACTCTAAGCAGTCTCTAATTTGTGCCCCACTAGAGGCCTTATTACAGGCCTGCACAACTCAGAAAGCAGCGAGGGCCATATTACTTCAAAAAATTCAGCTGCAGGCCGATAAGCCCCGCCCACATCTGCTTTCCCCCACCCCACCCCACCCCTTGGCTTGCCCCACCGCTACTCATCCCCCGCGGGCCGCACAGTGAGCCTGTGCAGGCCGCATGTGGCCCCCAGGCCGCATGTTGTGCAGGCCTCCCCTATTAGCTACCCTCTGATGTGTTAACCGAATACCTATCCCTGTTAACCTCCACCTAGCACTACCTGACTGCTGTCTCACCAACTGATGTTGCTTCTCTCTTTCCCCTCCCCATTCTATCACAGTCAAAACCTTGCTCAAGATCGCATTCTGTTCCCCAAAACGAGAGGAGTATTCCTCTGCCCACCTTCCCCTGATTCATAGATCACAGTCGGGATTAGGCAAGCAAGAGCCACCCATCTGCTTCATGCAGGCCAGTGTACGTGCTCCAGGGACTAACATTTAGGTGCCAATTGGACACTGTTAACCAAGGCTTAAACAGGGACTATGAGTGGCTTTGTCATTACACTAATTGAATGCATTTTCCTAGTTAAGTCTCTGTCACAGATTCTTATCAACTGTTAGACATAGATCCACTAAATTTTCAATACAAAAGGTTTTGTTTCTCCTGTTGATAATGGCCTATCCAAATTAAACAGCCTCATAGAACTTTTTTTTTCTTTCTGTGTGTATAAATGCATCTGCCCTCTATTTGTTCCATTCTATGCATCCGATGAAGTGGGCTATAGCCCACAAAAGCTTATGCTAAAATAAACTGGTTAGTCTCTAAGATGCTACAAGTATTCCTCAATTTACTGAGGTGCCTAGGAACTTTTACAATGGAAATGTAGGCACTTAGTGAGTTTAGGCACCTACCAACAAGCAACAGCTGAGGGGAGTTTCATTCATCACCATGCTACTATGTATGGAAACTTAGGCACCTAAGTTGCTTTGTAGGTCACACCCTAAATATTAAAACAGAGTGTGCCTCTGTTGTACTAACAGCAGCAGCAAGCAGCTGAGAGTCTGAAAACTCCACAGCGGTTGTGGATTGGGTCATTCATTACATATTCGAGTACAGGCAGGGGATGCTAGGCGCAATACATACAATGGCTTCAGCCATCTTCATACATGTTTCTGCTACACTGGTTTATCACATGATTTAGGCAGACTCTGTTGACACAGTTCTAGGCTAGGCATTTACTTAGATTTTTAAGGATTGGTCCCTTCCACATATCCAGCGGATATATGGCAATGTTTATATTAAAAATATGGCTGTGACAGCAGTATAAATAGTGCCTTAGTAGGCAGCATTAGAGTCAGATGTGGGGGATTTTTTTATTTTGCTTTGTTTTAATAAAAAGAACCCACCTTGTATTTGAACCAATACAGGCCATTTAAGCCCTCTGACTGGCAAATGTGTGTAATACAAGCCATCACACTTTTAGAAAAAGTACTTCATAGAAAGAAGACCTTCTTGCTCTATTACTGCAAGTGACTTATTGCCAAACTGCCTCTGTAAAACAAGTGATCTTCAACATCAGTCCATGAATGCAGGCATAAACTTTATGTACTAGATAATTTTACATTAAAAAAATTATCAAGTGCATATTCACGACAGACATTGCACTTGTTTGCATTAATTGTAAGAACCCAAATATTTAGTCCTCACAAAAGGAAGACTCCCACTGACTCCACTGGGAGTTTTGGCCCTGTTAGGGCTGCAGAAGCAGTCCTTAAGTATCTCCTTTGAGCATGGAGGAAATGTGATAGTCCTAAGTTTCTGCCATACATTAAGGAATTTTCCCTTCCTCCTCTACTTCATAATTAAATATTTCAGAGTGTTTGCATGTACACCAATGAGGAAGAAAGTGGGTAAAAGAAACAGATTGCATTTCTTAAATATTTCAAAGAGTTTTATTTCGTAAGTTAAAAGAAATTGGGACACTTCATGAAAACAGTTAAAACAGATTTTATTACAAATATGTATAGCTACAGGGAAAGTGAGTTTGTTCAATCCAAACCTAAGTTTCAACTGAAATTTACTATTAGGCTAGAAAATATTTAGACATGGAATAAATGAAATATTAAACATTTAGTTCAGTTTAATATTAGTTAAATCCAAACCTACGAAATGTCAATTTTTTTTTGGCAGGTCAGTAAGAGGCACTCCCTATATGATAAAATGTAAAATTATTGTTCCCACATGATATCATCTTTTTTCAGTGTTGACTGAAGTTTCTGCACATTTTTTAACAGTTGAAGAGAACTTTTGCTTTTCTGCACAGGACAGGTTTTTGATGCACTTCCGTTTGGAGTAACTGGAATCTCTCTTGTTCCTTTTAAGTCATCAGATTTTGGTAGGACATGAGTTGACTGTCTCTTCAATTTCTGAGCTTTTTGCTTTAATTTGTGGACCTAAAATGAAGATTATGGATAAAGTTTTAATGCTCAGAAAGGATACTGGATAGAGACCCAGGCACCACTTAAGAGCCACAGTCTCAAACACCAACTATAAATGAAAAGAGACTTTACCTTACCAGGTTTATTTCTACAGAAGTAGCAAGCATAAGAACTTTACTTTGAAAATGTAAATAAGATAATATAAAACAAGAAAGTCTTTTTGTAAAATTCAGAATGTAAATGTGTGCATATAAATGTGTGCATGAGAGAAAGAGTGCCTCTTATCTAAAGCTCTGTCTATACTATAGGCAGTATCGACACTGAGATCGATTCACCACAGCAGATTGCTTTCCAGTCAATCCCTGTACTCTACCCTCGATGAGAAGAGTAAGGTAAGTTGATGGGAGAGTTTCTCATAGGTTCACTTACTGCAGTAGTGTAGCCTAAGGCTATGTCTACTCTTAAAACACTACACAGGCACAACTGCAGCACCATAGCTGCACTGTTGCAGGGTTTCAGTGTACACACTTACTACAGCGAGGGAGGAGTTCTCCCACTGCTGTAGGTAATGCACCTCCCTGAGAGGCAGTAGCTTGGGTTAAGTCAGCTTAACTACATCTCTCAGGGGTGTGGATTTTTCATATGCCTGAGACACATTGCTATGCAGATGTAACTTTTCAATGTGGACCAGCCCTCATCAGTTACAATATCCTACTTATGGCAATGTTTTCCACTTTAGCTTTAGATGTTGAGTATCAGCCATTGTATTTAAATATTTACCTAAAGCCTTAGTGCCTCACTAAGCTCTTAGTAAAAATAAATAATCATGAGGTTGATATTACTATGAATGCTTTTGAATGTCAACCAAAGTGTGTGTCTCTTAATTTGCACATACCATGAAACCTGCACTGAAGGACACGCCAGTAGACAATATTAGAGTATTGTGAGAAAAAGTTCTGGACATATTTTGAAGTGTTCATTATGTGGATTTATGTTTGAACTATTTTTAAAGATAAAAATCTCTAAAATGCATTCAAGCCATCACTGCTTTCTAAATAGAGAGGGATAAGTGCTTGAGTCTGACACACGCTCCAAGTAAGTTTCTTGTTTGAACTTATTTGTCTTGGAATCCCAACAAGATTGTACATTCTAAATGCACTGGCTCTCTAGCAACAGCATGAAAAATTATTTTCATTGCATTCCAATAGTTTGCTTCTAAATAAAATCTTTAAAACTTATTTCCTTACACTAGCTTGGTGTTTTTTCAACTTAGAGATCTGTTCCCCTTTAATTTCCATTTGTTTTACAAGACAATCCAATTCACGTTCTAGGTCTTCACGAACTTCGTGGTTTTGAGTTTCTTGTATCTGCTTCAAGAGTTCTTGATGCTCACTATTAGAGACAAAGATATTAGACAATAGTATTAGTAGTATATTTGAACAACATTCTTCTTACATCTACTTTTGTTACATTGTACAAGTTTCAACTCCAGGAGGTCTCCTCACTAGAGAAAGAAAGTATGTTAAATCATCATGAGACACAACCAATACTTTTTATAACAACTAAATAAAATAAAATACTCAAACATTCATATTTTTTCATTACATATTTTCCTTCTCCTCTGAGCCTGCAGCAAGTATACTTTTTTTTTTTTTAACATCATAACTATTTCTCTCATAAGATGGAAGAAATAAGCTCAAGAGGGTGGTGGTACTGCAGCATTATGCACAATGAGAATTTGGAATGTGAAAAACTAAAGATCCTATTAAAGTAAATAGCAGGCAATATACACAGAAATGAATACTGGCCAATTCCAAACCCTATCTAAGTTGCCTCTAATGGGTAAAATTAACTGCATGGTTTGTTGCTACTGGCAATTGCTGTTCCAAACATTTCACTCTATAAACTAATGAGAGTGAGTGTAGCTTAGAGCTCCCTAATGCATGGAGTAAAGTTATATATTGGTTACAGAGGATAAGAACATTTCCCAGTTAGAAGTTATTGATCAACAAGCTCTTTGTGGTAAAGCGCCATGCCTTCTTTTATATTTTAATACAATACCTAGCACAAAGTGAGCACAACTGAAAATGAATAATTATTTTTTTCTCTTCATAAATTCCTCCAGCTTAAATTGCTACTCTAAAAACAAATATTCTCTCTGATTCGCACACAACTAATAAGGGAGTTATAGCTAGAGCTTTGTGAAGAAGAGATTCTGCAAACAGCTTAATCAATGCCACATGTCCTGAAATAAGGACCAACAACTATTTCAGCATGATTTGTAAGACAGGAATTTTAAAATGCTATGTTGATTCAGAAAACACATATGCTATTTACAAGGACTAGATGGACACCAGCAGAACGTCTAGTCTTCAACCCATGCAATTGTCCTTTCTGGACTAATCATGTCCCTTTGTCTCAGGCCTCTTGTCGGTCACAATAAGGTCAAAGCTGGCAACACTCCTGCAACAATATGGCATACTCTTCTAAGTATCAGATAAAAGGTTTCTCCAAAAGAAAACCTACCACTGTGCAGTGTAGCTCTGATGATAAGGATATCCTTTGGGCCTTATTTTAGATAGCCTGCTGCACTAATATCATAAGTGTGGCTTTAAAAAAAGAAAGTCCCCAAAATACAAAAGAACCTCCACTATCTGCTCATGAGGCTGTTTCATTGGGAAGCTTTTATATCCTTTGCATTTAGAGAAAATCCTATCTGCAAGATCTACCCAAACACCACTCCCCAAATATTTTTAGACCCAATATGCACTAATACAACCTCCAAATAGCCCTCACATAGCTGCAGCTTGCAGCCATTTTTACTCAGAGCATCACAGTCGTCCTTTTATCCTTTGGGAGAGAATACACAGATACATACTTACAAGCTCATTTGGCCTAGCTCATCTTGTATCGCCAGCAAGAGGTCAGATAGATTTCCAGTGACAGAAGACGTGGAACAAGAGGATACAGATTTGCAAGCAATAGTTCGTCTAGAAATCTTGTGTTCAGCTGCTTCTGGACACCGTGACAAGACACATGGATTACGATGTTTCATCATATGTAAGACACTTTGTACGTTTGCACTAACAGAATGGCTGGAGCTGGCAGACTTAAGAGAAGAAAAGGAAACTTCTGTGAGCAGCTTTAACTAAGTTAAGTAATGGAAAAGTCATTTTAAAAGAATGTGGGCACACATTTAAATGAGAATCTAATCAGGCTCACCTTCCCAGCCACAAAAGGCAGCATCCCAGCCTTTAGGCAAAATTGTGGAGGATGTACTTTCTTCAGAGTAGATTTTTTCTGACAGACAGTAGACAGAAGACATGTTTGCCTAACACAGTGCAACCTTAAAATTATTCTTTCAAATTAGACTGTAAACTCTTTGAAGCAGGGGCTGTTTTTGTTCTGTGTTTGTGCAGTGTCTAACACAAGAAGATCCTGCTCCATGACTGAGGCTTTTAAGTGCTACCACAATACAAATAATAAAGAAAAGCATGACCCAAGTATTTTGTCAACAAGCCTTCCCTCCCCTCCCCCAGTGAGAACAAATCTGAGCTACACTTCAGCAACTAGTCATTCCATACAAAAGCAGTGCTCCATGATAGCCAGTGAAATATGCAGTCTCGATTCATCTCCTTTAAAAGGTATCAAAGTTTTCCTACTTCTCCCAAATACAGAAGAATTTCCAATAAGACTGAGATCTAGTACACAATTAATCTGACAATTCAGTAGTAGATTAGAGAAATTTAGCACTGCCTCTGTGGCATTTAACAGACTCAGTTTACAAGTCTTGTCATTTTAGCAGACCTGCAATGCCTGTGGATGAAAAGGATGCAGTGGGTGAAGTTCGTCTTGACATCAGTATGACACTTGCTACAACATTTAAAAAAAAAAAATATCCTAGTTCAAGTGGTCTTTGAAAGTAAATTTTTTTAAAAAAAAATTGACTAAGGGAGCATAAACACAGGCCAGTGAAATGGCCATGCATAGTTTAAAGTTCTGCTGGAGTGGGACAGTTTTCTATTTTAAAACTAGGCATTACCACACTAAACATATTTAGTTATCTAAAGAAAGGGGAAAACAGCATGTTATATTTCCAGAGTAAATGACAGAGTAAGAGAGCCAAGAGAACCCCACCCACCACCTCTTTTCCAGTAGCCTCCCTATCACTCCGTGAACGAGATGCTACAAAAATAAGGGAGGCATGTTAGACACATTATCACTGTGCAAATGAAACTTGCATGTTACCTTTGCAGTTTTCTTTTTCCAGTTTTTCTTTTTTGGTTCATTTTGAGGCGACACTGAAGACATTAAAATTCTATTTATCTCAAGTCCAGTTTGAAGCTACAGTAATGAGAATAAAGTATTTAATATCAAAAGTTTTCAAATAGCACAGATTTAATCTTCATCCACACATGAAAGAGAGGATTAATTAGATGCATTACTAACTGAACTCTCTGGGAGGCATGAGGATTATAAAAGGAGATATGGAGACAGAATAGGATACAGGATGTCATGGTATCAAATATACCTTGCAACGCTGCCTTGGAGATTGTTATTTCCAAACTCTAGTACAACAATCGTTTCTCTTGGACTACCACAATTAATGTTGCAGTGAGCTGGGAATATAGACATTTTAAGCAGCAAGAGGTTTAGACAACATAGGAATGGACATACTGGATCACCAATGGTCCATCTAGACCCATGTCTGTCTTCCAACAGTAGCTGGAGCCAGACTCTTCAGAGCAAACCAACAGAATAGGGCAACTGAGTGATCCATCACCTGTTATGCAACATTTAGCATCAGTCCCATTGTCCAAACAAGGGTGTTTTCTAGGGATTACTTTACAATTACTGTTGACTATACAAGATTAGCGTAATAGGGCAGTTAACATTCATCCTTTTAAGGGATGAGGTCTCTTTCTTTGCACATATAAACAGAACTGGCTAAAAGATATGGTAGAACTATCCATCAGCTCAAACTACCCCAGACAGATACTTCACTGAGTGTGAATCAAGAGCAGGCTGAAGAGAAGTCATGGCACCTGACCTGTAACAAAGAAGGTTTCTCACCCCAGAATCAACTCTGATAGATCCTGGATTATGGTAAAATCTGACTAGTAGTCGGCATACTGATCACATTACTGCACCAGAGTCCTTTCTTGCACTGATGGAGTCTCTCTGCAGTTGCACTGAAGACAAATTAATTGCTCTTGGTATTGCAATTAATTGCTCTTTGTATTTTTAGATAACGTCAGACATGCATAGCAGGATCTCCGCTTATGTGGTGGCAAAACCAGTTAAGGGAGAGATCCAGAGGACTGTGTTTTGGGCTGTGGCACTCAGTTGAGTCCTTGAGGTGTAGGGATAATTCTACAGTTCCGGACTGATGGAAACCAGTGAGGTTTTGCTGGAACTGCTGCAGAAGTCAACTGCAATGGTGAAAAAGGGTAAGGAGCTAGCTCCTCTTATTGTAAAAAAGCTGTCATATGTTAAACTTGGGAAGGAATTGTCCTGCTCTGTTCAGCACTGGTGAGGCCTCAGCTGGAGCACTGTGTCCAGTTCTGAATGCCACACTTTAGGGAAGATGAAGATAAACTGGAGTCTAGAGCAGAGCAACAAAAATACAAAAAAAGGTTTAGAAAACCTGATTTATGTGGATAGATTAAAAAAAGTGAACTTGTTCAGTCTTGAGATAAGATAACTGAGGGGGGAACTTGATAACAGCTTTCAAATATGTTAAGGGGTGTTATAAAGAGGACAGCAATACTTTGTTATGTGTTGTCCATTGAAAGTAGGACAAAATGTAACGGGAGTAATCTGGAGCAAGGGAGATAAAGGTTTTTCCGAATAGCTAACCTATATAACTATGCAGTTAGTTAAGTTCTGGGGCTTTCAAGGGAGTTTGGACAAATACCTGACAGGCATGGTCTACATGTACTTAGTCCTATTTCATCACAGGGGGCTGGACTCGATGTTCTCTTGAGGATCCTTCCAGATCTACATTTCTGTAATTGTTAGGTCCTTGCAACACAAGAGCTGAAGAGTAAGTATTCTTCTACAATAAATTCCAAAAAGAACTGCCCTCTTTCAAAACAGCTACTACCTAGTACAATTCTCAAAGAGAGTGAGGTTGTGACTATCCATAGCTAACATGCCCTCTTTTAAAATGGCTACTGTCTCAGTGTTCTTAGTGTGAGTAAAATCAAGCTGTACTCAGGGAAGATGGTGGCCTTGGCAGCAAAAGCTGTTCTTTGTGCAATTCTGTATAGAAGATCATTTATTTTTCACCCACTGATAAGTAAAACATTCCTTCAATAGTGAAAAATGAATCTTACAAAGAAAAAGTTCTAAGGATACCTAAATGTATAGAATTTCAGTGAGTTTTAACCATTTGGAAAGTTGAAAGTGTCTGTGTTATTCCATTAACATAGTTCAGGACAAAAAGTTTAACATAGGATGCAAAATTGCTTAATTGACCCAATTAATTTTAACTTTAACTTCTTATAAATTCTCAGAAAATTCACTGTTTATTCAATGAGAAGTATTCTAATTTTGAGGCAAATGTGCTGTATTCTTCAGGCATTTAAATTTTTTTTTTAAATTAAAAAAAGTTGTATCCCTGCTTTAAGTGCAAAACACAACTCAGCCTCACCTATGGAATTGATGTTCTAGAAGAAGCCAAATATACCTAATGTAAAACTCATTAAGCAAAGCTTATCATTTTGAGTTGTCAAGTTAGTGTTACAGAATTTTTCCCAGCTACTAAACTGGTTATAAAAAGTGTCTTGAAGAGAGACACTATTTCCTCATACATAAATGAAGTAATTTGACTGTCCTACCTGAGCAGCTTTGTCTTGTATTAACTTACGCTGATGCTCTTCTTCACGAAGCTTTTCCTCCAGTTGTTTGATCTTGTCCTGAAACAGAACACAAGTATGGTTAGTCACACTTAAGGCTGGCTCAGTCAATCAGAATTGGTACGTACCTTGCAATTTAGTAATTTTGACTATAACAAGATCGAAGGAATCTTGAAAAGCAGGCTTAAATTCCTCAGATTTATAGGTAATTAAGTCTGAAGCAGAAGGCAAGTAAATGTTGAGTTCTTATGCTCCTCTGTTTGAGCTACAGTTGATAAATGGTCTGTGTATTTTAGCACAACTGGCAATCGTGGCACAAAGAAATTTGAAATGAACTGTAACCACCCATTGTTATGTTAGGCTTGCTTACTTCTGCACTTCTCTGTGTAGTGCTAAGTCTGAAGCACTCTTTTTCTAGGACTTCAAGCTTTTCAAGTTTTGCATGGAGCTCCATCTGATCTTTTTCTGTTTGAAGCTGAGTCTGGAAAGAATAAGCAAAAGTTGAGTTTGGCAGCTGATAAAATAGTTTTACACACCAAGAAATCTCTCATCACAGTGAACTTTGTTTCAACAGTTTACAATTCTAAGTATTAAGTTCAGGGCCATGAAAAATGTCAAACAGACAAAGTAGTGTTCAGTTTCCACCACTGTCAGAAGTTGATAAAGTATATGTAGGAACTGAAGAGAAACAGTCAAATGAAAAAGAATTCCAATTCAATTACATCGCATAATTGCAAACAACTAAAAACCGACAAAATTTTATAAGTGCTTGATACAAATGCTAGAAGTCTCAATGCTAAGATGGGTGAACTTGAGTGCCTGGTAATAAATGAGGATATTGATATAATAGGCATCAGAGATTGTTCCATCAATGATAATCAATGGAACACTAAAATACCAGGGTACAAAGTACCTAGGAATGACAGAGCAGCTCATGGCTGGTGGGGGAGTGGCCCTGTATGTGAAAGAAAACATTGAGTCAAATATAGTAAAAATCTTAAATCAAACTGTATCATAGACTCTATATGGAGAGAAATTCCATGCTTGAATAATAAGAGTGTACCAGTAGGAATATATTACTGACCATCTGGCTAGGATGGTGACTGTGAAATGCGCAGGGAGATTAGAGAGCCTATAAGAACAGAAAACTCAGTAATAATGGGAGATTTCAACTATCCCCCTGTTGATTGGGTACCTTTCACCTCAGGACGGGATGCAGAGGTAAAATTTCTAGACACTATTAATGACTGTTTCTGGTAGCAGCTAGCCCAGGGATCCACCAAGGGGAGAGGAAGTTCTTGATTTAGTCCTAAGTGGAGTACGGGATCTGGTCCAAGAGGTGAATATAGCTGAACTGCTTGGTAACAGGATCATAATAATATAATTAAATTTAACATCTTTGTGGAAGGGAATATACCAAAGAAGCCCACCATAGTAGCATTTCAGAAAGGGAAACTACATAAAAATGAAGAAGCTAGTTACACGCAAATTAAAAGATACAGTCAGTCACAAGAGTGAAATGTCTGCAAGCTGAACGAAAACTTATTAAAAAGATCATAATAAAAGTTCAAAATTAAATGTTTATCCTAAATTAAAAAACAGAGAACTAAAAAATGCCACTATGGCTAAACAGAGTAAAAGCAGCAGTCAGAGGCAAAAAGGCATCTTTTAAAAACTGGAAGTCCAATCCTACTGAGGAAAATAGAAAGGAGCATAAACTCTGGCAAGGCAAATATAAAAGTAATTAGGCAAACCAAAAAAGAATTTGAAGAGCAGCTAGCAAGAGACAAAAACTAACAGCACATTGTTTTAAGTGCCTCAGAAACAGGAAGTCCGCTAAACAATCAGTGGGGTCAGTGAACAATTGAGGTGCTAAAGAAGCACTCAAGGAAGACAAGACCATTGAAGAGAAGCTAAATTAATTCTTTGCACCAGCCTTCGCTGCAGAGGATGTGAGAGTGAGTCACATTCCTCAGTCATTCTTTTTAGGTGACAAATCTGAAGAACTGATCCCAGACTGAGGTGTCAGTAGGGAAGGTCTGGAACAGATTGATTAGACAAACAGTAATAAGTAACCAGAACCAGATGGTATTCACCAAAGAGTTCTGAATGAACTCAGATATGAAATTGCAGAACTGCTAACTGTGATATGTTACCTATCCCTTAAATCAGCAGCTGTACCAGATGGCTACAGAATAGTTAATGTCACACCAATTTTTTAAAAAGGTTTCAACAGTGATCCTGGCAATTACAAACCAGTAAGCCTAATTTCAGGACCAGCCAAATTAGTTGAAACTATAGTAAAGAACAGAAATATCATGTTCATCCTATGTGTCTGATTTGTTGGGGAAGAGTCAGTATGGCTTGTGTAAAGGGAAATCATGTCTCAAACTATTAGAATTCTTTGAGGGGATCAGCAAACATGTGAACAAGAGTGATCGAGAGCATATAGTATACATGGACTTTTAGAAAGCCTTTGATGAGGTCCTTCACCAAAGGCTTTTAAGCAAAATAAGGAGTCATGGGATAAGAGGATGGTCCTCTCATGGACCAGCAACTTGTTAAGACAGGAAACAAAAGATAGGAATAAATGACCAGCTTTCAGAATGGAGAGAGGTGGAGAGAGATGTCACCCAAGGATTTGTACTGGGACCAGTATTATTTAACATATTTATAAGTGATCTGAAAAAGGGGGTAAACAAACAGTGAAGTAGCAAAATTTGCAAAGGATACAAAACTACTCAAGATTGTTAAGTCTAAAGCAGATTGTGAAGAGTTTCAAAGGGATCTCACTAAACTGGGTGACTGAGCAACAAAACAACAGATGAATTACAATGTTGATAAAAGCAAAGTGATGCACATTGGAAAACATAATCCCAACCATACATTAATAGGCAGCACGTTTGAAACAAACAAAAGAAAGTACTTCTTCACACAACTTATAGTCAACCTGTGGAACTCATTGCCATGGGATATGGTGAAGGCCAAAACTTCAAGTGGATTCAAAAATAATTAGCTAAGTTCATGGAGGCTAGGTCTATCAATGGCTATTAGCCAAGATGGTCCAGGGTGCACACCCTTGTTCTGGGTGCCCTAAGCCTCTAACTGCAGATGTGGACAACAAGGGATGGATCACTCAGTGATTGCCCTGTTCTGTTCTCTGAACTATCTGGCACCGACCACTGTTTGAACACAGGTTACTGAGGTAGATGGACCACTGGTCTGACCCAATATGGCCGTTTTGTTAGTTTGCCCACAGAACGTGCAAGGTGCATGCAGCAATAGGCCGAACTTCCCTAGGGCTGAGCTGCTGCTGAACCTGAGCCAAAACCACCAACTAAAATCAGGGGTAGACAAAGAGGCTTTGGAAGAGACGAGCAGCAGATTTATGCAAATTCAGATGACAATTGGCCACTATGGACTATTGTGACACTATAGGATTAAAATAGGACCACAGTTATACAAATGCAACAAATCTTGCACAAAATAGGTCATGTAAGGTGTCAATGGAAAAGTTATGGTTTACTGGATTATCCTCTTTGTATGCATATCATTTTCATATTTGAAGTTATTAATATTGACTCTATACCTGTATTTCAAATGTGTTTGCTCCTGGTAACACCCACAAAGGTAGTTTACATCCAGTCTAGCCAGCACATTGTGAGTAGATTATTCAAGTTGAAGGCCCATCAACACCACAATGGGCTCTGGAACAAGTTTTTCCCTACCTGATGGACTTCCCTGTGGACATTCCAGCCAGAATATGGCTAATGGCCCCTGCTATGACTAATCAAAGCATGCAAAGGCACATAACCAGCTCATGCAACACTGGACTCCATCTTGTGCCTGTACTTTTCCTCTGGCTGTACTGAGAGCAGAGCCTTCACACGGGAGAAACTGTAAAGTGCCCCGGAAATATTTCCATTTTGCCTCTTTCCTGCTCTGATCTCTGGACTATGGACTTACGCTAATGGGAGAAATCTGAATCAAGGGACTAAGGATCTTCCAATCTTTTGGAAGCAACCAGAGACTTAACAAGCCAGCAGTTTATGCCATCACTGCTTCAAACCTGATCCAAGAATTTTGCAATTATTGTATGTATTTGATTCCTTTAACCAATTTTAGCTCTCACCTTTCTTTTTTCTTATAAGCCAACCTTTAGATACTAAAGGATTGGCAACAGCATGCTTATTGGGTAAGATCGAAGTTATATACTGATTTGGGTATGTGGCTGATAGTTTGGGATCAGAAGAACCCTTTGATTGATGAAACTGCTTTTAAAATAACCACTCAACAATAAGTCTAGTGTCTGGGAAACAAAGACTGGAATATCTAAGGAGGTTGCAGTTCTGTCTCACCACACTGGCTTACAAGAAATCAGAAGTTTACCTTTGTTGCTCATTTGGTATATCTTATGGAAGAATAACCACCAGTTTTGAGGTAATTTTGCCCTATTTCTCAGCAATCTGTCCTGAATTTAGTACTCTCAATTGTGACCCACTGAAGCACAGGTAGGGTTACCATGTGTCTGTTTTTTCCTGGATACGTCCAGCATTTTGGGGTTTAAATCGTTGTCCAGGAGGACTTTTTAAATAGTTGCAAATGTCTGGGATTTTTTCTCCCTCTTACCCACAGTTCATGCAGCCCAGCTGACATAGAGCCCTCGCATGGCCGGTGCCTCCAGCAGCCAGAACCAGGGCACCACTGGGTCTTAGTGTCCACCCTTCTGACTTTCCTTCTCCCTGTTCTGACACTACCTGCAGGCTCTCACAGCCAGCTGTGGTAGCCTGGTGAGTCTGGGGATGTAGTAGTTAAATGTGAAAAAGCCTCCAGCTTGCCAGACCTATTAACACAACATTGAAACTGTTAAAGAGCCATTCAAGAGGTAATGAAGCCATTTAACAGGCATTTGCCAACCCCAAGGTATATACTCTCAGTTTCTGAATTTACTGACAAAAACACTTGGGCATTACTGTAATATTTACTCAGAACACGTCAGTCTACAGCAGCGGTTCTCAAACTTATGAAAACCGTGACTCATTTTTGCTTCTTTGTCAGCCGCGGCGGACCCTTGTATGACCGCTGAAAAGCCGCCGAATGCGTTACTTCCGCATTCGGCGGCTTTTCAGCGGATATGCCAAGTGCTCCCAACTGCAGCTGAATGGAGCGCTTGGTGTGTCCGCCGAAAAGCCGCCAAATGCGGAAGTAATGCATTTGGCTGCTTTTCAGCGGCGCCGGGAGCTTGCAACCCCTCTGGGAGCACTTGGCGACCTTCCGGGGAGTCGTGACTCCGAGTTTGAGAACCGCTGGTCTACACGACCTTAGTTTAAAATTTGCTTTAAAAATATTTAATTAGCGGGTTGGTGAAGATTATAAAATCACATCTCTAAAAAGTCCTTGCATAGATTTTTAGATGCACAATCTTTAGCCCTAAATGCTTGAATCTTCAAACGTATAGTTTTTAAATAAATCTTTCAAAAGACCACCCTTATCTAAAATACACATTTTAATTACTATAGTTTTTAAAAAAATCTTGCTTCTAAAGTCTTCCTGACCATCCCTTTCTTCTTCCAGATAGCTGGACAAAGTGAGTTTCCTTTTCTTTACTTCTGACTCTCTGATGAGCTAGTTTTAAGAGAACCTCCAGCAAAATCAGTACCTTAGTAAGATATAAAATCCTTTGTAATGCCTAAAATCTTTTTTAAAGTTGGTGACATTTCATAAACATGTCTATTGCCATGGAGATCACACAAAGGAAATTAGTGTTCCCTTTTTCTAAAAGCAATGAACATTGTTATGAACACACTAAACCTCTGTGACTGATTAATTTAAAATAATGTCTTTGTTTCAGGGAGCAGGGGTGGGTCCTGACCCCTAGGCGGCAGTTGGGGGGGGGTCTCAGGAGGGGACAGTCAGGGGACAAGGAGCAGGGGGCTTAGAGAGGAGGTGGGGTCGCTCAGGGGACAAGGAGATGCATGGATTGGAGGTTCTGAGGGGGGCAGTAGGGGGCATTAAATGGGAGGGAGTAGACAGGGGGGCAGGGCCATGCTGTTTGGTGAGGCAAGCCGTTACCCGCCGCCCTCCCATGCCCCCTACCCCATGCAGTGTCCTCTTTTTTTAATGTTGAAATATGGTAACCCAAGCACAGGTATGTTCCCAGGTATTTAGAAATAATTACTTGAAAGTTATAACATGTTGCAGTATTATCACTTTTGTTCACGTTGGTATTCCAGAACATCCTGTGATGAAAAATGGACCACAATTCCCTGCAACAGAATTGAAGTCATTGTGAACTAAATATGATTTTGAGAATATTACTAGCAGCCCACATTACCCACAAATGAATGGAGAAGCTGAGAGAGCTATACAGACAGTCAAGAAAATCTTACAGCAGGAAGATCCATTTCTGGCTCTTTCAAGTTACAGATCAGCACCAATAGCAGTTACTGGATAGAGTCCAGCACAACTGCTGATGGAAAAACCAACTCAGAACTACTGTTCCAAGTTTGGGAAAGAATCTATACTCAAAGTGGCTAGTTATGAAAATAGCAGTCAAACTAGATACAATGGCAAGAAGAGCCTAGGAACACTTTAACAACAGACATAATTCAGTTCAAGAGCTGCCAGCTCTAGCCTATACATAAATCCATGGTATGCTCACATCTTGAATATTGTCTGCAGATGTGGTTGCTCCATCTCAAAAGAGATATATTGGAGTTGGAAAAGGTTCAGAAAAGGGCACCAAAAAGGATTAGGGGTATGGAACGGCTTCCATACAAGGACAGTCTAATAAGACTCCTGGGACTTTTCAGCTTGGAAGAGACAACTAAGGGGGGATATGATAGATATCTAGAAAATCATAGCTGGTGTGGAGAAAGTAAATAAAGAAGTGTTATTTACTCCTCAAAACCTAAGAGCTAGGGGCCACCAAAGGAAATTAATAGGCAGTGGTTTTAAAACAAACAAAAAGAAGGATTTTTCCCACACAACAGTCAATCTGTGGAACTCCTTGCCAGAGGATGCTATGAAGGCCAAGACTATAACAGGGTTAAAAAAAAATAACTAGATAAGTTCATGGAGGATAGGTCCATCAATGGCTATTAACCAGGGTGGGCAGGGATGGTGACCCAAACCTCTGTTTGCCAGAAGCTGGTAGTGGGCAACAAGGGAGGGATAACTTGATTACCTGTCCTGTTCATTCCCTCTGGGGCACCTGGCATTGGCCAATGTCAGAAGACAGGATACTGGGCTAGATGGACCATTGGTCTGACCCAGTATGGATGTTCTTATAGAGAAAAAGGATGGATAACTCCAGTTGTTGTAAAGAAAAAGAATTCAGCACCAGATCATATCTGATCAAGACTGCCAGCAGAGAGATCAACAAAAACCATTGACATCTACAGTTTGCTCCTCAGAAGAAATAGATAGCAGGTGCAGAACAAGATGACGACGAGGATTTTAGACCAGCCAAAACCAGTTGTTGCAATTAATGGCCAGCCAGATGACTAAGTTGTTACAAGTTTGAGTTGTGTAAGCAGAAAACCAGTATGATTCAGAGACACTTAACAGACCAATATATACTGAAATTCAAAGACAGTGTGATAATGTAAATGTAGAACTTACATGGGGAGATATAATAGAATGCTAAACTATATTAATACTGTTCAACCAGTAGGTAGCACTGTGTATAAAATAACTTATTTTAACAAACCTCAGCCATACCTGCCAGAGCACTGAAGGATCTTATAATGAACACATCTGGGGTGTGTATCTTGGCTACAGAGCTTTCTCTGGGCAAGCCACACCTGACACAGGAACATGATAGCTTATTAGGAACTCCACACTAGCAAACCATTTTGTGTAATTATCATCTGACAGCTATTCAGAGAATCACATTTGGTCATTACCAATCTGAGCAGAACCGGGGAGGTGTGATGTGCAGGAAGTACAATCTTACCGCTTTTACAATTTTGTGCTCTTATTGTTTCATTTATTATACAAAATACTTCACCTGTTGCTCTACAACCATATTCTTTTTCAATGCAGAGCTAGAAACCAGTTTCCTCATGTAATCCAGCTGTTTCTCCAGTATGGAGCAGCGGGCTTGTGCTGCACTTAACTGTACACTGACATCTGTGGAGAGAGATGAACACAGTGCAGAACAGTATTCTTGAGTAACGTTTAGCCTGTCCCTTACTCTATGGTCTTGGAGATTTCAAAGTGTTTTGATTTTTTTTTATATATATATTTTAAAAAATGCCAAACTACTTGCGCTGAGCCAGTGAAGTGGTTAACAGGGAGTATTTTAACATGTGCAAGACTCAGGATGTTTTTCAAGCCCCAGACCCTGATCTGTGTTATTATTGACTTCACAGGAGTTACTCACCATTTACACCAGCTTAAACCTAACACAATTTGGCTCCCTCCTGCCTCTCCGTACCTTTCGTCAGATTGGGAGTACCATATAGGTAGCATCGAGTTCTGACCTGTAGTGACGCCCTGTTTTTTTCAGGAATGCCACCAATGAACATCTCATCCAGCCAACCTCAGCAAACAAAGACCGATCGAGGAGTTGTTCTCTGTCTTGAGGGCCTGAAGCCCTCATGGTCTCATGTGAAATATCTATTCTTCTCATAGAAAGAGCTACTTGATAGGTTTTATTACATCCAGTATCTAAAGCTGGTTTATTTAGCACCGAGCAGAGAAGTAACTTGATTGACCACATCAAACCAAGAGGATGAGGTAGATGAAGCTTTCTTCAGACAACTACCAGAAGTTTCCAGTTTACAGGCGCTGGTTCTCATGGGGAATTTCAGTCAGTTTGACATTTGCTGGGAGAGCAATACAACAGTGCATAGACAATCCAGGAAGTTTTTAGAGTGTTAGAGACAAGTTCCTGATGCAATTGCTGGAAGAACTAACTTAGGGACCAGGCTCCTTTTGACCTGCTGCTCACAAACAGGGAACAGTTGGTAGGGGAAGTAGAAGTTGGTGGCAACCTGGTTAGCAGTGACCAAGGACAAAAGGAAAGCAGCAGAATACGGAGCCTAGACTTCAGAGGAGCAGACTTTAACTCCCTCAAGGAACTGATGGGCAGGATCCCCAGGGAGGCGAATATGAGGGAGAAAGGACTCCAGGAGAGCTGGCTGTATTTTAAAGAAGCCTTATAGAGGGTGCAGGAACAAGTCATCCCGATGTGCAGAAAGAATAACAAATATAGCAGGCAACCAGTTTGGCTTCACAGAGAAATGTTCGGTGAGCTTAAACACAAAAAGGAAGCTTACAAGAAGTGAAAACTTGGACAGACGATTATGAGGAGTATAAAAATATTGCTCGAGCATACAGAGGTGTAATCAGGAAGGCCAAAGCACAACTGAAGTTGCAGTTAGGAATGTGAAGTGTAACAAGAAGGCTATCTACTAGTATGTTAGCAACAAAAAGGTGGTCAGGGAAAGTGTGGGACCCTTACTAAAGGGGGAGGCAACCTACAGACAGATGATGTGGAAAAAGCTGAAGTACTCAATGCTTTGTTTGCCTCCATCTTCACAGACAAGGTCAGTTCCCAGACTGCTGCACTGGGCAGCACAGTATGGGGAGGAGATGAGCAGCCCTCAGTGGTGAAAGAACAGGTTAAGGACTATTTAGAAAAGTTGGACATGCACAAGTCCATGGGGCCACACCTAATGTAGCCAAGGGCGCTGAAGGAGTTGGCTGATGTGATTGCAGAGCCATTGGTTATCATCTTTGAAAACTCGTGGCGATCAGCGGAGGTCCTGGATGATTGAAAAATGGCAAGTATGGTGCCATCTTTAAAAAAGGGAAGGAGAATCTGGGGAACTACAGAATAGTCAGCCTCACCTCAGTCCCCAGAAAAATCACGGAGCAGGTCCTCAAGGAATCCACTTTGAAGCACTTGGAGGAGAGGAAGGTGATCAGGAATAGTCAACATGGATTCCCCCCGGGCAAGCCATGCCTGACCAACCTGATTGCCTTCTATGAGGAGATAGCTGGCTCTGTGGATATGGGGAAAGCAGTGGATGTGATATATTTTGACTTTAGCAAAGCTTTTCATATGGTTTCCCACAGTATTCTTGCTAGCAAGTTAAAAAAGTATGGACTGGATGAATGGACTATAAGATGTATAGAAAGCTGCCTAGATCATCAGACTCAACAGGTAGTGATCAATGGCTCGATGTCTAGGTGACAGCCGGTATCAAGCGGAATGCTCTACGGACCAGTCCTGGGGCCAGATTTTTTCAGCATCTCCATTAATGATCTGGATCAGGGGTCTCCAAACTACAGCCCGGGGGCCGGATCTGGCCCGTGGCATCAATTTGTCCGGCCCCACAGCTAGGGTGACCAGACAGCAAGTATAAAAAAATCGGGACAGGCCGTGGGGGGTAATAGAAGCCTATATAAGAAAAAAAATCAGGACTGTCCCTACAAAATCAGGACATCTGATCACCCTACCCCCAGCTGAGCAGGCAAGTGGAGAACCTGCTGCTGTGCCCCCTCCCCCGCAACAGGCTGCCAGCAGCCCCATGTGCAGGGGGGTGAGTTCCCCTACAGCGCAGCCAGAGGAGCAGGGGGTGAGGGGCAGGGGTTGCGGCTGGAGAAGCAAAGAGAGAGAGGCCATGGCAGAGCCTGGAGGAGCAAAGGGCGGGGGGGCACGGCCGTGGCGTGGCTGGAGTAGCAAATGGGGGGGCGCAGCAGTGGCTGGAGGAGCAAGGGAGGGGTGCGGCAGCAGCCCACAAAGCCCCTTCAAAAATCTAATATGGCCCTCATCTCAAAAAGTTTGGAGACCCCTGATCTGGATGATGAGATGGATTGCACCCTCAGCATGTTCACAGAGGACACCAAGTTTGGGGGACAGGTAGATATGCTGGAGGACAGGGATAGGGTCCAGAGTGACCTAGACAAATTGGAGGATTGGGCCAAAAGAAGTCTGATGAGATTCAACAAGGAAAAGCACAGAATTCTGCACTTAGGACAGAAGAATCCCATGCACTGCTACAGGCTGGGGACCAACTGGCTAAGCGGCAGTTCTGCAGAAAAGGATCTGGGGATTACAGTGGATGAGACGCTGGATGTGAGTCAACAATGTGCCCTTGTTGCCAAGAAGGCTAATGGCATTTTGGGCTGCATTAGTAGGAGGATTGCCAGCAGATCAAGGAAAAGTGATTATTCCCTTCTATTTGGCACTGGTGAGGCTCCATGTGAAGTACTGCATCCACCTTGGGCCCCACACTACAGAAAGATTGTGGACAAATTGGAGAGTCCAGTGGAGGGCAATGAAAATGATCAGCGGGCTAGGGCACATGCCTTATGAGGAAAGGCTGAGGGAACTGGGCTTATTTAGTCTGCAAAAGAGAAGAGTTAGGAGATTTGATAGCAGCCTTCAACTATTTGAAGGGGGCCTCCAAAGAAGATGGAGCTCAGCTGTTCTCAGGGGTGGCAGATGACAGAAGAAGGAGCAATGGACTCCAGTTGCATTGTGAAGGTCTACGTTGGATATTAGGAAAAATTATTTCACTAGGGGGTGGAGCAGCACTGGAATAGGTTACCTAGGGAAGTGGTGAAATCTCCATCCTTTGAGGTTTTTAAGGCCTACCTTGACAAAGCCCTGGCTGGGATGATTTAATTGGGGTTAGTCCTGTTTTGAGCAGGGGTTGGACTAGATGACCTCCTGAGATGTCTTCCAACCCTGATATTCTATAATCAGTAAGGCAATATTTGGTTATTTTTTATTAAAAAATACAGACAAATGATGGATTATTGGATAGAACTATACTCCGCAAAGCTGAAACTAGAATTTGCATTCATTAGCAGCTCGTCAAACAAACATGAATACGCCTTCAGCTGAGAGAACTAACAGATGTGTTGACTATTTCTGTTATTAGTGTGGTGACAGGTTTGCCACAGAGGTAAAGTTGTCATGAATACCATGACTTTTCTTTGCGGCCAGTGTTTCACAGGCTGTGGAGGGCACCTGAGCCATGGCCTGACCACTTGTGCTTCCACAGGCCAATTTGGGCAGCCAATCCAGCAGTTCCAGGGCCAGGAAGGGCAGGGTAAGGTCATCACAGGAGGTGGACCCTGCCTGCACTCTGTAGCCGGGAGCCGGGCTAGCCCTGTAGAACAGGAGCCATTGCTGTGTGATGAGCGTGCGATTCACTCTGCAACACTCCCACCATCAAGGCCTCTTTTTCTCAGGGTCAGGACTCAACAGCTCCCCCCACAGACATAAATCCCTTCTCTACATTTTAAATGATACACCACTTAGACTTTACACACCATTTCCCCCAAGCCCTTTATTTTTACTAAATGTATTTCAACTGCTCCAGGATTTTTGATTTAAAAGAAGTATGACAAGTCTGCAACTCTAATTATAACCTTTGGAGTGACACCTTTTTTCTGTTGTATCAGTTCCTCATGTGCTATATCTTTTTCATTTGTTTCATGCTGCAAGGTCTTCTTATACTGGGCAGCTTCAATGGAAAGGCAGCTCAGGTTATCTTCAGCCTGCAACCTCTCCAATTCTAGACGACGGATCTTTTCTTGAAGAGTTTTGAGAGCGGACGTCAGAGCTGGTGAACAATTACAAGTTAAGTCTTTAGAGTGGATTTCAAAAATATGTTTTGCTGCATTGCAATCCAGTGTTAGCCATTAAAAATTGTATTGATTCCCAAAAAACAAATGTTTAAAAAACCAATAAGGGTTATGAAATGACAGTGTACTTTTCACGCAACAATCTTGACTAATATTTGAAACAATTCTTTTGCTTCCCCAAGTGATGTATGTGTTTTTAAAGCCACATACTCCATTTTCCTTTTTAAAATGGAGTGGAGGGGGGGAGAAAAAGGAGTACATATGATAAATAACTCACCAAATTATTAGAAGAGCCACAGCACCCACTGGAAAAAGTTAACAAAAGGTCCTATAGAGACCCAGCACATTCAATGTACACCTGATAACACAAAAGCATTTTACATGTTGCTAAGTGAGAGTGCGCTGTGTATACGTGCATGGCCATCTTCACTCCAAATGCTACTAAGGAGTGCCAGCAAGTCATAGCAAATTAAATATCTGACCAAAGAGTAGGACCCAGGTCTCTTAAGTTAAACAGCCAATGCCTAACTTACTTATTCTTCTCTGGGAGGCACTGTAATACTTTACTTTCTAGATTTCAGAGCACTTTGCAGAAATAGGTAAGTATTGTTTTCCCAGATTTACAACTAGTCTAAATACAGAGATTGAAAGAAATTTGCATCAGAGGCACAGTGATCTACTGGATACAACATGGGTTTGTTACTGAGATTAGAAATTAAGTGTTGTTTCTCGCTCAGTCATTGTATTTTCTGTGTAATTGCTGCACTTGATTTATGCTCTGCTCTCCAATCTCAAAATCTGCACGTTCCTTATAGGTCGAAAGGGCATTTTCATGGGGACAGCAAGAAAGAGGAGAAGTACGTTTTAACAGATCCTCGCTTTTTCTCTGACTTCTAAAAGGCAATTTGAGTATCAACAGATATTCTCTGTTGCCCCTTTTTTCTCCCCAATATGTGCTTTATTGACAGAGAACTGCTCTGAGTGTAAAACAATGGCAATTTCTTGAATGTTAAGCTATTCTTGCTCATGAAAAAAAGCTTCTTGGATGAGCCAACCTCAACATCTATTTAGGATTCACTTATTGTGGCATCATTGATTGTTCTGGTCAGATTGAAGGGAAAGTTAGATACTTTGGAAAAAATGTCAAGGAGGAACCATTTCAACATTACAAAAAAGTATTTGTTCCCTAACATAACGTGGTTAAAACTGTGCTTTCAAATGTTTATGATGAAGTATCACCATGGCTACAGCTTTTACTATGAAGATGATATTGCCTCTTCATAGTCACACACCTATAGAGAAAGGGCCCGATTCTGACACAAACTAAGCACTCTGTGACATTCCAGTAGCACACATAAGCCTTAAGGTTTCCCGTACATCGACGGAGGATTTCCTTGGTGAGGGGAAAATGATGTGTCCCCCCCACACTCCTCGCCAGCTACTTCTATTTCCCACAGAGCATGATCATGTTGCAGTGACCCCAGCTGGCACAATGGCCCCTAATGTACAAGGGCCTTAAACTTGGAGCAATATTGTCCCTAAGATCAGGGACTGGAAGTCAGAAATGTGGAATAAAGCCACCTTAAATCTTCCCCTAGGTGTACCAGGCACTGTTCCAGTGTACCTGAAGACTAAACTCCAGAACTGTAGTCTGTAGTAAAAACTGTAGTTTTTAAGTTAACACACACACACTCTCTCTCAAGTAGCAGAAACTTGTGTAAGAACCCTATTAGGAGTCAACTACAGAAGGAGCCTTAGGTTCGTCCTATGATTAAGCCACACTAGAAAGAAACATGTTCACATACATATATAGTACTCAGAGTTGCTCCCACCAAAATTAATAGCAAATAATGCACATTAACAGCAATGGGAACAAGACTGGATTCAAAACTATCCATAACCAAAGTAGTTTATAACTTTGGTTCTTTAAAATGTATTTTCTTCTCAAGTTTTCCAGGGGATCTTATTATACAAAAGTTTAAAGTGATTTTTGAGCTAGAGGGAAGCAAACAATGTCACACAAAAATCAAAGTAATGCTAAAAAGAAAGTGATGAACTTCAAACTCTACAGCAGCAATCTCCTATTTTCAAACAAAACAGATTTCACAGCCAAAGTTAGGAGAGGTGACAACCAGCTTCCATAATACAGCCCCAAGCCTGAGGATACTACCATGTTCCCTCGAAGGTGTGCGCGCAGATTCTAAACCCTGTGCACACAGGGAAAAACTGTGCGCACACTTATCTCGCATCCCGATAGCACATGGGTCGGGATGCTCTTTGACAGCTCTAAAAGCGATCGGGACAGAGCGGCAACTGAGCCCTGTGTCCCGCTGTGGGGAGGTGAGGATTCCCTGCCCCTGTCCCACTGGAAAGGTGGGAGAGGGAGGGACGGCATGCGAGGGCTCCATGCTGCCCTTGTCCCACTGCGGGGGAGGGGAAGGAAGAAGAGGGGCGGCACTAGGGAGTACATTGTTAGTCAACCTACCCTCCTGTGAGCGTTCAGCTACCAAGGAGGTTTCACTCTTCAGTATTCTCCCGATAGTCACTTTTTCCTATGCCAAAATGTTCCACTTGGAACCACAAACCACAGAACACTGCTAAGGTGATTACGAGGTATGTCTTCATTTCAAATTTAACTACAAATGCAAAGGGATCTAAATTTCAGGACTACACTATTTTAAGCATATCATTCCTTGTGACAAACATTATTAAAAACCCCAGTATGGAACCAAAATGTATTATGTCTTTATTTCTGCAAATCCCAGCAAAAACAAAACAAAAATTCCAAATGTGTATGATAATGTGTTGGTTTTTTTAAACCAAATGCTACATGGTTATTTTTCTTTGTTAATCTTTTGCTTAAATATGGATAATCTTTTTTATCAATAACAAAAGTTATTTTCAGTTATGATCATTAGCAAACATTGATCCTAAAGTTCATGCTGCCTTGAAGAGATGTTTTTATCTAATCCTCATTGCTAGATTTTCATAATCTAGGAGGTTTCAAAAGGAAAATATTCAAACTCATTTTTAAATTAAATAAATCTCTTCCAAATACAGAGAATATTATGGAGGTGTCCTCTAGCATGTCCATCATTAGGATTGTGTCACGATTGGTAGTTATATTAGGGATTAGATCCCTTTTCTGTGTATGGGAAATATAGTCTAGAGGCATCAGCAACTTCATTGTCAAAACTGCACTGTGATTTCCACCTAAAGTAGGACCAAAATCTCTCTGTTCTATATCTTAATACTGAATTTAGTCTCTAACTCTGGTATAATAATCCTTCATAGCACAAAAGGTGTTCTGTTTTTTTCAGTCAAATATGTACAAATCATTGAGTCTGTGCCTAGGCTTTGGTGCTTAAAGACACCCTTCCCCCCTCAAACACTGCTGACTCAGGGCTGGTAAGTGCGGCCAGAGAAGGGGGCAGGGTGTGGTGGAGTGAGTGTCTGGGAGGTGGGTGGGGGGAGATACTGGGCAGTGGGGGAGGTTTGTGTGTTTTGGGGTGCTAGGCAGTGGGAGCCTATTGGGGACTGCTGGGGAGTGGGGGAGATCTGTGTGTGTGTCAGGGCACTAAGCAGTGGGGGGTCTGTGTGGGGCATTGTTTAGTTGTGGTGGTGGGGCCTGGGGTAGGGCACTGGGAGGGAGGGACCGAGCGAGGAGAAATCTGTGTGCAGTGGGAAACTAGCGAGTGGGGGATTTTGTGTGGGGTGATGGTCAGCTGTGGTGGGGCTGTGGGGGCGCTAGTGTGCACAGCACTGTGCATTTGAGTGAAATGTGGGGGGTTCTGGGAGGCTCTGGGCATAGTGGGTTCAGGGGGTGCAGGACAGGGTAACTGTGTGGCTCTCTTCTCCCCTCCCCTCCTATTTACAGGGGACTTTTGACATTGTGTTGATAGATGGCAGGCAAACAGCCAGATTCTACTAGCTGGCAAGGTGGGGAAAAGGAACAGGGGGCAATGAATCGTACCCCTCCTCACCAGCATTTCAAACAGGGAATGGTGATCATGTCAGGACGGTCGGGGGGGGGACCCACACATCTCCTTGTAGTCTGTTCATTTGGCTGTGTACAAACTCAAGTATGTGTGAGTAAGTCAAAACGCCTGGCCGTAGTTGCTAAGGAACCGCAAAGATTTCCCAGAAATGAACAAAGGTAAGTGTTTGAAATCTTTCAAAGGCATTGGACTTCATACATTTACTCGTGATGTTTTACCATTTTCCCGCTTTTTTTGCCGCAGATACATGGATGTGATCAGAGCTATGCACAAACTTCCAGAATCCTGATCTGAATGATCTCCCATTTGCACTTTTGTTAAGTCACGCTGTTAAGCACATTGAAATAGTAGCCATATAATAAACCAATCCCAAAATGTCACTGTCTAGAGCTCTAAAGCATAAAACAACAGCAACTTCATTTAAATCTGGATGAGACTATAGAGACAGTTACACCGAAGTCATGTAGTGTAATGCCTGTTAAACTTTGTGAAATACTCATATGAGGACGACAATGGAGTGGTTTGTGTATATTGTCGAGATGCCAGAGCTCCGGGAGAATTTTCAACAGGAAGAATGTGGAATGATGTATGGAAGTTGGATTTCTTAAAGTGACATCCATCAAATAAGACTTAGAAACAAAAACCCTTCCTTACAGAGCAGATTGCTTAGTATGATTCTTGAAGTCCAGCTGAAAAGCAGAGGTGGCAAATTAATCTTGAAAGCAAGTGCTCAAACCCAGAAGAAATCAAGGTACTTATTGACAATGTGTTGTTGGCTATTAAAATGAACAGCTCAGTGCTTTCTGTTCAGGCTATTAATGACCATATGGAAAAGTATGTGCGTATACTAGCGAGCTGGAGAAGTAAAAATTATGCTTTTGAATTTCTTGAAATTATCAACTGCATTGTCCAAAATGACCTCATGCATGAAATAGCATTGGCAATGTTTCATACTCTAGCTATTAACGGATAGATCAGTTGCTTTCATCAACAGATACTTGATACACTACTTTAAATATAGAACCATAAATGCTGTAGAGTGTAGACTATAAAACTTCATTTGGTGGACTATTACGATTGCAAGAATGTGATGCTGTTTCAATAGTGTCTGCAATCAAAGAGTTTTATAAAAAACACCAACTTGATTTAATGAAAATGGTGATGTTCACATCTGATGGTGCCTCTGATGTTGGGCAAAGTCAGTGGCATGGCGGCTCAGCTGAAACGTGATATTCCATACTTAGTCCAGCAATATTGTGTTAAACACCGGGAAGACTTGGGCATTTCCGATGCATGAGAAGTGGTCAAGCTGATAAGAGACATCAAAACCTTAATGAGAACTGTCTACATAGTGTTCTGTCAGTCATCCAGGAGAAAATGCAAGTTTCAGAAAATAGTGGATGCTTCTGAATGTGAGTCAGTGGCTTTCAGGCTACTCAGTGAAGTGCGCTGGTTATCTAGGCACTTTGCACTTCAAGCAATTATTTGCAACTATAATCCTCTTCTGGAATATTTTGAGCAAGACAAAGATACTGATCCAGTTTCTAAATAGTGCCACAAAAAGCTGAACACCATGGAATACTAAAAAACATTAGAAGTTTTGTTGAAGCTGGCTTCACTATCCATGCTGCTCCAGAAACAGGGCCTTACATCTCTTGAAGAATTTCACCTTGCCCAAGGTAAACTGAACAAGATCAGAAGACAGTACACTGGAGATTCAGTCTTACAGAATGACAAATTTAAGGCTCTCAAGAAAATAATGAAATTGATACCAGTTCCATAATAACTTCCATAAACATCTTGTGTGCACATTTGGCAGACAGGTTTCAAGAGGATGAAGTCCAGGAGTGGTCCGCTTTTGATTGTGCAGCAATAGTTAAGGGTGACTTCAATTTTGGAATTCATCAGGTCAAATCCTTATGTTCAAAATACAAAGATTTTCTTGCTGAAGAGATTGTTATAGTCAGTCAGTACAATGACTTCAAGTTTGCAGCAGCCGCAAAAATTAAAAGCTGACTGGCTTTAAGTTTCACGGATATGGTGTCATTTGCTCACCAGAATGAACAGTTTTAGGATATTGCAAAGTTGATGGATATTGGAGGAACATTCCTAGCACCAAGTGCAGACTGTGAGCGTGGTTTTAGCTTAATGAACACACTAAAAAACAAACTACAGAATCATTTAGAAGTAGATCATCTGGACATGCTGATGTGTATTAAGAGTTACCAGCTGGATGGAGGACTGATAGATCTGGACAGAGTTTATATTGAACGGGCAAATGAAAAAGATTGCAGGGAAAAACAGTAAAGTTAGTTTAGCAGTCTTTGACATTTCGACCAATAAGGAAATTAAAATGCATTCGTAATTACTTAATCTTGGCTGACAATCATTTATTGATATTTTTTCAGAAAATTTTAAATTTAAAGCACAAACTTTTGTTTTTCTTTTTTTTAAACTTAGGATGTCTCTATCTGAAAACCCACATAAATTGACACCAATTGCACAAATTTTACTCACTTGGTAACATTTGCCTCACACTGCACAAATTTGAACTTTGCTTCAAAAATTTGCACAGAAGAAATTTTTTGCGCACACGGCCTGTCAAAAATTAGAGGGAACATTGGATACTACTTGCTCTCCACACAAGCCTTCAGTCCAATGAGCTAAATGACTAATGTTTACAAGTAGAACAGATTAGGAAATTTGCTTAATAGAGTTAAAAGAAAACTTGTGTGTGTGTGTGGCTTTACCTTTGTTGTTTGGGGCAGGAAGCATGTCACCAGTGGTAGCTGTTATCTTCTTTGACTTGCTCTGACCAAAGGTAGGAACAAACATTCTATCTGGAGGCTGCAGAAAACTTCCTATGAAACTTTGCTTTGATTCAGAATCCATGGTCTATAGAAGGAAAGATATATATAATGCCATTATTTCCTAACTGGACTATTATTACAGCACCGACAACTAGTCCAATGCCCTGTCTTGAACAAGCCCTAAGTTTGTATCAAATGAAATTAATTGGGTTGGAAAGAACACTGAGCAGTCACCTGGTCCTTCCTTCTACATTATGTCAAGAATATTGCAGCTTAAATATCTCCCAACAAATTCCTTTAAAAAAAAAAATAATAATCACCAATGAGAGAAATGCTACAGATTCCCTTGGCATCTTGTTTTACTACCAAAAATATTTTTAAATTTTTCTTTCTTGACTCTTAAACACATTTATTCTGTTTTTTAACTTTTTGACCAGGGAATAATGGACCCCTTTCCTAACATTCTCATATATTTACAGGACAGTTATGTCTTATCTTTAATGTAGAATGAGCATGCCCTTTCCCCTACATATACTTTACCTCACCCCAAACCTCTGAATGCACCAATGTAGGTGTTTTTTAAATAAATATGCAGTGTCCAAAATTTAAGAAAAAAATCTGCTGAATTCCCATTAATACAAACCAGTAAAAAGGGGTCCCCCCACTTCCACACTCCTCATTTCATCAGAAGCAAATTTTCAAGGGCATATTTACTCCTCCTAAAATAAGACAGCTTAACTGTATTTGAGATACTGACAATGAAGTTTGGACTAGGTGATTTTAGTAAAGTTGACCCTCAGAGCTAAGCCAAAAATGTTTATTCCAGGATAGCTAACAAGTTCCATTCAGATATTTAAATTAGAAATTAAATATTTGCACTTTGAATATTAATAATGTATTCCACCCAAATGGAGAAAAAATGTGACAACATGAAAGAAGTGCATTTTAAGTGTTTTTCAGACGTGTTGGATTATTGATCATGTATAACCAATATTTTGCTTACTGCATTACCTTACTTCTATCTTGACCTTAATGATGCTCAAGACAAATTTAAGTCTAATGCAAGTTTAAGACTATATTTATCAGTTGTTTCATGGTTTTTTAATCCTACCATTTCTTATAGTGCTTTATATTTAAATAAATCTGTTGGGTAGAGATAGGCCTAACATCAAAACTCTCAGTCAGAACTTCGCAGCTCAATTTCACCTCTATTCAGTCTTACTGCAATAGCGTTTTAATGATGAATTCATAAAACTGCCCTGTTACTGTAACCATGGATTGCTTGGAGAGAGTCTGTGTACACAATCCTTGTAACATAACAGTTACTAGCCATGCATTCCTGACTCTATATGATCTCAAAGTCAGCCCAAATCCACAAGCCCCATTTTAACTCACATTCCTTATTATTTTTCTTTACTATTATTCACAAATTAATTTGTGAATGTCCAAGGCTTAATACAGAATTTGAAATAAGAAATTCTCTCTCTTTGGTTTTAATTTGGATCCCAGAAACTTGGTTCTGTGCTGTACTTCAAAAGTTATAATAGCCACAGAAGATGAGCGCGTTCATCACAACACATCAGACACGTATAAGATTCCTTTAACAAACCTAACTAATTAAACTAGAAAAGAGCTTGGAAAAGAGGTGACTAAGGGGGGATATGATAGAAGTCTATAAAATTATGACTGGTATAGAGAAAGTAAATAAAGAAGTGTTATTTACCCCTTCTCATAATACAAGAACAAGGGGCCACCAAATGAAATCAATAGGTAGCAGGTTTAAAGCAAACACAAGAAAGTATTTTTTCCACACAACGCACTGTCAACCTCTGGAACTCCTTGCCAGAGGGAGTTGTGAGGGCCAGTAATATAACTGGGTTCAAAAGGGATAGATAGATTCATGGAAGATAGCCATTGATGGATCTATTAGCCAGGATGGGTAGAAATACTGTCCCTAGCCTCTGTTTGGCAGAAACTGGGATTGGGTGACAGGGCATGGATTACCTGATGATAACCTGTCTGTTTATTCCCTTTGGGGCACCTGCCACTGGCCACAATCAGAGGACAGGATACTGGGCTTGATGGACTTTTGTTCTGACCTAGTATTGCCATTCTTATGTAATATGGAATTAGGCAAGTAATAATCATACCATCACAGCTCGGTAGAAGACAATTCTCATTACAGAAAAGACACTTACTTGCAGGCCCAGTAACACAGGAAAACTGTGGTATCAAACAGCAGATTAAAATACTGCATCAGACTCACCCTCTTTTTGCTATTCAGGGAAGAAAAGGTATTGTCTGCCACAGAAGATTATTTGCTGTACCACTTCTAGTATAAACTCAGTCTATTCAGCACAGCATCAGCATGGTTTCTCTTTAGACAAAGTAATTTACACCACTCATTTGGTGCAGTCACAAAAGAAACCATCTAACAGGAAGCAGCAGCAACTCACAACAAGAACAAACTACAGCATTTATCTAACTAAAGTTAGATCCCAGAAGAGAGTCAATTTGAAAAACAAAAAAACTAAAAACAGAAAAAAATATCCAGAAAAAGCAGTCATAGCGTTGATGTTTCAGAGGGCATTTAAAACAGAAAAAGAATCAACATCCTGGTATGCAGCATCTTCAAGCTACTCATGCAATTGGAGACTCTAGGTTGGATACCTTCCTCATAAGAACATAAGAATGGCTGTACTAGGTCAGATCAAAGGTCCATCCAGCCCAGCATCCTGTCTACTGACAGTGACCAATGCCAGGTACGCCAGAGTGAGTGAACCTAACAGGTAATGATCAAGTGAACTCTCTCCTGCCATCCATCACCCCCCTCTGACAAACAGAGGCTAGGGACACCATTCCTTACCCATTCTGGCTAATAGCCATTAATGGACTTAACCTCCATGAATTTATCCAGTTCTCTTTTAAACCCTGTTATATTCCTAGCCTTCACAACCTCCTCAGGCAAGGAGTTCCACAGGTTGACTGTGCGCTGTGTGAAGAACTTTGTTTTATTTGTTTTAAACTTGCTAGCCATTAACTGCATTTGGTGGCCCCTAGTTCTTCTATTATGGGAACAAGTAAATAACTTTTCCTTATTCATTTTCTCTACACCGCTAATGATTTTATATACCTCTATCATATCTCGCCTTAGTCTCTTTTCCAAGCTGAAAAGTCCTAGGCTCTTTAATCTGTCCTCATATGGGACCTATTCCAAACCCCTAATCATTTTAGTTGCCCTTCTCTGAAACTTTTCTAATGCCAGTATATCCTTTTTGAGATGAGGAGACCACATTTGGATGCAGTATTCAAGATGTGGGCGCACCAGGGATTTATACGAGGGCAATAAGATATTCTCTGTGTTATTCTCTATCCCTTTTTTAATGATTCCCAACATCCTGTTTGCTTTTTGGACTGCCGCTGTACACTGCGTGGATGTCTTTAGAGAACTATCCACAATGATTTCAAGATCTTTTTCCTAATTAGTTGTAGCTAAATTAGCCCCCATCATATTGTATGTATAGTTGGGGTTATTTTTTCCAATGTTCATTACTTTACATTTATCCACATTAAATTTAATTTGCCATTTTGTTACCCAATCACTTAGTTTTGTTAGATCTTTATGAAGCTCTTCACAGTATGCTTTGGTCTTAACTATCTTGAACAGTTTAGTGTCATCTGCAAAATTTGCCACGTCACTGTTTTCCCCTTTCTCAAAATCATTTATAAATAAGTTGAATAGGATTAATCCTAGGACTGACCCTTGGGGAACACCACTAGTTACCCCTCTCCATTCTAAAAATTTACCATTTATTCCTACCCTTTGTTCCCTGTCTTTTTACCATGTTCTAAGTTGCTATTAAATCGATGCTATCAAGCTCAGAAATCGTCTGCGCAGTACATATCTGATTTCAAGAGACTCTCACAGCTAAGCCTTCAGAGTAACTAGAGCTTGTAGAGGTTTCTCTAAGATCTGGGACACAATCAAACTGTCAAAGTCCACCCTGTAAACTTTTGTTAGATTATTTATTCGCTAAAACTATCTGTTCAAAATCATGTACAAATCACCATCCTTTCCTGGAGAGTACTTCAGCCCATAACATTCCAATGCCGTTTTATTGCTACTGACAACCACTGTATTCTAGGCTGTCATACAGAACACTGCTACATCATATCTACTATAGATTACAAGCCATGTTATTTAAGGCCTTGGTTACACTGGCACTTTATAGTGCTATAAAGCCGCCAGGAGCGCTATAACTTCCTACCCGTCCACACTGGCGAGGCACGTAGAGCGCTATAACCTCGGAGTTATAGCGCTACCGGTAATCCACCTCTGCACGGGGAATAAGGGATGTAGCGCTCCCACTGTAGCGCTACGGCGTGAATGTGGACACCCACTGTGCTACAAGTGATCTCTTGAGATGCCTGGAGCCATTTAAGGCAATTGACATCTCTTCCCTTTGTTTTGAACTCGGCTGGAGGAATGCAGATGGACCTTTTCAGAGTTTCTCTCTTAACTCAGCAGATAAGCAATGCAAATGTTTACGGAAGGAGCCTGTGTGAAATACAAAGCCTGCTAGTCTTATCTGTCAAAGGACACTTACTGACTAGCTCTCAGAAGAACAAACTCTCTCCTTCCGCATACACACAACACATTCCCCCTCACCCCTCTCGTTTGAAAAGCATGTTGCACCCAGCTGAATGCTGGGATAGCTGCCCTTAATGCATCACTCCCCGTGCCCCTGCAAGTGCTGCAAATGTGGCCATGCTATACTGCTGGCGGTTCTCAGTGTGGACACGCTATAGCGCTATCCCTATAGCTGTATATGAGGACAGCTATAACCAATACCGCTATAAACTTGTAAGTGTAACCATGCCCTAAACTGAACCCCACCACAGTAGCTCTTACTGATGAGAAAGACTTC
The DNA here is from genome assembly GCA_007922305.1 of Dermatemys mawii. Taxonomy (NCBI): domain Eukaryota; kingdom Metazoa; phylum Chordata; order Testudines; family Dermatemydidae; genus Dermatemys; species Dermatemys mawii. Next base: position 56,304,502 of record ML677333.1, on the reverse strand, counting down.
TGCACCAGGACAAGAGACCACATGCAGTCTTGATTACTAAGAAGCAGAGGATAAAATACAATAGGCAATTCTACTTGCATGGGGCAGGAAGCACAGGAATACATAAGTAAGCATGCATTACATCAGGGGTAGGCAAACTACGGCCCGCGGGCCACATCCAGCCCGTGGCACCGTTGCGTCCGGCCCATGGGCCACATCCAGCCCGCGGCACCGTTGCGTCCGGCCCGCGGAGGCTGCCCCCAGCCCCTCCCACCCCGAAGCCGCCGCGGGCAGCATTCCGGGGACCGGGGCTGCGCGCTACCCGCTCCCACCGAGTCACACCGTGGGGCCAGCTCTTGGGAGAGGGGGGCTCGGCTCAGCAACTCCCCTCCCCCGGAGCTGAGGCTGTGCACTAGCCCCTCCCCCGGAACCGCACTGCTGCAGGAAGCGCTCTGGGGGTCCAGGGCTGCGGCTTCCCCCTCCCCCTGAGCCGTGCCGCGTGGCCAGCGCTCCGGGGGAGGGTTGAGGCTTCGCACTCCCCCTCCCCCAGTGCTGTACAGCTGTGGGCAGCGCTTGGGGAAAAGGGGGAGGCGCACGGCTGAGCACCTCCCCTCCCCTGGAGCCGCGGTTGTGCGCTATCCCCTCCCCTGGAGCCCTGCCGCTGCAGGCAGCGCTCCGCGGGGCCGGGAGTACAGCTTCCCCCTCCCCTTGAGCCGTGCTACGCGTACAGCCCTGTGGGAAGGGGCACGGGGCTGTGCACACCCCCCTCCCCTGGAACCACACTGCGTGGGCAGCACTCCAGGGGCCAGGGTTGCACGCTCCCCCTCCCCAGGGCCACGCCAAACACCTCTTGGAAAGGGGGTTGGGGTGGGGGATTGGCTAAGATGTAGGGGCAACCAGGGGACAGGGAACAGAGTGGGTTGGATAGGTGGTAGGGGGTGGTGGTCATGGGTGGGAGAATCCCTCGAGGGGGCAGTCAGGGAGCAGCGGGGTTGGATGGAGCATGGGAGTCCTAGGGGTCTATGAGGGACTGGGGTGGGGGTCGGGGCAGTCAGTGGACAAGGTTGGGGTGGTTGGATGGGTCAGGGATTCTGAGGGGGCAGTAAGGGGGTGGGAATTGGGAGGGGGCCAGATAAGGGGCAGGGCCTTCCCTACGCGGCCCTCCATATAATTTTGCAATCCCAATGTGGCCCTCGGGCCAAAAAGTTTGCCCACCCCTGCATTACATTATCCCAGGACTTAGATTCATATTCAACATCACACCACCTAATTTTCAGGCACCTAAAAAAAGAAAATCACAGGAACAATGCAATCCACAAAGCCTGAGTTAGGCACCTAGGCCAGAGGTGGGCAAACTACAGCCCACAGGACTCTCCTATCCAGCCTCTGAGCTCTTGGCCCCTCCTCTGCTGCTTCCCTTCCCCCCACAGCCTCAGCTCGCCATACCACCAAGGCAATGCCCTGGGCAGTGGGGTGGCAAGCTCTTGATGGACAGCACAGCTGCAGAGCTGAGGCCTGACCCAGTGCTCTGGGCAGTGAGGCTGTAGCACCGCCAGCCACCGGTGCTCCAGGAAGTGCAGTAAGGGGGCAGGGAGCAGGGTAGATAGAGGGCAGGTGGTCAGGGGAGGGGATAGGGGTTGGGGTGGTCAGAGGGCAGGAAACAGAGGGTTGAATGGGGACAGGATGGGGGGAGAGTCAGGAAGGAGAGGAGAGGTTGGATGGGACAGTGAGGGGCAGCCAGGGGTGGGGGATCTAGAGATGGTCAGGGAGGGATGGATGGGGCCAGGTGCCCTGGGGAGGAGCGTCAGAGGGGAGAAGCATGGGGGGGGGTGTCAGATCCGGGGCACTCCATGTCCCGGCTTCACTACACCCGCAAAAGTACGAAAGCAACCCACCAAGCCACGCTCCCGCTTTTGTACGCGGGGGTGTCAGCAGCAGCCCGATGACCCGATCGACCACCCGGGTCCAGGCAGCTCCGCTCTCCTTCGAGAGGCTCCTTTCCCGGGGTGACTAACTGGACCTGCTGCGGGGACGCAGCAGCGCCGAGACCGGGGGAGGTTGGACAGCCAGCCCCGGGTCTCCTAAGGCAGCAGAGGCCCGAGCGCCCGCCGGAGCAGGCGAAGAGCAGCGCCGCGTCTTAGCTCTCTCGCTGCGAGGCCCTGGAGCCACCTGCCCGGGGCCCCGGGGAGGTGCGAGAGCGAGCCCCGGGCACCCGGCGCTAGAGGCGGGCTGCAGTTTCCGCAGGCGGATTGCGCGGGGGCCCCGAGCTGAGGGGAAAGGCAGGACGAGCCGGGTGAGAGAAGAAGGGGGGGTGACAGGGACCAACCCGCCGCGCCGCGTTGCGTTACCGGCTCCTACCGCCTCCTGGCCGCACTAGACTCGCTCCTGCTGCAGGCGGCGACTGCCCGGCTCCCGGGCCCAGCTTGAAATGTGCCGCCTTCCCTCCCGCTCTCCGAGCCGCGCCCACAGAGGCGGCCCGGCCCGGCCCGGCCCGCCCCTCAGCTCGCTCAGGGACTGGCGAGCAGCCGCAGCAGGCGGTTGAGGCTCCTCCCCTCCCCTCCCGCGGGGCTCCCCGCCGCTCTAGCTGTCAGCGGTGCCCTCTAGCCCTGCCTAGAGCAGAGCTAGTCCCTACCCTTTTCCAGTCGCCTGCCGCACAGGGTTCCCCAGCTTGTTCAGCCCCCTAGCATGTCCTTCGTGTGGAGCAGACCGGCCCTGGGTGACCACATGTCCTCATTTTATAGGGCCAGTCCTGATTTTGGGGGCTTTTTCTTCTATAGGCTCCTATTACCCCCCACCCCGTCCTGATTTTTAACACTTGCTAGCTAGTCACCCTACGACCTGTGTCCCCTATTTGCTAACTGTACTTTTGCTAGCAACTTATGCCCTTCAACAAGCAGCTAATTGTTTAGTGTAGTCAAAACTAAACTGTTTTCAACCCCACCTCAGACAGCTGCAATATCAACCTGTAGCCATGTCTGGACTTGCTCTTTTGCTAACAGTCACAGGTCTAAATCAGTGCTAGCCCTGAGTTGGCACAACACTTTAGCACATATTTAACCTAAACCCATGGTTAAAGCCCTAATGAAGTCCCACTCTAAATGGGTCTTAAGCAGGTGATTAATGATTTAGTAAACTAGTGGCTCAATGATTGAAGAGATTTTTTTTTAAAAAAAGAAGCATCTATGGGAGTAGTCAACTTTTTGTCTGCAAGGTGCATGCTTGATGATTATCCAATCCTGAGTCTAAACACACAGAGCTTACAGGACCCCACTTCTTTGATCAAGCTACTGTGGAAGCTCTACCACAACCCCCTTCATTCTTAATCCAAAAAACTCATGCAAAACTTCTCTTGGGGAGAAAAAAAGAAAGGTAATTAGATTTACAATTTTCTCTTAATAGAAAGAAAGAGTGGAATTACTATTAGATATATTGAAATAAGGCTGGGAAATAACCAATGTTGAGGATACCAAATATTTTGTAAAGCAATCTTTTTGGCACTAAGGTCCCAGTCCTGTGAAGTATCCAATGAGGGTACTCCATTGAGCCAAATCTTCCACCCATTTAAGTTAAAGTTTTGTTATTTATTTAATTGAAGTTAATAGGCCCAATTCCACATTTAGAATGTTTTTTTAGTCATAAGTATTTCATAAAATCAGGTCTTAGGTGCTGTAGGAAAATAGCATTCAAATAAATTAAGTACAGTATAACTCTTCTACAGAGCTAAGAGCTGAGTTTAGCAGTTACAGGAACTAGGTTACAGGCTTAGATTTGTTAATAATTACCATAATAGCATACAACCAGACAGACCTAGGATAGCTTAGGATACATTATTGACAGCTAAAATTTCCTTTCCTCAAATCATTCAATAATAATTAAAGATAACCCCTCTGCAATGAGGTGATAAGAGTTGTCTACAAAGAACAAGCATATAAATTAACAGTATACCATGTTTCTTCTTCCTAATAAATCCTTCTCATAACTCCTCCCTCCAATCACCCCCACTTCCATCATCCATTTCCCCCATTGTTCTTCCTCATCCTCCTCTCTAAATTAATCATCCTTCTTTCATTTTTTGCTCTTTCTTCCAGTCCCCTTTTTCTCATATCTTGTTCTGCACTCATTAGCAACAAAATGTTATTTGCAATGAAATAAAGGAGCAGTTTCTTCCCATTCATAAGAAGTTCTGATTATTTTTTTTCCTCTAATATTTAAGGCCTACTCCTGAGAGCTGCTGTATACTCTTAAAGCTGATTGGGATTTAAGCACATACATCACTCTCCACATAAAAATATAAAAATCTCCTTTCCTGCTGTGTTTGGTTTCTAGTGCTCAGACCTGTAATGCTATTGATATTAACATGCTATCTTCCATCTGCTGTTTACTCACCTGGCCCTCTTCTATTTCTCCCCACAACAATTTGCATTTGCCAATTAGAGCAGAAGCAGTATTAGAAGCCTTATGGAGTGTGAGGAAGGTCTGAATATCCTGGCAGATTGGTAAGCAGGAGGACATAATTAGACTCTGGAGCTCCTGAGTTTCCTTAGAAAATTAAGGCTCAGATGTGATGGGGGATGGGAATCAGTAGTCATTCAAAATAGGAGGGAAACCATCTTCATGTGGGAAGGCTATGGCAATAACAAAAGGGTTAAATAAGTATATTAATCAGAAAGGCAAGTGCAATAGCAAACAGAAAAACATATTTTGGCTAGGGTAGGGCAATTCTAAGAGTAGGTGGTTTGTAAAGACAATTACAATGAAGAACTAATGAGTTAAGGAATAGTTAGTTATTCCTAGTTCTGACTTATTCTGAGGTATATTAATAGGAATGTAATATGTAAGAGACACAAATTAATTATTCCCCTCTACTTGGCACTGATGAGGCCTAACCTGGAGTACTGTGTCCAATTCTGGGTGCCACATTGTAGAAAAGATGTGGGTAAATTGGAAAGAGAGCAGAGAAGAGCAACAAAAATGACAAAAGATTTAGGAAATCTGACCTATGAGGAAAGATTTAAGAAACTGGGCATATTTAATCCAGAAAAAAGATTCGGGGGCGGGAGGGGAGGAAATGACATGATAAGTCTTCAACTATAGTAAGGACTTTTATAAAAAGGAGAATGATAAAGTCTTTACGGTATCCACTAAAGATAGAACAAGAATCAGAGAGGTAGCTGTGTTAGTCTGGAATTGCAGAAGTGACAAAGAGTCCTGTGGCACCTTAAAGACTAACTAAAGTATTAGAGCATAAGTTTTCGTGGGCTAATACCCACTTCGTCGGATGCATGCAATGGAAGTATCCAGGGGCAGGGAACAAGAAGCAACGGGCTCAATCCCCAGCAAGGGAGATTTAGGTTAGATATGAGGAAAACGTTCTAACTATAAAGATAGTTAAACTCTGGAATAGGCTTCTAAGGGAGGTTGTGGGATCCCCATCAACTGGGGTTTTTAAGAATAGGCTAGACAAACACCTGTCAGGGATGATCTGAGTATATTTGGTCATGCTTCAATGCAGGGCCCTGCCAGCCCTACACTTCTGTGATAAGCACTTTCAGAGCAGGATAGTTTTTTTCCTTTTAAGTCTCAAATATTTAATGAGACTATTGGAAGATGAGTCTTGTTTCAGCTTGCTGCCATGGGCAGTTGAAAGTTTTATTTTACTTCCCGATGGCCTCACTACTTGTTTAGTGTGTTCTAGAAACAAATTCTACTTTCTGCCCAGAAGTTTCACCATAGAACATGCTCCCCTGGATACCGCTTATGCTATTCAGTAGATGGGATAGATTTTCTATCATGTAATTAAGAGACCATGAAACAGAATAGTATAGAAACACATAATTTTAAAGATTCACCACCAATTTTCCCACCATGATTTCCACATCGCTGAAGATTCAGCAACCATTGGATAACAGAAACCACATTCTCCTTTAGTATACTGGACTTTTGAGAAGAAAAATAAGAAACAAAACATGCAAGACAAGACCAGTTTTAGTCATGGTAACAAACATCCATCCAAGCCAGTTTACAGCCCAAACATCTTTCAGCTAGCACCTTCAACCAAGAATCTTTCTCTAGGCTCCTCTTAGGGCCATACTTACAGGCTGCTGCTTGGCTTTCTTGTTGCCTCTGAGTCTCTGCCAGTTCCTTGTTTGCTCTCCCAGCTGTACTTTTTCCCACACTTATCCCTACTTGATCAGAACAATATATAGTAGAACCTTCTGCCCATATGATCCTACTTTTTGGGCAAACTCCATTTTGCATTTTATGTGGGCCATTTAACTGTTTCATATAGCAATCTTAAATGAAGGGCACGTTCACACAGTGAATTTAAGGTAAAGTGACTTGTCCAATGTCACAAAGACCTGTCTACCCAACCCTGGCCATGACACTGGGTAAGGAGGAGGTAGGAGTACTAGAACTGGATTTCCATTTATCCTTGTGATCTCCCTGACACAATAAAATCAGGGCAACTATTACCCAATACCCAGCGCTCTTCCCCGCCTCCAGCCCATGACTTGCTCTATATGCACATTGCCTGCTGGGAGCTGTCGTTTTATTCAACAGGCGCAGGAGTTCGGCTGCACTACAAATCCCAGTAGCCCTCGCAACAGAGAGCGGCTCCGCACCCGATTCCCCGTCTCTTCGTCATCGTGATTGGCTCTGAGTCATGCCTCTGAAACGTGATTGGCTGAAGGGGTTTGTCTGTCACTAAGCGGGCACGGGACAGGTTGGGATTTTACAGTTAGACGAGGGTTAGGCGGGGCTGCTGTCATTGCGGACGGAGCGTGGGTTCGTTCGGTCGCCGCTCTCGTAGCGGAGCCCTGGGCACAAGGGGGGCGGGGTCCGTGTAGTTCGCTCCGGCTGTTGTAGCTGCCGCGCTGGGTGTGCGCCGCCGCCGCCGCCGAGGGGGAGCCGGTCCGAGCGCCCAGCAGTTCCCGGGACGGGGCTGCGCCGCTGCCTGCATGCACCGGTGCACCCTGCCCTGAGTCCGGGGATCGGGAGCCGCCCTCCCCTGGGGCTGACCTGCCTCAGCTGGGACGTGCCCTCTGGGGAGTGGGGGGTTGCAGCCGCCTCGCCAGCTCCACTTCTCCCTATGGGAAACTCCCCGGCTCTGCAGCAGCGGGGGCCGAGTCCTGCGCGCTGATTGCAAACCTCCCTCGTCCCTGCTTGGACCTTCGCTGCCCGCGGCGCCAGGGCTGCCCAGGCTCCAGCGAGAGCAAAGCTCCGCAGCTCGCCTGTCTCGCCCGGCTCGCCCCCGCGCTGCCATGGTGAGGGGCGGCCGGGCCCCCTGCGCCGAGAGCCGCATCTGCCCGGGGAGGTGAGACGCGTGGCGGCTCTACGGGCGAGAACTGACAAGGCGGGGGACGTCCGCGGGTTGCTGGGGACGTCCATGGGCTGGGCCCGCCCTTTATTTTTCATCGCGAACTGTTGTTGTTACTTCTACACAAGGCGAAGTTGGTGAAGGTTTGCGCGGCCTGGAGCCGACCAGAAAGCGAGGGAGGATGGAGGAGAGAGAGGGAGAGGTGAGGTGGGATGGGCTGTGCAGCAGGGATGCCAGCACCAGAGACGCTGCCTTGGAAAACATCCAGCAAACTGTTTTGAAGAGAACAACACAAATTTCTCCTGTAAAGGAGGATCCTCCTCCGAAGTCATCGGAAGGACACTTGGCTTCTGCTACAGCTCTGGACAGATTGAATGAGATGCTGGCGCGCCTGCTCATGCTTTCCAAGAGATGCCCCTTTAGAGACGTGAGAGAGAAGAGTGAATCTATCCTAAGCAATGTTCAGGTAAGAGTCAGTGCACTTTCAGCAAACACCCCCTCCAACTTCTTATCTCTAAAGCATCTTAGAATTTATCACATTTGTAACTGGTGTTATTGTGGTGCAAAACATAACATAAAGGTGTAGTACATCTTCACCTCTAAACACAGGAAAGCTTTCGTTTTTGGCTGTGTTGTGATGTTCAGTCCATTAATAGAATGACGACTGTTAAATTCTCAAGATCAGCTGCAAAATAGTATTAGCTTCTGAGTAACTTGAGAGAGAACCAAAATACTGGTGAAATTTAGTTGTATCAAATGAGTATATAACACTGATTTTTTAAAAAGGTAATCTATTAAGAACTTCACGTTTTCATATGGGGAGAAGTGCTGTCTCTTGGACATAATTATCACCTTTTGCAAATGAATTCCTGTGCAAACTTTCACAATGAAAAGTGAGTTTATTGTTGGGACACAAGTACCTCTAGGACTCAATATATGCCTGAATTGTTATTTTAATATATTTATCAGATGTTACTAGGACTGTGATTATGCCAGTCTTATTAATACAAAATGAAGAATGATTCATAAGTTTGCCAGCTGAAAATAAACAAGATTAATATGGAAAAACCTCAGTTTTAAGATTGTTAGAAAATATCAAGATCTTTAAAAACACGCTTTCTCCGCTGAAGCTTATTCTAGAACTGTAATCTTGATTGATAAGGTCAATCTGTTAGAAATGAAAATATAAAACCCAAATCAAATAGAAATAATCATAATTGTTGGTGATAAATAAAGTTCACAAAGACTCAAGGGTTTGATCCTGAGAAGAACTAAACTAGACTTCTATCATGAAAGTTAAGGTCTTCCAGTACCTGACAGGACTGAGCTCTAAAACTGACATGTTAAGAATAGAAACTTTCATAATTTATTTGTTTTGACTCTTTTTTTTTTTTTGAAACCTTCACAAATGGATAATTATTCTTCCACCAAAGGATATTGCAACACTTTAGAAACACTTTATGCAATAGTTATTCACTTTTTACAAATGAAGAAATTGAGGCATAAATGTTTAGATGGCATGAACTAGGCCACAAAGGAAATCTGTGGCAGAGCTGGACCTAGAACCTAGATCTCCTGGCTCTCAGTGTTTATGCTTTTCTCCTTTCTCTCATTGCATTCATAGACTCTTTTTTTTTTTTTTAATTAAATTAGTTGCAAAATTTCAAGAACACTTTCGTATGTTCTCTTCAGCTGGTTTGTTTTGTTTTTGTTACAATTTGAATTAAGTACAGAGAGAATCTTGGTTTACAGATTGAGGGTAGAGGAAAGTTTTCACTTACCGGTGTGTAATTATATGACCAGGCAGTCTCTTTTGCATATAGACTAACTCATGCTGATATGCATATCGAAGTAACATTTTGGCAATCAAAATGATAAATCCAAGATAGTGTATAAGGTATCACTTTCAGATATCCTCATTAACCTTCATCATTTAATGATAAGCTAAATGAGATGCAAAGATGTAAGACTGAAATATTGTTAGATAAGTGTTTTTCCCCAGTAAAGAAATTCAGATGAGGAATAAGGCTCAGCCTTTTAACACTGAGGGTATTTAACCATTGAAATAAACCAGACTCGATGCCTTTCTGAAACACAAGTTATTGGGCACAATACAGGGCTGACTGGGTGAAGTTCTATGGCCTGAGATGTACAGGTGGTTAGACTAGATCAGGGGTTCCCAAACTTGTTCTGTGGTTTGGCCAGGGTAAGCCTCTGGCTGGCTGCAAGATGTTTCGTTTACCTGAGTGGCTGTAGGTTTGCCCGTTTGCAGCTCCCACTGGACATTCCTGGCCAATGGGAGCTGTAGGAAGCAGTGCGGGCCAGGCCACCGCTTCCTACAGTTCCGATTGGCCGGGAATGGTGAACTGCAGCCCATGGGAGCTGAGAGCAGCAGAACCTATGGTCACTCAGGTAAAGAAAACATCTTGCGGCCGGCAAGGGGCTTACCCTGGCCAAGCCACGGAACAAGTTTGGGAGTCCCTGGACTAGATGATCTAATGGTCTTTTCAGGCCTTAAGTTATGGAACTATGAACGTTTCTGAAGTATTTGAAAATTGAAACCTTGTCTGGGGATTTTGCTATGAGCCTTTTAAAAAGCCAAGAAACTATCTGGCAGAATATTATCAGTTCGTTATCAGTTTGGATGTAATAGATCCAAGTTCAGAAGTCACATGACCATATATAATCTATTGTGATTAAAAATAGGTAATGGATGATAGATGAAAGGGCTACAAGATAGCAGAATGCTCCTAAAGAAAGAGGCTACATTAAAGATCTCATAGCAAACTTAGGAAAAAGTGAAATCACACACAAACCAATATCCACTTCTCTACAAGTATTTTTCTTTTCAGTGTTTTGGGAATTACCTTTGAAGCCTGGTGTTCTGATTCATTTTTTTATGCCTATAACTCAATCCATAATTTTGTTAGATTTCAGCAAATGTTTGACCTTTCTGGTCTTTTTCTACTTGATTATTACTGTCTCTAATCTTTGAAACAGTAATATGCGACAGTGAGGTGGAAAATCTAAGTAGTTTGTCAGTCCCTTAAGCCACTAATATTTTAGAGGGGAGTCTTGGGGAGATTCAGCTTTTAGTTTTAGATGAAAATGAGAGTATTTGGTGGCAGTACCTGTTGATTTTAATAAAACTTCAGAGCAAATGCCACTAAATAACTATTGACCAACAAAGGCTATATGTGAGAGGCCGCAACAGCCTTCCTGAATGAACCATAATTAATTTTGCATCAAAATTGTATCATACTCATAGGAAAACATTGCCCTTGTGGTTGTTATGGAACAGTATTGCTGGGTGATCAGGACTGGATTATTTCTTCCGTTTTGTAGACTGTGGTTTGCTGGCTGTGAAACTAAGGAAAACATTACATACCCATCATCAAGCGCTATTTTGGCCCAAGCCCCAATCAGCTACATTCTGCAATGAAGATAAAAATAAATGCTTTATGAAACATTCAGTTTACCTGTGAAACTTGCTGTTTTTTGATTGGCAAAGGGGTAAATAGCTCAGTGAAATTAAAAATGGTTTAACATTTTATAGGAATAGCATCTGCACTTTATCTAGTGTAGAATTAAAAGGTCTATCAATCATATTTTAGGACATGAAAGGATACGTTGTTCTTAATTTCCCTGTTAAACTCTAGTGATGTAGTACTGCACAATATGGAAATCATTCTTTATAACAAATTACTTTCAAATACAAATGAATTCAGAGTTTTAAAAACTTTTTCTCTTTTGCTTCATTAATGTTCTCATCTGTGACAATGTCTGTTAAAGAAGTTGCTATGTTTAATTTAAATTCCTATTAATTAGTTTTAAGTATTCATTTGCAGCGTCTTAATTTTTATTTTGTATGTTGTAACACAAGAATGTACTTTTTGTACTTAATCAGAGTTCTGCATATTTTGCTTAGATCAGCAATCTGAAAGCTCAGTAGAAGAAAGAAGCCTTTTTTGACACGTACACTTTTATTGCAAACAAACTTAATTTGAGTGCTAGTTCTTGCTGAGAATTGACATGTCACCTGGAAAATACTAGCAAACTGAACCACTTTTCTTTCTCCTTTGAAACTAACTAGTCAAAAGCCAAATATGATGTATAAAATAACAGGAAATAATTTCAACCCAACTGGAATACTTTAAAATGTTGCTATTTAAATAAAAATATTAATAAGGGGGACAACACGACCTTGAATTACATTTGCCTCTGAATATTTTACGTTATCATTACAAGAAACACCCAAGATTAATATATCTGAAAGAAATCTAGGTTTTTTTGGTGTTACTTTGTGCATTTGTAGTTCTTTGCATAAAGTCAATTGCACTGTATTTGTGATTATTTGTATTGCTCTATGAACTGTTTTCAGGGGGAGGGGGGAAGCTTACATGCATGGTTTTCCCTAGTATTTACAAGTAATTTAGCAACAGACCTGATCTTTTTGAATTTGGGGCCAAGAGGATATGTTCTCTTTCTGGGACCCCTGCATAGGAGGTCTAGGCAAGCCTTTGGGCTGAGAAGCAGAGGCATTGTGTGTGTGAGGTGGGACTAGTGGACTGGGAAGATGAGGGAGGTTTCTGTACAGTTTATGATAACAGGAAACTGATAATAGGGGTGGGTGGGTGCAGAAGATACACCTCATAAGTTTCCTCAGGCCCCTGCATGAAGCCAGGAAATGGGAAGGAGTATGTTCAGTAGAGTCCTTTCTCTCCCGAAATCCCTTCATGGAAAGCTGGGAAGCTCCCTTAATTCAGACCCATGCATAAGTCTGGAAGCATCTGCTTGCAGCTGGAGTAGATGGCTCAGCCCTTTTCCTTCTCCACAGCACCTGGGATAGATAACTCGCAGAAGCAAGCCCCCCAGTTTGGCTCAACTTGGGTGGTGTGGCTCGTAATAGTGCTCTAAGAATAAATGTGTAGACAGTGCTTTAAAGTTGCAGCTTGGGCTCTGAAACCTATCCCCCTTCAGTAGGTTTCAGAGGCTCAGCTTCCAGCCTGAGCCACAACTTCAAAGTGTTGTTTTTCACACTGATTTTTAGAGTGTTTAGCCCAATGTCTTTCGACCTGGGCTGGGAGGCTTGTTTCCTCCGGCTGTGTAGACATACTTTAGGTTCTCAACCGGGGTACCCGTATTCCTGGGCGTATGTGGAGGTCTTCCAGGGATACATCAACTCATCTAGATATGTCTTATTTTATGATAGGCTACATAAAAAGCACTAGCAAAGTCCGTACAAACTTTTTGTACAGTGACTTGTTTATACTGCTGTATATACTATACATTGAAATGTAAATAAACATTTATGTTCTTATTGAATTATATTATAATTACATGATAAAAATGAGAAAGTAAGCAATTTTTCAATAATGTGCTGTGATACCTTTGTGTATTATGCCTGATTTTCTGAGCAAGTACTTTCTAAGTGAGGTGTAGCTTTGAGGTACATAAGACAAATCAGACTCATGAAAGGGGTACAGTAGTCTGGAAAAGTTGAGAGCCACTGCCTTAGGTTCACCAGGAAGGATGTTACCTCTCGGATTCTATTGCACATCAGAAAGAGAAGTGTTTACCTTACCTGTTGCTAGATTTCTCCTGTAATGCCAAGGTAAACAGTTGTCATTCCCATTTACTTTGAGCAGTTCAGATGTGCAGGCCACTCATTGCACCATGTAAGCTTGGCTTATGGGGAGTAAATAACATTTCTGGACTGGATATTTGGCTGTCAAGGCAGGTTAGCCTAGAGGACATGGTGCTAGAATGGCAGGATGCAGGAGACTTTGGTTCTAGTCCAAATTCTTTCAATGACTTGCTGTGTAACCTTAGACAAACCACTCTACCCTCATCTTGCATAGGGGAAATTGAAGCAATGATGTTTTTCTTTGTTAAACACTGATAAAAGATAGGTGTTATTGCTGGACAACAGGATTTTCCTCTAGAATATTTCAGTATATTATTTTGGTAGTTTAAATTGACCCTACTACTGCATGATATTTAATGCTTAATTTGTAGTGAGAGGTGTCCAGGCTCAAGCAATTTTTTTACTTTCATAACTGAAGCTCTGGCACAAATTAAGCACTAATGGTACTGTCAAATATTTTCATGTTTTGATACAATGTTTGCAGTCATTCAGTAATAGCGGAAGCGTCCCTCAGATTAAATTCATAATCTATTCAGGAAGGATTTGTTTATGTATCCTCTCTTTTAGGATAAAAAACAAACCCAACTGGCAAATGCTAATCTCTTTACAGATCAGATATGTAAAAATCCAGCACAACTTCTGTTCACTCAGTATTCACTGTTTAATAAATCAACATATGTATTTTGATTTTTTTCTTCATTCTTGTTGCCAAACCACTTTAGAATGTGTTTTGTTTGTCTTCCCAATCATTCAAAGTGGCCAGGAAAGGGAATTAGTCGTCTGCTATTAGGGCCTCTCCTAAAAAAGTCCTGTTGCCATTCTATCAGTATACTAATGCTGAAAATACTTGCAGCAATATTTGCTTTAAGTGCTCTTGGTACTGTCAGTACTGAAAAAAGTATTGAAGACGAGATTTGACTTGCCTAAACGAGAACTTCTGTTTCTGAGGCTGGCAGAGACTACAAGTATTATACAGTATTGATCTTAATCTTCCTGGTGGAGAGAAGCTTCTAAACCTCTTTACCAAGATCAAACAGTCTGCTTTGTGGGATACCTAAGGTTTCTCATTTATTAGACAAAGCAAATTAATTAGCATCAAGGAGGTCATAAAGGCTTTTTGTATTATGCTTACGTATGGAGTGTTTGCTTGCATAAGAGATGTATGTCAAGCATGTGTCTTACTCTGAAGAGTTTTTCTTAGGACTTGTCTACACAGGGAGGTTTTTGTGAAGCGCTTGTAACTGCTTTTTAATTAAAAAAAAAAATTACCACTATACACACAATACCATCCCGTCCTGTAAATTATATGGCCAGTTATTGTGAATTGTATAATCTACTTTGGAAGTGGATTAAGTTAATTGTGGAATGAGTTAGTGCAGAGTACAGTTTTGTGGGTGCATTTTATTTCACCATGACTACTATCCCACCCAGCATCTTTTCATGCCCGGACTGTCTTGCGTATTTCCTTGTGTGTGCTCTACTGTTCTGGGGTTACCTTGACAGGATGTCTCCTCCTGTATTTTAAATGCTTGTTTTCAGTCAAGATCATCTCCACATGTGATTGCAAACTCCCAGAGGTGCATATCACATCATGTAATACTGTTAGAGTAGCCATACCATATGCAGATGTACTGGATTTTCTCAGCATCTGGGGGAAAGAGATGGTCCAGTTTGCCTTAATCAATGACCTCCATCATAATAAGCCTACATGTGCCCTAACAGCTTAGCAAATGCCTGTGAACAGCCATCTCTGGAATAGTGTCAATACTACACCAAAGCTCTGTCAGGCTTACAAAAGTAAAAGACAGTAACAGGATCTCTAGCAACACTCCAACTATCCATCCCTACTTCAAGGAGTTGGAGAGCGTATTTCCTGGAAGGTCATAATTGAAGCTCAGTTTCTTGTGGACAGCACAGAAGATAGTGAGGCTGTGGGACCCTAAGGTCATCCACAATTCTGAAAGAGGAGGAGATCTACCCTAAAAGTCAGGAGCTCTTCTCCCACACTGGAGCCTGAGGCAGACTGAGGCTATGTCTACACTATTGCGGTAAATCAACCTACGCTCTGCAACTCCAGCTATGTGAATGGGAGGAACTCTCCCGTTGACTTACCTTACTCTTCTTGTAGGAAGTAGAGTACAAGGGTTGACTGGAGAGCAAATCTGCTGTTGATCTGGCGGGTCTTCACTAGACCTGCTAAAATGACCGCAGTGGATTGATCTCAGAGTGTCAATCCCAGCTGTAGTATAGACCTGCCCTGAGAGGATCATGCAGTCCCTGAAAGTCAGATAGCAACCTAGCCTGATAGTCCTATGGCGCAGAGCTTTGCAAGTAAGTATTAAGTACTGTATTAAATGTCCATTTAATACTTAAATACTAAACAAATATAGTTCATTCAGATGACCTCTATCTTCTGGGTGACCAATGGGTGCTGCCATCAAGGGCAGATATGTCATAGGACCCTCTCCATCCCCTCACTCCTCCACATGTGCTAAATTATGTCCATGCCAGGAAAGTTCAGAAATCTGTCGCTGAGCCATTCATATATTAACTCTTATTTCAGGAAGCTGGTCTTGGCTAATGACATTTCTGGGGAGCTACAACTGAAAACTACAGAATCTTAGATGCTAGGACTGGAAAGGCTCTTATCCAAAGCCAGCTCCCACCCCTGTTAGTGTTGAGTACATTGCTAAACACTTTTGGTACCTTAGCACAATGTTTCTCAACCTCTCAAGGTTCATGGACGCTTATCTGTAGTAGCATTTTCCGGATACCTTTTATAGTAAACGTAAGGCTAAAAGTAAAAAAATGTATCCATGATACCAATGCAAGCTTATATAATTTGTTTCAGTGGGTTGACAGAGAATACTTGACCTTTCAGGATAAGAATATGCAAGCAGTGAGATTTTCTTTTTGCTTTATGTTGTAATATTTTCAGCACTTGTGCTGTTTCTGGTGCCACCCACTCTGACTGACAGCCTTTAATGACTTTACTTGGGGTCATGATCCACCACTTGAGAAATGCTGCTCTAGCAGTTTCTCTTGACAGGTTATTGTAGCATTGATTTCCTTATTAGGCTGACTGGTACAAAGTTATGCTTGCCTTTATTCAAAGAAATTCCATACACTTTTTAGGAAACGTAAATTAGACCATGGGACCTCTTGTAATACTGCTTCTTTGGGAAATCCTTTCAAAATGTTCTATGCCAGTATCCTACCATATTTTTTTATGAAGTGGCCATTGCTAACTGATCCTTCTTGTTCTGATTAGTAGTTCTGATGAGCATGAGGAGTATTTGGAGCCAGAAAACAGTTCTTCTACAATTTTGATCAGTTTAGAGCAGCGGCGTCCAATAGAAATTTGATGCTAGCCACATTGCTAGCCATACTTGTGGTTCTGAATTTTTCTTATTAACCATATTATAAAAAAGCCACATTCATTAGCCAAAATTCAGTAGCCTATTAGCCACATGTGGCTAGTGGCGAACGTATTGGACGCTGCTGGCCTAGACTTTCTCATAATTGGGACCTTTGTATCCAAAAAGTGTAGGAGTGAGCAAGCATCTGTTTGTCGTTTTGTTTTTGTTTAGCTGTACGCAGACATAAGTGTTCTTGGAGGTGAAGAGAACAGGAGGTGTAAGCCTTTCCTCATCTGTTACTGATCTGATTGTTCAGCTACCCAGCTCAACTGTAGACAGCGTGGATTAGTAGACTTAATTTTAAAAAAACCTAATTTGTAAGAGTTACTGGAGCTTTGAAATAAAATGTAGATCTTTAAGAGCTAATGTTTAAGAGGTCTGAAGACTCAAAAATACAGAGCTCTGGTCATGCCCTTGCTCCTTTGTGTTTCTCAGAGTCCCTCTCCAGCTTAACCTTCTGTGCTTTTAGAGAGCTGTGTCAAAGCTCCAGTCTTTGTTCTTCTGGGGAAGTTCTGTTTCTTCTCTAGAAATCTGGCTTTCCTAGGTGTCAACCATCCCATTGTTCTGTTTGAGCATGGCCTATTTCACAGCATCATAGAAATGCAAAGCTGGAAGGGACCTTGAAAAGTCATCAAGTCAGTCTCCTGTGCTGTGGCAGGACCAAGTAAACCTAGATCATTCCTGACAGGTGTTTGTCCAACCTGTTGTTAAAACTTCCAGTGAGGGGGATTCCACAAGCTATTGGAAGCCTATTCCAGAGTTTAAATACCCTTATAATTAAAAGGTTTTCCCTACTATCTAACTTGAATTTAAGCCCATTATTTCTTGTTCTACTGTTAGTGGACCTAGAGAACAATTGATCACTATCCCCTTCATAACAGTCCTTATAGGCTGTCTTAACTACTGTCTGACTGAAAGACATCAAGGTGTCACTTCACCTGTCTCCTTAGCACATGAAGTATGAGGGAAAGAACACAGTACAGATAATCATAAGGGCTTAAACAGAGTTCATAATCTCAAACAGAATTAATTTATACAGAGAGTGATTCACCATCCTATTTGAAATGATCAAACCCTGGATCTTCAGTATTAGGAATAATTGCTTCAGGTGTCCACAAACACACACACTTCAGCATAGATGTGAAAGGTGTGCTTGGCAGGTTGCATCATCCCGGGGTCCTGCTTGACAGGCTTGTACACTCACATATGGTCTAGGGTGGGGATTATATTTCAGGTGAGTGTACTTAAAACACAGTTCCTCCTCAAGCTTGTCCTAGGGCAGTATAGCTGTATATTTGCCTCCTTCTCCAAACTATGATTAAATGCTAAAACTTGGTGGGATTTTTTTCCACACCCCTGAGCAACATAAATTTTGATGACAGAAGTGGTAGTGTAGACATGGTTTTAGATAGATTTTTAAGTTAGTTTTGTTTTTTCAAGGATTTAAAGCTTTAGCAAGCTCTACCTGTTGCTTTGAAAGGACACACAGCTTTTTACTTATGCTCCTTGTACTAGAATAGTCTATTTGATCCTCATCAGGCATTTTATCTTTGTCATTCACGTCTAATGAAGGTTATTAATCTGGTGCTGATTCTATAGAGCATTCAGTTAACCTTTTTGAGGAAAATTAGAGGTGTTTGGGTTGTTTGTCTGAAATGTGTGAACTACTTTAATCTTTTCCTTGAAAGATGGATGTCTTTATTACATCAGAGTAACAGGGTATTGTCTTGATTCTGTAAAGGAGAACACAACATAAGAATGTCTAATGTCACCAGTTTTTTTTTTATTTTACTTAGATTGGCAGAGGTATTAATGTTAAGTACCACTCTAGGGATACTCTAAACTAGTGATATTTACACATAACACAAGGAAGAAAGTATCCAAATCTGTGTAGAGATAGTAAACCTACAAATGCTCTGAATTTCTTTATTGTCCAGCATCTTAAAGAAAATGGAAATAATGCCAGGAGGAATACACATTTAATTTTTTTTCACAATTATCCACTGTTACTTATGTTGCAATGTCATAAAGGCAATCAACTTAATGAAACATAAACTGTAAATCATTAATCTAATCATTCAGTTTATCCCACTTGCTTAAGTAGCAGAGAGCTTTCATATGAGGAGCAATGTCATGGGGAAATATACTTTTCTGCTTTCTCAGATAGGAAGTTTATATTACCTAGGGATAGTGACTGCTTCTGTGCTTATTTTATTAATGGAGTTAGCATCAAATAAGGTGCATTTCCATCACATGACTCAGCTGTAGTTCCTGATGAAGAATGAAGCCAATCGTCACATCCCATAGAGACCAATGTATTAATTATTTGCATTTAAAATCCGTAGCTCAGATTATCCTTTCGTAAAACAGGAGTGAGTAGTTGTGAGAACATACCTGGTCTCATAGATCAGACTTCTATATTCTGTGCTTATGGGGATGTGTTACAACCCATTGCTTTGAGATGATAGAGAGAAGACTGCATATGAACTTGTTGAAACCCTGTACGTCAAGGTTCTGAAAGCTCGAACTAATGAAGTGTCAGATCATGTTGCTAAATTCCATTCATGTTGCTGTGGTGGTATACTATAAAGCTGGAGGGAGGAGAAGTAGTTATAGCATCTGATTGGAGACGACTATATTCCTAATAAAGTGTTTTCAGAGCATGCTCTCTGATTGGAAAGGCCAATTCATGAGTTGACTGCCAGAGAAAAAAAACTGTTCACAGTCAGTGTTCAAGCAAATGACTGAGCTCCAGGAAATTGCTTCAGTAGACCTCTCAGTTCTTCAGGAAAATTAACTAACTTGTGCATGAGAAGTTGAGAGACAGAATATCCAGAATTTTTCTGATTCTTGTATATGTCGCAACTAATTATTCACTTAAAGTGGGTGTGCCTCACTGTCTGGAGTAGCTCACAAATGAGTGCCAATCTCTGGTCAGACTGTCAGTAAACAGGGCAGACACCCCAAAATGGTAATATATTTTATAATTGGATTTTTACCAATCTAGTTATAAATGTGAACTCCTGGATCATTTATATTAGCCTTACCATGGAGTCACAGACAGTCCCCTTAGGCTCTCCAGCCCATTTGCCACAAACTGGACTTTGTCATAATGGCCCCTTTTACCAAATATCAAATTACATTAGGTTACTCCCAAACCCGAAGGACCAGTTACTGACTGTAGGTCAGTGGTTACTCTCAATCTCACACCAGAGACAATACTGCCAGCAAATTTATCTACTACACAAGGTTTATTAGCTAAGAAAAGAAATAAGTTGTTTGTGAGGTTAAAATAGGTAAAATACATTAACACATGAGACGAAGTTTGTATGTCCAAAATGTTATAGAGTTGTAGAAATCTGCTAGATTTCCAAAAGTTCCTCAGGGTTACCCAGAGTAATTCTGGGGATCTCTATCCATTTGTTTGGTATTCTACCTTATTTAGAATCCAGAATAGTTCAGAGATGCAGGATCATTCCAATAAACTATTTTCTGTGAGCAGGATCTATAAATACTAATCTGAACAGTATATTCACCCATGTGGGTTTTCCTTTGTTTGCTGTGTGTGAGGAATGCAGATTGAGTTTGTGAATTTTCATTATGAACTCAATGGCCCTTGCCTTCAAGTTAGTAGTTTTCTTCATTTATATTTCCCAGGCTCCAATTGTGTTAATGGATAAACATAATTACTGGGATATATGCTATATAAATTGTAATATAACAGCATTCAACAGTACTTCATTAGTTCTCATAAAGTTTACACATCAAGTAAATTCTCATCTTAATACTAACACACCCTTTTGATATAGAGTTAATTAAATGCAGGGATATACATAATGTAAATAGACAGCAATCAAGAGATTATAAAAAAGTGAAGACAATATCATTCACATTTTCCTTTGAATTAAATTAATACTTAGCATTCTTTTGATATTCATGCATGAGTTAATTGGGCCATGGCTCTGACCTGAGCTGGCCTATCAGTGTGTCACAGGTGAAATTCACTTCAGTGCAGGGTCTGAGTTTAAGTGGTATAAAAGTCCATCAGTAGGCCTTCTGCATTGTAGTGAACTTTGCCCAGCCTGAGTAGGAAAACAGTTTCTAGATTAACAAGGTACAGTATGCAGCAATGAGTTGCTCTGCACCTTTTAGAATATTTTAAGCTAATGAATTAGCTAAGATGTACACATTTAAGAGATTCTTTGAAAATCACCTTGGTAATAATACTGTTTACTAAACAAATTGAAAGATTTTATAAGCTTATTTTTAGTTCACTTAAAGTTTCAGAAAACCAGAACAGACTATAGTTTTTTAGATAGCCTGTGTAAACTGTTCTTGTGGGTGCTTTTTAAAAAAAATACTATTAAACTCTGATCAAACAAAATTTTGCGCTGCTTCTGTGGTATGAATGCAAATACTTCTATACTCATTCCTTTCTTCCTCATCTGGCGTTTGTGGCCCTCTTTTTTAATTATTTTTCCCGATAATATAAACAAACCATATGTGTATCTGTTTGTTTAATTAGGAGCTCTTTATTCTAGATTGAGAAAACTGTAATGAAGAGAGTTTTTGGTGCTTAAGTTTATCACTTTGAATGAAACAAAATGAGCGTGATTGCTTTGAATTGGAAGGTAAAACTTATTTGACGTTCAGTGTTGTTATGCATTAAGCATTTGTATCAATAGTTACAAAAATTTTACTGTCCAGTAAACAATGGCCAAAGTACTGTTAAGAATATAAATGGTAAATAAAACACTAAGCAGTTCATTTCAAAAACAAAACTACAAAGTAATTTAGGCCCCCATGTGTCAGAGGCCCACTGGTGGTTCATGACTGTATCCGCAGTTCCTATCAGGCCTGACAGACTCACTACATTGAATGCGTTGCTGTCAAACAGTGCCATTCAAGAACAGGTCCCCGGTCTTCCACGATGCCCAAGCTCGAAAGATAGAGATTATGCCCCTCTGGCCGAAACTTTGAGAGCTAAGAGTTACTAGGTCGAGACACACGCACTGATCGGAGCTTTGGGAACATGGGACCCCAGTAACGAGTGAGTGCTGAGAGAATGTGGAATTGGTCAATGCTACACTTGGTTGATGCAACCGCTCATGCTGTTGGACACATCAGGTGGTCGAGGGATGTCTACATAGAACATATCACTGGATATCGACAGTACCAGAAGGGATGAGCTGGAGTGCTGATGAGAAGCGCAGTCAAGGTAGTAACTGAAATACTTTCCTCATGGATTGTATTTCAGTTACAG
Organism: Dermatemys mawii; assembly: GCA_007922305.1. Lineage (NCBI taxonomy): Eukaryota > Metazoa > Chordata > Testudines > Dermatemydidae > Dermatemys > Dermatemys mawii. The sequence goes on along the minus strand of ML677333.1, from coordinate 56,282,876 downwards.
ATATAGGTCATTCCATGTATACTGATGTATACATGAACAACCTACTTAATTCTCAATTACAGGTAAGTCTCATCTTACGCGGGGGTTCTGTTCCGCGGTTAGCACGTAAAGCAAAAACAGTGTATAGTGAAACTCTCTCTCATTGAGTTGAATGGTGGGTGGAATCACCTGCGCTACAGATGGAGTTTTTAAATTGTTGTTTTTCTTTTTTTTTCTGTGTTTTGGCGACCGCGCAAAGCTGAATTCGTGCATGTTAACTGCGCCTAAGATGCGACTCGCCTGTACTGAGAGACAGTCTTCACTCATTGATATATTTTTCTTTCCACAAACAAATAATTAGCATAATTATTGCTAATTATGTACTGTCATGACTTTTAAAAACAAACTTTGTATTTGTGAATAATCTAATCTAAGCACTATACCCAGATGTACAGACACACTATTCTTAACCTATATATTAGCTAATTTTTTTTAACATTAGCTTTATCTATAAAGAATGTTCTGCGAGGTATCAAATTAAAGCTTACATCCTGGTGGTCATAAGCATTATGAGTTATAGGGATAGATGGTATTCAAGTAGTTATGTATGTTTGTTTTTTAAATTATGTGACCAGGCAGGGTTGATAAATAAGGGTCTCCCAGACAATGGAATGTTAATTTACCTGTCTGCTTAGGTTTCTGATGGTAAATCAAGCATTGTAAATGCCAAAACCAATGGGAGCTGCAATTGCATGTAAGACCACAGAAAAACCCGCAGGCTGAGGGGAATGTGAAATCAGCATGGGGAGACACTGGAAACTAAAACCATGGGGACAGGGGGAGGGGGATTGTCTTATTTCTGGTCTTAAAAGCTTTTTGAAAACATAAGAAGACACAAACACTTTGTTATTCATCACTGAGGCAGGAAAAAGAGCTTTGTTTATCCCTGAAAACTGAATTCTCGCTCTGCAGTTGATGATGCTGTGGGGTTGCTTTAGGTAAGAAACTTGTCTGAGACAGATTTTAGCTGTTTCTTAATGTAGAATACTTCTATTTTTATCTTTAACCATACATTTTTCCATTATCCTTACCAATATCATATAAGTCAGAGGTTCTCAAACTGGGGGTTGGGACCCCTTAGGAATTGAGGTTATTACACTGGGGGTCGTGAGCTGTCAGCCTCCATCCCAAACCCGGTTTGCTTCCAGCATTTATAATGGTGTTTATAAATTAAAAACACTTTTTTATGTGTTTAAGGGGGGGTTCCACTCAGAGGCTTGCTATGTGAAAGGGATCACCAGTACAAAAGTTTGAGAACCACTCACTTAAATCTCTATCTCCTTTTAATACACCTCATTATAAGTAGATTAAGCAAAGTGTGAACTGTTATTTGGATCAAACAATTTGGGGTGTATATTGTGAATTTGGTCATTTTCTTGTGAGTGTCCAGTGACAAGGGTGGGTAACTCCAGGGGAATGCTGGGAATTAGGGTGCACCAAGTGTTACTTGCAAGACAAAATAAAAGGGCTGTCAGAGTCTTGAGAAGTGCGTCAGGGAGCTGTCATCCAGGTTAGCACCAGCAAATCTTTCTCACTGAGGCAGGGGGGTTACATGGTAACCTGCAGTTTTGGGCATTCAGAGAAAGTGTCACACCCTGATCCTGTAAATTCTTAAATGTGCTTAACTTTGAGCTGTCCCTTTGATTTTTGGGAATACTCGCTGTACTAACGATAAACACACAAGTGTCTGTGGGATTGGAGTTTTAAGTATTATCCACGTACCCTCTTGATGTTGAGAAGTTAATACACTATTTGTAGCAAACTTCTAGTATATGTATGAAATGGAGAACTTTACGCTAAAATAAAAAAACTTCAGAAGGATGGAATAGCTACTAAGGTACACTTAAAGTAAAACCAACAATTCTCCCCTTCATTTCAGCAGTTCTCAAACTTAATTGCACCGCAACCTACTTATTACAACAAAAATTACAACATTACCCTGGGTGGGGGATGGAGCCAGTGTTCGAGTCCCGTTGCCCCTGGCTGAAGACCACAGGGTTCAGCCCGAGGTGGTGGGCTCAGGCATCAGCCCCATGCCCCAGCAACTCTAACACTGCCTCTGGCAACTCCATTTAAAATGGGGTCATGATCAACTTTGGGTTCCCAACCCACAGTTTGAAAACTTCTGGTTTATTTGATTGATTTCATATTTCGCTAGCTTTATAATACAGCTCAACATAAACATAATTAAACAGTTATTTTTGCTGCTATTTACAGCTGCAGTTGAATAGTATTTTCACTGATTGCTATACCCTTCTATGATGGCATCATCATATGGTTTATATCATGTTTAAAGTATCTCTTATTGGTACCATCCCGTTACATTTTCTCCTAAGAGTCGTAAGATGTAGATGTATCTGGGTTTTGTCTGAGACTTGAAACTGAAGAGGGGGCTGCATTTTTAATCTTGGGAGTGTGGCAGGAGAAGGATGAGATTTCAGTCTACTTGGTGGAAATGAGGAGGGAGCCTGTGGTGCCAGATGCACCAGAGATATAAAGGGTGATGGGATTTCAACTCTAATCCTAGCCTGGGAGCTGCATATTTGTTTCTAATCTAATACGTAGTTTTCAGTTGCCCAACTTTATGAAACACTCACCTTTTGGCTGACACTTTTCATACCTGATCTCTGCCTAAAGCTGATCTTTCCTTCTTTCCTTCCTTCCTTTCTTTTAGAGAGGTTTTTAAATACTACACTTTGCTTTAGATGGTTTTTAATTTGTCTTCATAATAATGGAAGAGACTTTTGATTTATACCAACAGTTAATTGGCTGCTGTCTGTAGGTGTGTAGCAGCACTATTGGAGTGTGGACTTGATTATTTTCTGGCTCACATAAAACTATTTTTGCTGAGTTTCTATTGCAAAAATATTCATAATTCATATTAACACACAAGTCAGAAAAAGCCCTACTTGTCTTTTACTTGTTTAAGAAACTGAGATGAATTTGTTCAATTACATGGAATCCTCCACAGTGCTATTTGATACATTCACGATACAGCGGCAATTACATTTTTAACTTTGTTTTGAACAACGTTCTCTGTTTAAGAATTCATGAGTGCTAATGTTAAATTTGCTCACAAACTCTGCTATTACTATGTGTGTGCACATGTGCATTCCAATATTCTTCAGCTACGTGATCACATTACTTTTTCTACATTCATTATGCTGTTTGGTGCTTATGAAGGAGTTGGCTATTCAGATTTTTGTCATTGATGTTCAGCTTATGGTTCTTGCTGCATATCACTGAACTGAAATAATTTGGGCAGAGATTCTTGCCTCATTCACTGTCTAGCCTACAAGATGAATGCAGATGCAATCTTAGGGAAAGAATGAGGGATCACATAAAAACTACTGTAATGCATGCTACAAGGGGAAAGTTATGGGTCCCATGGACAATTTTAACTTCGACTTCCCTTTCTGAATGCTTCCCCATTCAAAGTAATCATTCTTTTAACACAGGAAACAATTTGTAGAAGTAAAATGTTACTCACACCTTGTCAACTGTTGAGAATAGGTCACTTCCATGTTAATTGAGTTAGCACTAGATCTCCTTACCCCCCCCCTCCACACTTCGTAAGGCAACTCCCACCTCTTCATGTGCTGTAATATATATTACTGCTTACTGTATTTTTCACTCCATGCATCTGATGAAATGGGTTTTAGCCCATGAAAGCTTATGCCCAAATAAATTTGTTAGTCTCTATGGTGCCACAAGGACTCCTCATTGGTTTTGATAAATCAAAAGTCAGTCATGTGGAACTCCATCACGAGACTGCACTAAAATGTTCTGCCTTGTACAGTGTTTACACTCAGTGAGTCAAGGGCTTATGGGGAGTTCTGCCTTGATAGGTTCAAAATTTTATTCTCTTTCCATGCATACCCTTACAGATAGCATTATATGCACCTAGTCATTCAGCATAAAGTTCCCCTCAGTATTCTTACATGTGTCTGCACAGACCCAATAGAACAGTGGCATATCACTTAGCATAACAGAAACCAATGTTCATGCATGGAATATGGTTTTTAAACTTTGTCAAATCAAAACTGATTGATTTTCATTGGACTCTTGAAAGGTATGTCCACAACCTAAGGACTCCCTTCCAAACCTCAAGTTTCACCTCCTATTGAGTTGATAGGTATGTTGGTTTTTATCACAATTAAAAAAAAAATCACACTTATCAAACAGGTGAAACATTTTTGCTCAAACTTTCCAAAAATTGGTTCCTGGTCAAAGAACAAACGTGCAAAATTTCAGCACCCAAAGTAATCAAAAGCATTTGAAAATGACAGTTGTATAGTCTTAACCATGCTGCTACATTCTCTTCCTATTTTGCTGATAAAAGGTAGCATGTTTCTTCTCTAGTTGGTCTTTTTGGAGCCTTAGGATCTTTCTCTGTATCACCTCCAGATTTCCTCCCCTTCACTTCACATCCCTCACGCTTGAGGGCAGTATATATTCATTATTGAGGAAGTAGAGAACTCTGGTGTTTCCCCAACCACTTCTTGGAGATTATTTTATTATTTTAAAGATTTTTTTCCCCCCCATTTCTCCCTTCTCCCCACTTACAGAGAGAGAGGGCAATTTAGTGATATACGTAGAAAGCCACTAATGTTTTTCAGATCTAGCGCGGAGAGCTCTATAATTCAAATGATAGAAGTTGCTATCCTGAAAAGAAGTTATTAGTCTGACTCAGACAGAATTATAACTTGGTTATTCAATGCAAGGTGTAACAACATGCAAATGTCTATTTCTCATAACTGTCTTCTGAGATGAAATAGAACCAGCAAATGAGGCTGGAGAAATTCTGCCCCTCACCCCCCCAAAAAAATCAGGTTTGAGACCAAAGGCTTAAAATAAGTACTCCATGTCTTGCTGAGTAAGCATAGGATGAAGTCCAGAGGTTTTCCTCAAATAGTAATAGGAAGTGTTGGTATTAACACAAGTCTTTCAAAAACAGTGAAGTAACACCCTTTTTTAAAAAAAAATTCTCAAATTGACCATACAGGAACTGATCGTTACCATCAAAAGGAACATAAATGCTTCCCAGTGTATATTCAGGCCAAATGTGGTAAGCTTTTGCAAAAGGACAGTTAAATGATGCAATACAGTATTCTGAATGTGCAAGTATTTCTTGCTTTCTCACTATTATTGTCAGGTTATCACAGTGTATCCAGTAATATATTTGTCAGTCAAGTGGCACAGTGTTTCATCTTAGTTTTGGTCGTGCTTTGAGCAAGGGGTCGGACTAGATGACCTCCTGATGTTCCTTTCAACACAGATATTCTGTAATTACTTCTTTTGATAGCATTTGATTCAAGCTCACTAGTCTTTAGCACTAGTGAACTGTATTGGTGGTGGTCGTCTACTGAATGTTTCCCATAATTCTAGATTTTCAATCTAATTCCTGCAAAATATTGTGTTCTAGAAAGTTCTTTGTTTATAATACTGTAAAGTTAGTTAACTTGGCAAAATGTTGCCCTTTCTACATGACATATCTCTACAGACTATGCTGTAACCCTTTTTTTTTTTTTTTTTTTTTTTTTAAAAAGTTTTTTTTTTCGCATTAATAAAGTGGAGCCCCGCAATACCGCGATGATTGGGGTCCAAAAATATCAATCGTGGTATTGCGGGGTTCCGCTGCATCAAAGCAGCGTGCACTACCGCTATCGGAAGCCCCATGCACCCCGTGTTATAAGCGGATTTGCACTATCGCGGGGTGCGGTATTGCAGGGTTCCACTGTACTTATTCCCTAATACGTGCCCTGCTTTCTACATAAACTGTGTGTTCTTGCATATACTCCCACCATCTCTTCCTTAAAGAAGTATCTTCTCTTCACTAGCACACTGGCCCCTAGTTCTTATATTATGGGAACAAGTAAATAACTTTTCCTTATTCACTTTCTCCACACCGCTCATGATTTTATATACCTCTATCATATCCCCCCTTAGTCTCCTCTTTTACAAGCTGAAAAGTCCTGGCCTCTTTAATCTCTCCTCATATGGGACCTGTTCCAAACCCTTAATAATTTAGTTGCCCTTCTCTGAGCCTTTTCTAATGCCAGTATATCCTTTTTTGAGATGAGGAGACCACATCTGGACACAGTATTCAAGATGTGGGTGCACCATGGATTTTTGTAAGGGCAATAATATATCTCCATCTTATTCTCTATCCCTTTTTAAATGATTCCTAACATCCTGTTTGCTTTTTTACTGCCGCTGCACATTGCGTGGATGTCTTTAGAGAGCTATCCACAATGACTCCAAGATCTTTTTCCTGATTATTGTAGCTAAATTAGCCCCCATCATATTGTATGTATAGTTGGGGTTATTTTTTCCAAAGTGCATTACTTTACATTTATCCACATTAAATGTCATTTGCCATTTTGTTTTCCAATCACTTAGTTTTGTGAGATCTTTTTGAAGTTCTTCACAGTCTGCTTTGATCTTAACTATCTTGAGCAGTTTAGTACAGTCTACAAACTTTTCCACCTCAGTGTTTACCCCTTCCTCCAAATCATTTATGAATAAGTTGAATAGGATTGGTCCGAGGATTGACTCTTGGAGAACACCTCTAGTTACCCCTCTCCATTCTGAAAATTTACCATTTATTCCTACCCTTTGTTCCCTGTCTTTTAACTAGTTTTCGGTCAATGAAAGAATCGTCCCTCTGTTGTACTTAAAGTACTGCACAGGATCTTTTCAGGGGGAATCTGTTCAGGCAAAATGCCACATGATTACTTTATGAAGGCTTAAGAGTACATTTAAAATATAAAATCAGCTTAGAAATGCTGATTTAAGAAAATGTTAAACAGAAGAACTGTGTCATGAATTAAATAACATTTAATATTGTATTCAGCAGGACAGCTGATTTGCCCTTACTACAGAGTTTTTGCAAATAAATTTCTGACAAACTTCAAGGTATATCTAAGAACCCGGGACTTCCTCTTTTTTTACTCCAAAGTTTAGTACTTTTAATTAGGTACTTTCTGCATGTCCAATCTTCACCTTCTGGCATGCAGTGGAAAATATGCTCCATTTTCTTCAGAAAGAAATTGCAGAATAGTGTTGGGTTTTTTTCCCCAAACGTTGTTTGTGTCATTTGAGTTCAGGGAATTGATCAGGGAGGGGAATTGATCAGGGAGGGGAAAGGAGGGAGACAGTTGGGGAGAGGGCGGGGCTTGGGCTGAGTGGAGGCAGAGCTGCAGGCAGAAGAGGTGAACTGTGGAACTAGCCTCTCCAGGGAGCAGCTTCACCCGTTGCCCATGACCAAAGGTAAGAGCAGGTCAATTCATGTACATCAAGTGCATGCTGCAGCCTCCCTAGGCAGGGGCCGTATTCACAGAGCTGAATGTGCCAGCACCGTGCATTCTGTGTAAGGGAGAGAATACAGGGGTCTCTGCAGGAAACTGTGACTTTCTGCCTCTATGAAGTGGTCTGGGTGGCTTGGTATCCTTTGCTGCCTCATCCCTCCTGGGCTGCTGTCAGGCATAGGGGTACCAGTTTAATAATACTGCATAGGGCCCCATAAATCCTAAGGACAGCTCTGTCTGCTACCTCTAAAGTTGCTCTACCAATTATTGATACTATAGTGTAACCCGCAGAGTATATCTGCAGACCCTTGCCGCAATGCCCCCTACCAGCAAATGAGCTGGCAAAGTAATTTGTCCCAGCTAAGACGATGGACTTTCTCTTCTCTCATCCACAACTCAATTTCCTAGTTGTAGAAGCAACCCATCACCGCAGCAAACAACCTCAATTCTGGTCCATTCCACAAGACAAAGAACACAAATGTTTCGACTTTCTGAGTACAAAGGTATATTCATTGGCTACACTCCAATTCAGGGCAGCCAATTACAACACCCTTCTAGCCAAGCACATAAAGTATGGTAAGCCGCAAGAATTCCTTGAGGTCTTACCGGAGGAAAAATGCCCCCCCTCAACGCTATCATGATGAAGGGGCAACTACAGACCTCAATGGAGACAGCCAAGGCTGTCGTAATGTGCAGGGCCTCGTGCAGGGCAGTCGTCTGGGATCCCAAAAGAGCTCCAACTTAAGGTGAAGGATCTACCATTCAATCGGAGAAACTATTTCCCCCCCCAAAACTGACATTTTTTACTTTGATGAAGGACTTTGTGTAGAGTGGCCTGAACTTTAGGCATAAATACGCCACCAAACAAGCTATGTTGGTATCAACCATACCAAAAGGGCAGAGACCCCTCTTTCCATCTCGCATAATACACTGTTACTTTGACCAGAACAGCAATAAGCAATGTTCACAAAGACATAGGGCTCCCCAAACTTAGTCCTCATCTTTGCAACCATCTGCCACGAAGCCACAGTTTTTAAGTCTTGGTCAAGGGTATGAATAACTTCCCCACAATACATCCCTGTTAGATACTCCTACCCAACCTGCCTGCGCCCGTTCTGTCATGCCTGTGCAGCAATAACAATGGATCAGTGGGTACTGGAGATTGGGTTATGCTATCCCTTTCCGTTCCCTTCCCCCTACCATACCTTCGTCCCTGTTTGGGGACCCCTCTCGTGCACCTTTTACCACAGGAAGTGAGCCATCTTCTACAATTAAGAGCTGTGGAACAAGTTCTAACTCAATACAAGGGGAAGGACTTTTACTCCCATTATTTTCTCACCAAAAAGAACGATGGATGGAAACTCATCTTAGACCTTCGGAAGCTCAAAAAATTTGAGGAATTACAGATTTAGAATGGTCACACTGGCCACTGTCATCCTAATGCTAGAAAAGGGGGACTGGTTTTCAGCCCTTGCCTCCAAGATGCTTATTTTCATATTGCCATACATCCAGATCACAGAAGATTTCCAAGATTCACAGTGGGCCTCAATCACGATACAGAGAGAGTACTGCCTTTTGGCCTTTCCACTGCCCCTCGGCCTTTTCACTGCCCCTCTGATGTGAGGCTCAGCGATGCACCGACTCCTAAAGTGGGGCACCTGCAGGGGGACACATCTTGAAGAACCATCGTTACTGCACAAGGTGAGTAACTTCTTCCTGATATATGTGCTTTGAAAATTGAAACGGCGTGTATTAATTTTCGTGGTGCATTTGAGCACCCTACTGTTTATTATTCATTTAATTTACTGTGAAGTATTTTTGACTTTTTTCCTACTGAACAGACTTAACTACACAGATTTTGTTCAAACTTTGAGAATGCACCTCTTGAAAAATGCTAGGAAAACTTTGAGTATGATTTATGGAAAGAGGAATTTAGAATAAAATGGCTATTGCAATCTTAATTGTAATTGTTATCAATGCTGCCTCAGGATACCTTTACATTATATAAAAAGCTTTTCTTTCTCTTATAGTCTTTGCTTAAATTCTCTTGGTCAAATTTTGCTTGCCTTTAGCCCTCTAAATCTTTTCACTTGGCATTTAAATGCAGCCACCTTTGTGGAATGAGGCAACTGTTAAACAGTGCACAGCAACACTATATGATGATTTTAAGCAGGAGACAAAGAATTACATTGAAATTGCAGAGGAAAGCAGAATTCACTCAAACTGGAATTTGGCCAGGATATTAGAGCTATCTTTCTTACTTATGTGTTCTGTACAATAAAAACTGTTTAAAAGCATGTGTCAGCATTTGCAGCCAACTGACCTATACAGCTGAATGCACCAAGCACTGCTCTGAAATGCTAACCATATGAGCCAAGCAAGAATGACTCATAATGCTACCACAATCCTATGTGAACAAATGTATCGCTGTCTTCTTGTGTTCTTCATATGTCTGTCTGAAGGATGTAAGACTTCAATAAAAATGCTTCTATTCTAGCTACACACAATTTCGCATGCTGTCCTGTATGTGAGTAGGAAAATTCTAGGTTGCTTTGACTTAGTTTTGTGAGTGAGACTTGAGTAGTGCCACTTCCGTAAAAGTCAGGTATCCCTGCAGAACCCCACCTTCTAGAAGATGGAAAATCATTCTATTCCAGCTCAGTGCTGTAATTTTGGATTCACTTCTATGAGAAATAAGTCCCCTGAAGCTACTTTTAGATGATTCAAAGTTTTGTTTAGGATTGGAAAGACAAACTTGAATCTATGCCATATTTATAACTGTACATGTTTTGTGTTTTTTGTGAAATTCAGGTGTACTTAATATAGGATGTTTTTGCTGTCACTGTTGCTGTTCATATTTGTTCCATCTGCTTTTCTATTTTGAAGCTTTCCACGTAGCCTGATTTTTCCCCTAAGCAGTCATCCATCACTGGGATTGTAGACAAAAACAGAAAAACAAGCCTCTCTTCTTAGCTGGGGCTGGACATGGAGAAATGGCAGCATTGTGCTACAGCTCTGGCAAATGAAGTGTAAAAATATAAATAGGAAGGCCAAAAAGAGAATTTGAAGTACAGCTAGCCAAAGACTCAAAGTAATAGCAAATATTTTTTTTAAGTACATCACAAACAGGAAGCTTGCTAAACAACAAGTGGAGCCACTGGATGATCAAGATGCTAAAAGGACACTCCAGGAGAATAAGACAGTTGCAGAAAAACAAAATGAATTCTTTGCATTGGTCTTCATGGTTGAGGATGTGAGGGATATTCCCAAACCTGAGCCATTCTTTTTAGGTGACATCTGAAGAACTGTCTCAGATTGAGGTGTGATTAGAGGAAGTTTTGGAACAAACTGATATGGCCTTTCTGATTTCACTCCTGCATGCCTGTGCAATATTTTTATACTCCCTGGTCATTTGTCCAGTCTTCCACTTCTTGTAAGCTTCTTTTTTGTGTTTAAGATCAGCAAAGATTTCACTGTTAAGCCAAGCTGGTCACTTGTCTTATTTACTATTCTTTTCTACACAATGGGGTGGTTTGTTCCTGCAACCTCAATAAGGATTCTTTAAACTATATCCAGTTCTCCTGGACTCCTTTCCCCTTCATGTTACTCTCCCTGGAGATCCTGTCCATTAGTTCCCTGAGGGAGTCAGTCTGCTTTTCTTAAGTCCAAAGTACATATTCTGCTCCTCTCCTTTCTTCCTTGTGTCAGGATCCTGAACTCGATCATCTCATGGTCACTGCCTCCCAGGTTCCCATCCACTTTTGCTTCCACTACTAATTCTTCCCTGTTTGTGAGCAGCATGTCAAGAAGAGCCCTGCCCCTACTTGGTTCCTCCAGCACTTGTGCCAGGAAATTGTCCCCTACATTTTGCAAAAACTTCTGGTCTGTGTCTGTGCACTGCTATATTGCTCTCCCAGTAGATATTGGTGATTGAAATCCTCCCAGGAGCCTGTGATATAGTAATTGCTGTTAGTTGCCTGAAGAAAGCCTCATCACCCTGATCTGATGGTTTATAGCAGACTCCCACCATGACATCACCCTTGTTGCTCACACTTCTAAACCTAATCCAGAAACTCAGGTTTTCCTGCAGTTTCATACTGGAGTGCTGAGCAATCATAATGCTCTCTTACATACAATGCCACTCCCCAACTTTTCTGCCCTGCCTGTCCTTCCTGAACAGTTTATATCCATCCATGACAGTACATGCAAGGTATCCCACCAAGTCTGTTATTCCGATCACATCATAATTCTTTGACTGTGCCAGGACTTCCTGTTCTCCCTGCTTGTTTCCAAGGCTTCTTGCATTTATGTATAGGCACTTAAGGTAACTCGGTGATCATCCTACTCTCTCAGTATGAGGCAGGAGTACTCCCCTCTTGCACTCTCCTGCTCGTGCTCCCTCCTGGTATTCCACTTCCCCACTTACCTCAGGACTTTGGACTCCATCTCCCAGTGAACCTAGTTTAAAGCCCTCCTCACTAAGTTAGCCAGCCTTCTTGCAAAGATGCTCTTCCCTCTTTGTTAGGTGGAGCCTGTCTCTGCCTAATCCATCTTCTTGGAACACCATCCCCTGATCAAAGAATCCAAAGCCTTCTCTCTGACACCATCTGCATAGCCATTCATGGATTTCCACGATTCGACAATCTCTACCCGGGCCTTTCCTTTCACAAGGAGGATGGACAAGAACATCACTTGCGCCTCAGACCTCTAAGGTGCCACAAGTATTCCTCGATTTCTTTACGGGTACAGACTAACATGGCTGCTGTTCTTAAATCAGACTCTTTTATCCTTCTTCCCAGAGCCACGTAGTCTGCAGTGATCCACTCAAAGTTATTCTTGGTAGTATCATTGGTGCCCACGTGGAGAAGCAGGAAGAAGTAGAGATCAGAGGGCTTGATGACTCTCAGCAGTCTCTCCATCATATTGTGAATCCTCGCTCCTTGTATAGTTCCCCTTTCTGAAATTTCTGAAATTAAATGCTACAGAGTTGGGCCACTGTGGTGTTCTCCTGCCACAGGGGTGTTAAAGTTAATTGTATTATGATTACTATTACCAAGCGATTCAGCTACAGTCACTGCTTGGACCTAATCCCGTGCTCCACTTAGGACTAAATCAAGAATTGCCTCTTTTCTTGCGAGTTCCAAGACTAGCTTCTCCAAGAAGCAGTCATTTAAGGTGTCAAGAAACTTTATCTCTGCATCTCGTCCTGAGGTGATATGTACCCAGTCAATATGCAGTTGAAATCACCCATTATTATTGAGTTTATTTTATAGCCTCTTTAATTTCCCTGAGCACTTCAGAGTCACTATCACCATCCTGGTCAGGTGGTCAGTATTATATCCCTACTGCTGTGTTCTTATTCAAGCATGGAATTATTATCCGTTGAGATTCTCTGGGAAAGTTTGGTACAGTTAAGATTTTTACTTCATTTGATTATATGCTTTTTCACATATAGTGCCACTCCCCCACCAGTATGACCTGTTCTGTCTTTCTGATATATTTTGTACCCTGGTATTACTGGTGGAATGAGGATAATCAATGGGACACAAGCTTCTGTGAAGCCTATTATATCAATATTCTCATTTAATAAGAGGCACTCTAGTTCATCCATCTTATTTAGACTTCTAGGATCGGTATATAAGCACTTAAAAAACTTGTCACTTTTTTTTAGCTGTCTCCCATTATATGATGTAATTGAATGAGCCTTTTTTTTTTTCATTTCACTGTTCCTCATCAGAACCTACCTGTATTTTATCTTCTATACTGCATGGGGCAGCACAGGTTTCCTTCCCCTATACCCTGTGCTCAGTGCTTAGGCTAGTGAAAGAAAAGGTCTCAAACACTCCACTCTGGTGCTTCACCCATGCTCTTTTATTTACAGTGCTGATATAGTCCAACTTCCCCAAAATCAGGCTCCTCACAAACCCCTCACCAGGTCCTCTGGCCCCTTGAGGCTTGTCTCAACCAGCAGAGACAGAGCTAGATGCCCCCTGTCCTCCTGCCTGGCTAGCCTCCTCCTCTGAGCTCTTCCCTGGCTTTGTACTCTTCCCCAGTCATCAGCCCCAGCGGTTCCACTTGGCTCAGTAGGTTGCACTGAGCCTGCCCTAATTAATGCCTTCAGCTGGGCTCCCTGCTCAGGGTTTTAGCCTTTAACCCAGCTACACTGCAAGGAAGCATGGTCTTTAGCAGGCAGCAGAGGTTTTTAAAACCTCTGCCCTGCGACACATACTCTCCTCCTTATTAGGACATAGAGAATCTCTATTAGTAGATCCTCCCCATGTGCTCCTCCCCATCAATCGGTTTTCCCCCAGCTCTTAGTTTTAAAACGGATCTATGACTTTTTTTAAATTTAAAGTGCCAGCAATCTGGTTCCAGTTTGGTTTAGGTGAAGTCCATCCTTCCTGTATAAGATCCCCCTTTCCAAAAAGTTTCCCCAGTTCCTAATCAATCTAAACCCCCTTTCCCTACACCATCGTCTCGTCCACGGATTGAGACCCTGCAATTCTGCCTGTCTGGCTCTGCGGATGGAATTGGAAGCATTTCAGAGAATGCTACCATGGAGGTCCTGGACTTCAGTCTCTTACCTAGCAGCCTAAATTTGGCCTCCAGGACCTCTCTATCCTTCCCTATGTCATTGGTACTTACATGTACCACGACCACTGTCTCCCCCTCCACCCACCCAGCACTACACATACATCTATCTAGATGTCTTAAGAGAACTGCAATCTTCATTCCAGGCGGGCAAGTCACCATGCGAATCTCCAGGTCATCACAAACACAGCTGTTTGTTTCTAATGATCAAATTGCCTATTTCTAATACCTGTCTCTTTCTATTAACTGTCTTGCCAACAAAAGTGCTAGTGTAGAACTAATCAATTACCTACTTGCTCTTCAAAAATGCCTTGCCTATCAAAGGGAGGAAAATAGTATGAAAAATATTTCTTTTGTAGTAGAAATGAGACAGACACACAAAGCCAAGAGGCTCATGAAATCTTGGTAGGTATTTTTTTTTTTTTTTTAAACGAGAATTTTCATCTTTTTAATCTGGCATCTGGGAAGCACTGTGCAAAAGAACAGCAGCCACAGGGATTATCCTGCAGGAGAAGGGACAAAAACAAATAAGGCCAAAAGGGGAGGATATGAGAGAGAGAGAAGCTCACAGGATAAGAGGGATAGTGGAGACCAAATGGAGGCTGACTACTCGAATTGACTCACTAAAAAAGTAAAAGATATGTTGGATTAGGATTTAAACAGATTACAGTTTGTTCTAGAACATTAACATTTTAATAACTTTAGGAAGTACTAAAATAGTTATTCTTTAAAATGTAAATTTAAAAAGTTGTGTTTTGGATAATCATCCATATTTTCCCTACATTAACTGAAGTAGTAATTGACATTATTTTATGAGGAGACAGTTATACTATTACTGTTCAAGAATTCCCTGTTTATCTTCTAGTCTGACATAAACCTCCTGTTCTAAAAATCTAATTTATTTTCTTTCAAAAACAATTAACCTGCCTTATTTAAGTTTGAGACTTCTTGCTGTCATAACTGAGGTGATGAGGAAGTAATACTCTTAGGAGGATGGAGGAATGATCCAGCCAAAAATATATGAAGACTTGTGATCTTGCAAGCCCTGTAAAGTTCCCTTAATCAGCAAAATGGTTGGCTTGCCACAGAAGCCCCAAAGGAAAATAACTCTAGTCCTGTATCTGCAAATTGTGGAATAGGTATGAAAGAGCAGCCAAGTATTAATGCAACTGTATATTATAGTATTGATTCTTGCAGTTGTGTTTTCATTCCTTTTCATAGCTACACATCAAATGGGAGTTAGTTTTTATTGTGGGGGGAGGGAGGGAGTTAGTTTCAGTTTTACTTAAAAATAGTTTCCCTCCAGTCTCCTTTGGTTAGCGTAATAGCTGTTACTTGAAAAAATAGTAGGGTTTAAACTGATGCAAAATACAATATAAATTAATTTTCAGTAAGCTGCACTATGAACGTAGTGCTAAAAGTGAATTTCTAGGTTCATGGTTGACTGTGTGGATGATATTTGCCTTCCTTTTCACCTAGGTTAATAGTTCTGCAGTGCCTGTGGGAATATAGAGGAGCCAGCCAATGCCCTTGGGCAGGACATTCTTTACTAAGGCTGGTGTTTTAATTGCCACTAAAAAAATCATTGGAAGTTACCAATGTGTCCCTACATCATTGAGCCCAGCCATAGGGAATGAGTACAGATTGCTGTTCCTTGTTGATGGAATGGGTTCTTCCTTTGTTTCCACCCCTTTCCTAGAAGGAAAAAGGAGAGTGTTGCGGGTTTTGGCCAGGTGGCGCTTACCTTGGGCGGCTTGTGGTTGGTGGTGCAGCAGGGCTAACGCAGGCTTCCTGCAAGCCCTGTCCCCGTGCTGCTCCTGGAAGCAGCCGGCATGTCCCTGCAGCCCATGAGGGCGGCAGGGGTCTCCGTGTGTTGCGTAAGCACCGACTCCACAGCTCCTGTTGGCTGGGAAGGAGGGTTAATGGGTGCTGCGGGGGTGGAGCCTGCCTTAACCCCACTGTGCTGCCGACTGGGAGCCGCCCGAGGTAAACAGGGCCAGTGGCTTATGGGTCCCACCCTGAGAAGTGGCCTGTGGGTGCTGCCCCCCGCAGCTCCCATTAGTTGTAGTTCCCTGCCAGTGGGATCTAGAGAGTTGGCAGGCAGCACATGTAGACCTCTGTCCCCTCACATCCCGGGGCCACAAGGATGTGGCAGCCACTTTCAGGAGTGGCATGGGGCCAAGACAGGCAGGGAGCCTTAGCCCTGCTGTGCCAACAGACTTCTAGCACCTAAAATCTCCTGGTTTGACTTCAGTAACTTCCAGGAGATAGAGCCTGATTCCAGGAGACTCCTGGCAAAACCTGGAGGGTTGGCAACCCTACGAGAGACTGGAGCAGTATTTAATTGCTAAGTGGTATAATTGAGGAAAAAATGGCAGTGTGAGGCCTGGTTTATACTATAAAGTTTGGTCAACATAAGCCACCTTGGTATTGACCTACTTGACTCACACTGATTGTAACCCCTCCATTAGGCAGACATAGGAACGCCACCTCCCTGAGCAGCGTGGATTGACATACTGATATTGATGCAGTGCAAGTGTAGACACTGTGTTACCTATGTCCATCCTAACAGTCCTCCAGCAGCTGTCCTACAGTGCCCAGAGCTGACAACTCTTGCCACAGTTGTGAACCCCATTTTCTCGAGGTCTCTGAGACTAGAATTGCCTGCCTTTCAAGCTTACAAATTAATGAAACACATTTTCTTGATTGTCCATCTCAGCAAGCCCACCAAACAGCTCTCTATTGTCATGTGCAACTGCCTAGTTGACCATGTCTAGCTACATGTTCCAGACATGCTCTCAGCTGAAGTAGACAGTAGATATTTCATCTCCTGGACTGTGAGAAGAGGCTGTGCAAGAACAGCTGTGGACCAGATGGAGAGATTGTGCAGGGGATGCCTGAGAAGGGGTATAATAGGGATGAACAGCAGTACCGCATGTGAAAGGGAAGGAACTACAGCAGGCATATCGAAGGCTAGGAAGGTCAATCGTTAATCCAGTGCTGAGCTGCAGACTACCACTTTTACAAAGAGCTGCATGCCATACTTATGGAGATCCCACCACCAGCCTGCACACCATTGTAGATACTTCTGAGGAGCCTGAGTTGCAGGCCCCTGGCACAAATCACAAGGAAGAGAGAGGAGGATGGGGGACATGTGACTGGTGGGGCCCAGCTCTGCCACAAGCAGGACCTATCTGAGTCTCCACTGCAGTCCTGGCAATTTAGTACAGGTGAGCCCAATGCAGGGTAAGGCACCTCGGGTTAATGTGTAAATTTATCTCCCCTGATGGTGTTGGTGACCCCAACTTTGCAAGGCATATCAACTTTTCATGAATTTACTTGTACTAGAAAAGATAACTATCAGGCTTACATGCCCTGTAGGGTTAGGGTTAGGAGGTCCATGTGGAGCAATTTATGTACAGAGAGATGTCCCTTGAATCCTCCTGAGATCTCAATGAAATTTTCGTGGAGGTGCACTGCAATCTGCTCCTGAAGGTTTCTAGGGATGGCAACCTTATTTCTTTCTCTGCACTAGGTCCCTTTCCCATACCAGTCCGTAGTAACACTGGCAGGCACCATTGCGGTAAACAGGCTAGAAGCATACTGTCCTGGCTGGCTTTGGATTGCCAGGAGCAGTTGTGCTCTCTGTGCCTTCATGACCGCTTGGAGTGAGATATCAATTAAAATCACCACTGCATGTGCGCTATACTCAATTTCATGCAACCAAGCAATTCTCTCCTCATTTCCCTTCTCTTCTGGGGCAGACAAATGTGAGGATGTAGATCTCACAGATACAGAGCTGAAGAGCAGGGGAAACCCTGCCCAACAGGGCATACAGCCCTTCCAGCTTCCAGAGGTTTCGGGGGAGAGACCCTGCCAGAGGGGAGAGACTGAACTCTGTGTCTGGCTTATCACCACTTTGCCTAGAGGAGCTTCCATAGACTAAGAGGCTTCCCTTTCCCTCACTTCTCACATCAAGAAGCCTAGGAGGAACCCCTGCTTCAACAAGGTGGGGACAGTGAACCAGGGGCATGGAGAAATTCATAGGGAGAGAAGAATTGCCCAGCCTGCTACCAAGAGGAAGCACACAAACCACGGAAGCGGAGAAGGAGCTCTTCCACAGTAGCCTAAACAGATATGAATGTTCCTCACTCTTCTTCAAGCATTGCTTCATGAATTTATTCATTTTTATATTTTGCTTTTAACTTGCACAGAATTCTGTTTTGAAGTGTGTTTGTTGCTCAATAAAATTATTGCTAGTAAAATAATTCGTTTTTAGAAGTTTCCAACATTTACTGAAGAATGCCTGGTAGTAATGAAAACACCCACTTGTATGTTGTGATACAACTCATAGGATCAGTGACAGTGTAGTAATCATAAATGTACACATTATGTGCCTTGCTGTTACAGTGCTCTTTCAAGGCTGCACTGAACCATATACGTTGAGCTCTTCTGATAGCCCTTGATGTCTGGCTGTTCAAACTCAGCAGACAGCTGCTCCATCTCTACCCCAAAGCAACTTATCCCCCTTTGCTTCACAGATTTTATGCAGGACACAGCAGACAGCTATAACAATTAAGATATTTTTCTTGCTGAGATCCAATGTTGTGAGAAAACATCAGTGTACCTTCACTCTATCGCAAGTGCATTCAACTGTCATTCTGCACCTGCTAAACTGTTAGTTAAATCTTTTGTTGGACTGTCCAGGTGGCTGGTGTACTGCTTCATGAGCCAGGAGTACAAGGGATAGACTGAGTCCCCCAGGATCATTATTGGCATTTCTACATCACTAATGGTAATCCACCTGTTAGAAAAGAGAGTCCTTGCTTGTATATTTCTGAACAGTCCTGTGTTCTTAAAGATGCAAGCAGCCTGCACCTTCCCTGACCAGCCAACACTGTGAGTGTCCCTAATGATCCACTGATGCTAGCATAATGATAGAAAAACTGCAATTTTTGTTGATGTATTTTGTGACAAGGTGCTCGGTGCAAAATTGGAATTGAATCTTATTCATTCTATACAGTGCTGTCTGCATAATGTTATGACCTATATCATTTGTAAGTCCTATTTTCTGAGCAAAATCCATTTTTACTGGTAACTCTGGATACCAGTAGCCTGTACAATATCAGGAATAAACATCTAGTAACAGTGTATTCTGTATTTTTCCTTACCCCAAAGCAAACTAGCTGGGAAACTGTCTTTGCTGGAATCCCATTTCCATGTACAGTGGGACAGTTCACTTTCTGTAGTATCCTTTCCATCCTGTATTTCTTGTCAAAGAATCAGAAGTTGGCTGTGATTAATTTCTGAACAGGAAACACCTTGATGCCCTCAGTGCTTTAAGTGAGAAATGAAAATAAATCCTGAAGGGGAAGCTAAGTAAACACCTCCCACACAAGTATTTTTTCCCTCCAAAATTTCTATATGATAGGTACATTAAAATTTAAGGTTCTTTTCCCCATGTGTGACTGCTTCCAACTTCCATGTAGCAGCTCAGTAGATAACTTTTTCTGTGCTATGTGATGTCTTGTTTCAGTTTTGATAGTTCTTTTCGTACTCAGACCTAGAAATATAGGATACAAATAGATAACTGTGTTGGTTTTGTTGCTACTGGTCAGAACTTGGATGAGTGGGATATTATGGGGGAGAGGTGGTAGCAAAACCTATACCTACGCTGCCAAAGGGCTGGTTCCTTGCAAACAGATTTTGTACCATTATAAAGAATCAGAGAGGTAACCGTGTTAGTCTGGAATTGCAGAAGTGACAGAGTCCTGTGGCACCTTAAAGACTAACTAAAGTATTAGAGCATAAGCTTTCGTGGGCTAATACCCACTTCATCAGATGCATGCAGTGGAAGAATCCAGGGGCAGGTATAAATAGGTAGGCAAGAGCCAGATTAAAGATAACAGGGTGGGTCCAGCTGTTATCTCTAATCAGGGAGGGTGGGGGGTTCCTCTAGCAGCTGTATTGGAGGTGTGAACAGTGAGAGAAGAGAAACTGCTCTTGTAGTTAGCTAGCCATTCAATATCTCTGTTCAGTCCCAAACTGATTGTGTCAAATTTGCAAATGAATTGCAACTCTGCAGTTTCTCTTTGCAGTCTGGTTTTAAAGTTTTTTTGCTGCAAAATGCTGACCTTTAAGTCTTTCATAGTGTGTGCAGGGTGATTGAAGTGTTCTCCTACAGGTTTTTGTGTATTGCCATTCCTGATATCTGATTTGTGTCCATTTATCCTTTTTCGTAGGGACTGTCCAGTTTGACCGATGTACATAGCAGAGAGGCGTTGCTGGCACATGATGGCATATATTATATTGGTAGATGTGCAGGTGAATGAACCAGTGATGGTGTGGCTGATCTGGTTAGGTCCTGTGATGGTATTGCTGGTGTAGATATGTGGGCAGAGTTGGCATCGAGGTTTGTTGCATGGATTGGTTCCTGAGTTATGGCGCGGTGTGCTGTTGCTGGTGAGAATATGCTTGAGGTTTGGGACTGAACAGAGATATTGATATTTCACTTGCCAGTTTCACAAAAAACTTCGGCATCATGCCAAAATCACTGACCATTCTAAGGCTAGGTTTCCATTTTTGCCACAGCAGCACCATCCCCATCACCAGCTGCACTGGGAATACCAGGGAGCTCCTAGACCAGCTGTAGCAGCATGGGAGTGGAAGGGCTCGGTCCCCCTGTAAATCCTCAGACCCCTAATTTAGGCCACTGACACTATCTTCCTCTCCAAAAGCAATATGTAAGGCAGAAGCTCTCATAACTGTGGGAGATGAGATGGGAGAGAGATGCTGGCTGGCTTCCCCTGAACCC
>ML677333.1:56199827-56262112 GCA_007922305.1 Dermatemys mawii | reverse complement strand
GGGTTCAGGGTTCTAATCCGAGTGACTCCTGAGTGGAATTGTTACACATGATATTTCTTTACCTTTTTCTTTTTCCTTTTCCTTTAAAAGCAATCAGAAAACCCTAAGAAATTTTGTGTATACATATGCACATGCACACTCAGCCTATCTATATTGGAAGAATTTTATTTAAGTTGCATAGTCAAGCAGTCCAGAATTAGGAAATGCCAGATTTACAGTTGTTTGTGCAATCTTAAGTTTGTCTCCTTGTGCATATGTATTATGATTCAGCCTTTAATTACCCAATTAAATACTTTTTTCCCCAGAACCTTTGGAATGTATATAGAGGCAACTAAAAAGCTGGCATTTCCTAACTTAAGTGCTTGACTTCAGAAGAATATTCAAGTTGCAATATTTTTTGTATGTGTAATATTATATAGGTCAGAGAATATCAGAGTAGCAAAAGGGAAGTCCGTGTACTCTCACACATTGTCTCAGCTCTCTGGTGGAGCTCAGTTGCATTGTTATAGTCTATTCCTGAGTTCCTGTGTGTGCTGGAAATGCTGATATTGCAGAAAATAGAAGCATAGTCAAGAGCAACATACAGCTTTGTTCTATTTTAATGTCTCCCTTCAGCTTTATTTCTATAGTGATAAATTGTGTATGGTATCTGGGGATAGAGAGAAAATATAAATTGTAATTAAACTTTTTATTTTAATATGTGGTTCACAGATTCAAATAGCTAAATATGAAGCTATAACACATCCTTTCATAGCATAATTAGAGCATTATAGAGCGATAAATGAAATGCTGCATAATTGAAAACCAGAGCCTAAAATAGGGGATTAGCACTCATTTTCTGTCTCATACTTTGTGGTCCATATCTATTTCTTAATGTTAGCTAAGCCACAGAAAATGTGAGTTCATTTTGCAAGATTACACAAAATGACCATTCACTATGTACATTTAAATCTGTCATTGGATTGTCAAAGAACCCCAAACTCTAAAGGGTTAAACATCTGATCTCTCCTAGTAGTCTTGACTTGTCTGTGACTTTTGCAGTGGCCTGGCAGTAAAAGAAAACAAGGCTATAATGTCAGTGCGGCTAGTTCAGATACAGGAATAGATTATTTTTTTGAACTATCTGTACATTTTGCAGGAAGGGGGAATCCTTTAAGGAAAATTTAGTCATTCTTCCTACATAGATTGGACGTATCTTTAACTTCCATATGAATATGAGGTATTTACCAGCATATAACTTCCAATCAGATGATAAACAGGTGTTCATAACAGGATGGACCAGTGAGCCAGTAAAGCATTCCCCGGTATTAAATTAGCACTTGATTAGCACTACAGTAATTTACAATAGTTAATATTTATTCTGCTCTCTAATGTATTAAACACACATTCCTATATTGAAAATGAATGTTCAAAATACATTTTTTAGAAATATTAGTGACTAAGAATGATCATATTCACAGAATGAGATACTAAAATAGTGAGGCTACCATTTTAATGATACAGCATTGTGCTTGACAGGAGAAGGCACAGTTTTATGTGACAGCATAACACTTAAATTCAAGTTCTATTAGCATTAATTGCAAAACAAAGTCAGATTGCTTAAGTATATTCTTAAAACACTTTTAAAAAATGTATAAGTTAAATTACCAAATAGTTTAAGCAGCTGTAAATTACCAAAACATAAGAGTAGGACTATCAAATGATTAAAGAAATTAATCATGATTAATTGTGTGATTAATCTCCCTGTTAATAATAGAATACCATTTAAATATTTTTAATGTTTTCTACATTTTCAAATATATTGATTTCAATTAGAACACAGAATACAAAGTGTACAATGCTCACTTTATATTTATTTTTGATTACAAGTATTTACACTGTAAAAAAACAAAAGAAATAGTATTTTTCAGTTCACTTAATACAACTACTGTAATGCAATCTCTTTATCATGAAAGTCGAACTTACGATTGTAGAATTATGTACAAAAACCTGCATTCAAAAATAAAACAATTTAAAATTTTAGAACCTGCAAGTCCATTCAGTCCTACTTTTTGTTCAGCCAAATGCTCACCCAAACAGGTTTATTTACATTTGCAGGAGATAATGCTGTCTACTTCTTGTTTACAATGTCACCTGAAAGTGAGAACAGGCATTCTCATGGCACTGTTGTAGCCAGCGACTCAAGATATTTACATGCCAAATGCACTAGAGATTCATACGTCCTTTCATGCTTCAACTACCATTCCAGGGGACATGCTTCCAGGCTGATGACAGGTTCTATCCAAAGCAGTGTGGATAGAACCTGTCAAATAACAATCCAAAGCAGTGTGGACTGACACATGTTCATTTTCATAATCTGAGTCAGATCCGCCCGCAGAAGGTTGATGTTCTTTTTTGGTGGTTCGGGTTCTGTAGTTTCCACATCGGAGTGTTGCTCTTAAGACTTCTGAAAGCATGCTCCACACCTTGTGCCTCTCAGATTTTTGGAAGGCCCTTCAGATTCTTAGTCCTGGGACAAGTGCTGTAGCTATCTTTAGAAATCTCACATTGGTACCTTCTTTGTGTTTTGTGAAATCTTCAGTGAAAGTGTTTTTAAAATGAAAAATGTGCTGGGTCATCATCCAAGACTGCTATTAACATGAAATATATGGCAGAATGTGGGTAAAACGGAGCAGGGGACATACAGTTCTCCCTCCAAGGAATTCAGTCACAATTTTTTTTTTTTTTTTAATGAGAATCATCAGCATTGATGTGTGCCCTCTGGAATGGTGGCTGAAGCATGAAGGGCATACAAATGTTTAGCATAACTCGCATGCAAATACCTTGAAATGCTGGCTACAAAAGTGCCAGGCAAATGCGTTTTCACTTTCTGGTGACATAAATAAGAAGAGGGAAGCATTATCTCCTGTAAATGTAAACAAACTTATTTCTCATAGCGATTGGCTGAACAAGAAGTAGGACTGAGTCGACTTGTAAGCTTTGAAGTTTTATATTGTTTAGTTTCTGAGTGAAGTTGTATAAAAAAAAATCTACATTTGTAAGTTGCACTTTTATGAGAGATTGCACTATAGTACTTGTATGAAGTGAATTGAAAAAATACTATTTCTTTTATCGTTTTTACATTGCAAAGATCTGTAATGAAAAATATGCATTTTGATTTCAGTTGGAACACAGAATACAATATATGTGAAAATGCAGAAAAATATCCAAAATATTTAATAAATTTCAATTGATATTCTATTGTTTAACAGTGCTATTAAAACAGCGATTAATCATAATTAATTTTTTTTAGTTAATTGTGTGAGTTAACTGCAATTAATCAATAGCCCTACATAAAACACAAACAACCTACCTTAAAACATGCTCTTAAAAACAGACTAGTTTTTGTTCTAGTTGAGTGCTGTGTGTGGAGTCTTCTATTTCTGTATCCCAAACTATCCTCTGTGTCTCCATCATATTAGACTTAACATGGTCCAAAATGAGCTCTATATTTCTCCTTCCAGAGTCTAGTCCATTCTGCGCCACTGTTGATAGTACCATGATCCTCCCTATTACTCAGGCATGTAAGCTGGGGCCATTTTTTAATTTTCTCTCTTTTGCCACACACATCCAAGAGTGTGTCCAAAGCCTGTTGCTGCTGCTTCCACATTTCTAAGATAGGATTTCTTTTTTCTTGTCTCCATTGCTAAAATTTTCATTCAGGCATCCTCATCTCTTGTCTTGATCACTGTAACTACTATCCCAGCTATCTTTTCTGACACTCACATTGTTCTCCTCCGTTCTGTACAAAATGTGTCTCTAAGCTAGTCTTCCTTGCCATTTGTTCTTAATTTGTCACTCATTCTACTTTTGAATCTCTCTGCTGGTTCTCTCTTCTCCGCTGCATGTCTTTGTCATCAAGACCCTGCTTAACTCTGCTCCATTCTACTTATTGGTTATTGTCTCTGCTCACCTATGACCCCCATCTCCTCTACTCCACCAATAATGCCAGCTTTATCATATTGTCTGTTTCTCTCAGCCACCTCTATGCTTCCTTCCCTGCCACCTCATGGAACACCTTCCAAATCTTGTCTCCCAGGCCTTTACCCTCTTGCCATTTAAATCCCTCCTGAAGACTCACTTCTACTTTGACACCTATAAGAAATAAACTGACTGATTAAATGGTGAGAGATGTGCAACTGGAAATAGTTTTATAATTCGAACTTTCAAAAAAATAGTTGTAATGGCAAGATGTGGTCAATAACCACAGTTTGTTTCCCTTTCTCCTACCATTTGTTTGTCTGGCTGTCTTTTAAATTGTAAACTGTTCAGGGCAGAGACTGTGCCTTCCTTTGTTCATATATATTTTGTACGTTGCCAGAAATAAATTATTAGAACAGTAATAAGTTATAGTGAAAGGTATTCTTTCAGACTACTGGTGTACACAGACTTTGGTATGTTGAGTCTCATGAGTGTTTTAACGTCCCCCAGACCACTAGCCAAGTTATGTACACTTGAAAGTGGCTAATTGCAATTAGTTAGTATAAATTTTAGCTTTTCAAAATTGGTAAGGTTTTTAGGCCTTTAAGAAGTGTGTCATTCCGCTATGAACAATATTTCCTATTCCCTTAGTCTTTGACTGGGGTAAAAAAGAAAGTACAGTTTGCCATAGGACCAAGCAGGTTTGGAATTCTGGTTTAAAAGCACCACTGGAACCTTTAGTATTAAGAATTAGAGAGGTTTGTTTATTCTTTTTGGGGAGCAGGTCCCATTATTGTGCAACTGTTTAGTTGATATGCTGCTATAATGTCATCAGGCCCAAAGAGTCTGTCATAACATGACTTTAGAAAATGTCACTGTAACTTAGTGTAAAATAGTTGCTGTAGCAGAGGTGAAGAAACAAAACTGGAGTTTGCTACAGATCATGGAAGTTTGAAATAAACCTCTGTAGGGCAAAATTTTCAAAGATCCTAAATGCTTTAAGTAAGTCCCATTTTCAAAAGTTACTTAGGATTCTTAATGCCTAACACGAAGTATCTGTCTATAGCACTTCTATGCATACTTGCACTACTTTTTTTTTTTTTAAACTTCAGTTATTGTGTGCTGCTTTCCATTCTTCTATTAGATGGTTGCAACAATTAGTTTGAAGAAGAAACACAGTCTCTCTTCTAAGGAGGGAAGCAAATAATCAAGATCCCAAAACAATAATACTCAGATTATGTGAATTTCATTTTGTGCCATTTTGATGCCAAGATTGCATAGTTGCCAGTTTAATAACAGCATTATTTTAAGTCTTTCACTTCATTAAAGCACACCCGTTGCCAACCTTTTCCTTAAACTGTCGATAGCTGATTGTTGTTATTTAGCCCCATTGCATATTGTCTGAGTGTTAAACTAAAGATTATCTTCCCTCCTTATTCAAATATATATTAATACATTTATTCCAGAAGCCAGATCACATATCTGCGTGTGTAGTTCTTTGAATTTCGGTTAATTACTTTCTAAAATACCCCACTGAAAAGTTACTAAGTTTATTGTTTGGTCTCTGTTAAGTTTGGTCTTTTGTTAAGAAGATGAGGAATACTTGTGGCACCTTAGCGACTAACCAGTTTATTTCAGCATAAGCTTTTGTGGGCTATAGCCCACTTCATTGGATGCATAGAATGGAACAGAAGAACGATGTATTTATATACACAGAAAGCAAAAAAAAGTTGTACATTACCACACCAATTCTAAGAGGCTGTTTAATTTGGATGGGCCATTATCAGCAGGAGGAAAAAACCTTTTGTCGTGGCTCTGTGTCTGACAGGTGATAAGAATCTTTGAAGGGAACTTAACAGGAAAATGCATTCAATTAGTGTAATGACAAAGCCACTCATAGTCCCTGTTTAACCGTTGGCTGATAGTGTCCAATTTGCAAATTAATTCCAGTTCCTCAGCTTCTCGGAGTCTGTTTTGGAAGTGTTTCTGTTTTAAAATTGACACCTTCAAGTCTTTAATAGAATGGCCAGGAAGATTGAAGTGTTCTCCTACTGGTTTTTGAATGTTATGATTCCTGATATCAGATTTGTGTCCATTTATTCTTTTGCGTAGACACTGTCCAGTTTGGCCAACGTACATCGCAGAAGGGCATTGCTGGCACAGTTTTTGTTGATACTTGTCTCGGGATGTGTTGGTCACATCACAGAATCTCATTGTATTAAGATATCCTGTGTCAAAAGTATTTGGTTTATATGTAGGACTTTAGGTTGTTCTCTTTGCCAAACCAATTTTTATATTCTATGTAGCACAGACAAAATTTTGAATTTTTATGGCAGAATTTTAAAATGGTGAGGTCTACAACAAGCTTGGCTACTGTCACGTAGGTATGGTATTGTGCTGCCATAGAGAAGGCCCCACAGCAGTAACAATTTTCAAATTCTCCTTATTAGGCAGGTAGTGCCATTTAGTTATGCTGCTTAGTATCCAGTAGTGGCAATAATCACCAGGATGGGGTGAAGGTGAAGTGATTGTGACAACTTGGAACTTAATCTGTTGTTGAAAAATATCTTTGTTCTAATAATGATGGGAGAAATATTCTTTCTGGAACAGGCAACACAGTAATTAAAAAATTTAAATTGTGTCCATATATAATGTGGAACATAGCTTTAGACATAAGTTTGTTTCATTGTTAAAACCCATACTAACAACTCTTCATTAATTATATGAACTTTCTGGAAGTGATGAAACTTGTGAATGGTTTTCCAACAAAAAAAAATGCAGTTTCACTAATTTTGCAATTTTAAGAAGGGGAAGTCTCAATTTTCCTGAAAATTTTGGATTTTCTGTTCACGAAAATCTGAATGAAATAATTTTGGGTTGGTTTGATGACATTTGGAATATTTCATTCTGTTTTGAATCAGTTTAATAAAAGATTATTAAAAATTAATAAAATCTTAAATTACATTTTCCAGTGCTTAACCTTAAGGTCTGAACTTGAGCTCTCATTATTTTCTCCTGTGGGTTCATTTCCCATAAATGCACTGTAGATTTCCTTATGACTAAGTTCTGTGATGCAGCATGGGAATCAAATGGCTTGGGTATATCAAGTTCAAGAAAAACAGAAGCACCAAGCTTCTGAAGTGTCAAGCTTCCCGGCTGGACTACATCTTCCATGAGGCACCCAAAGTCATTGGACTCCTATGATGCACAGAACTTGGTCAAAGGAAAATTCACATTGCATTATGGGAGATTTAGTTCTCCAGGTAGTTCATCCCATGAATGGGATGAGAGAATGGGGGGCCTGAACTAAAATTCCCATAATGCCACTATGAGAAAATGCACTTTAAGATTGAACTCCCCTGAAGTGTTCCAGATCAGTTCAATATACTGATCTGAAACATTTTGATTTTGGGAATGTTAATGTTTGATTTCACTCAAACATGTTGAACAAAGCTCTTTCTGAACTAAATTTCTTTGGAATGTCCATTCTGTGAAAAATTCCAAATTTTAGCTTCCCTGGTTAGAGATGAAAACAAATGCTGAGGTGTTAGACTTCTCTGTGGGTTGGAAACTCTGAATTCACTCAGCTCTGTCTCTAGGACTGTATGTACGTGTGTGTGTGTGTGTGTGTGTGTGTGTGTGAGAGAGAGAGAGAGAGACACACACACACACACACACACTGTGCAGAAGTCTTTATCTACCTGTAGCGGGGTGGCTACCCCACTCCTAAAATAAAAGGAGTAAAAGCAGCCCTGGAGAGGGCTCAGGCTGATTGGAATAGCAGCCACAGCTGTGGTCAGCCCAGTCAGGGCTCAACTGGCCCTTATAAGAGCTAGAAGCTGAAGCAGTCTGTCTCTCTAGCAGAGAGTGAGAAGGATCTAGCTGCTGGGGAGAAAAGGGTTACCTGGAGTGGAGCAGGGCTAGGGAAAGGCCAGGGGAGCTGGGGAGCTCCGGCGTGGCAACTTTTCAGGCTGCAGGGCCTTGTCTAAGGCCTACTGAATTGGCACTGGGGCTGCAAAGGGGCAGTCCGGGGGTTAGGCAAAGGCAGCAAGTCCAAACTCCCCTTGCCTGTGATGGGTGCCATTTACACTGCAGTCTGCCCCAGGGAAAAGGGGCTCGATGCTGACTGGTAGTAGCCGTAGACTGAGGTGAGGTGGGGATAGAGGGTTGGGGGTTTCCCAGGGAGGGGAGACCCAGAGACTAGGGGCACTGCCAGGGGGCAGCCCCCCAGATAGAAGGGCACCAGGGTTCAGGAGGGATATGGGACAGTGACAGGCAAGACACCAGCCTGTGGGAGGTGCTCCGGAGCTATCCAAGAGCTAATTCCCAGTCAACAAGTAGGAGGCACTGCACTGGTGAGTCATCGCAGCCCTAAACTACATCGCACCATTTTGCTTTACCGTTATTGAATAATAGTATCAGACTTAGTTGTTAGTAGCTTTCCTCAGATAACCACAGAGTAATTCTACAACCAATTATAGTATATGCAGAAATGAGTATTGAACAATGATGCCAATTGTCTCATACAAAAGAGACTCATCCTAGGGAACCATTGTAAGATTAATGTTGTCAGGTTAACTTGGACTGGACATCTGGACTACTTGGGTAAATATGAATTGTGCTACACTTCACTGATGTTTTTTCTGGACAAATATCAATGTGGAATCTTTCTAATATACTTTGAATTGCCATTTAAGTGTAATGAAAGAGCATTAAATGGGTATTTCCAACATTGGCCCTGTACGCGGGGTATGTTCCCTGAGAGGAAAACACTTACATATATTTTAAATATTGCCTTTACAGATGATTGACACAAGAAGATTAAATATTTTACTAGTGTTAAGCCAGGGCTTTGAAATGTAAGCCATCTTCTATTTTTATTAATGGAACTTAAAGCTAAATAAGTAGTTCTATAGTTGATCTCCTTGAAGGCAGTTTAAAAGATAGCTTGTTAAAGAATACAAAGTTAAGTCCTTACATTTCTACCTAATTATAAGAATTTTTTGAGTTAACAAGATATTCTAAAGTACAAATTCTTCTCCGTGTAGATGTAGTTTGAAATAACTAATCCTTGATTCAGAATGTTGGAAATCAAAGCTTAATTGTTTCAAAGCTAACCTGCCACAGACTGTTGTTGTTGTTTTTTTCTAATCAATGAAAGTGAAAAAGGAAAAGAAAAAACTTGCTGGTTAGCTCAAATTACATAGCAGTATCTTTCTAAAGGAATGTGGTAGACTGAGTCAAATTCTTACTAAAAATGTATATTATATTTACCAGTTTCATTAAAACATAAATAAATTCCTCTCATATGCTCTTGGCATCCTTGATAACTAGATGCTATCTTTGTCTTCAATAAAAATACTAGTATCAAGTCAATGCAGAGCTTGCATATGCATCGTGACCTTACTCCTGGGGTAATTCTGCACCACTGCGCAATGCAGAATTTTGCAGAAATTAATGTTGGCACAGAATTTCTTTTCCTCTACAGAAATGGGCTGTAGTGCTGCCCCAGTTCCTAGCATGCCCTTAGGGAAGGAAAGAGCAGCACACAGGAAACTCTGTGCAAGCTTAGGACTGAGCATCAGGCTGTTTCTCCTTCTGGATCCCTGGGCTCTGGAGGGGAAGAGGGCAGGTGTCTGAGCCAGGGAGGGGCTGTGCAACTGGGCTCTGGGGAGGAAGGGGTAGTGTTATGCTATCCAAAGCACGGGATCTTTTATAAGAGAGAAGGCAAATACGCCATATTTATTGATATACAACAGTTAGTATATGCTTTTTAGACACACACACACACACACACACACACACACACACACATCATGCACACAGTACTGCCAGTTGATGTTTTATAGTTACCAGTCTGTTGTAGCTCGAGTCAATCTAATGGCCAGTTAGATTGAGCACAAGTGAAGAGCTGGGCTCAGTCATTTGCAATCCGATGCTCCTGGAGAAGTGGCAAGACAAACCCAAAATCCCATGGCAAAGCACCCTATTCTTACAGTTCATTTTCTAAGTTGAAGTCTATGGCTTTTGCTGTGTCAGTTTGTGACAGCATACTCCTTGTTTGGTGTTATCATCTGATGTTAACATTTCAAACCACTTCTGAGAGGGTTATCCTGTCCTGGATTGATTTTATTACTTGTCTTTAGGCGTGCTAGCCTTCACCTCGGGTAGTCAATTTGTCCTTCCTCAATTATGGATGTGCATTGATGATTCTCTGGCTTAGATAAATCCCCTTCAGTGTTTTCAACCCTCCTTTCTTGACCTCTGGTTAACAATGGTCTTCACACCTTATCTTTTCCTGATGCATGCATTTCTCATTTACACAGTCTTTCACAGAAACCTTCAAAGATAGCAGAATACACTGTAAATTAAGCCTTTACAACTGAAATGATTCACATTGGCTTCAAGCCCTCAACATTTCTCTAAGCTATTTACTCTATAAAAGGCACCAATCTTCAAATCTTAAACTTCTTCCCATTTCATCTCCCATAACCACCACCCTCAACCTTTCCCAGATTTCTGCCCACATATGAGTTTTATAGTGAGTTCTAAAGGTTACACCTGTGGGCTAAATTTAGACCTTGAGGAGTTAATCTCAGTTGAAGGGACCTCGTTGAGAATACCCTCCCAACAACTCTGCCTCTCTCATGCCAAGGAAGCGCCAGCTCAACTACCTCTACTGATTTCACCATCACCCAAGTAAAGACAAGGCTTCTCAGGCCATGTCTATGTTACTGGCTGGGTCGGCGGGTAGAGATTGATCTTTTGGGGATCGATCTATCGCGTCATGTCAAGACTTGATAAATCGATCCCAAAGTCAACACCGGAACTCCAGCTTGCCAAAAGGTGCAAGACAGAGTGGACTGGGGAGCCCGCTGTTGACCACTGCCATCGTGAGGACAGCAGGTAAGTTGACCATAGGTGCGTCAACTTCAGCTATGCTATTCAAGTAGCTGAAGTTGCGTATCATAGATCAACCCTCCCCGCTAGTGTAGACCAGGCCTCAGTTAGGCAGGTCCCAAACCATTTAGAGCTTTATAGGTCAAAACTCACCCCTCAAATTTACTCCTAAACCAATGCAATAAATGTGGTATTCCTGGAATTGGTTTGACTGGACAGGGACTGAAGACCTTAAAGCACAATTATACTAGGAGTGCTAGGGACATCAGTCATACTGTTCTTTACTATCCATACAACAATTCACAATTGAAATTTTACTTAATTCTGTAATGTTACCTGTTTTCCAGTGATCCATAGTCTTTCAAAATAGACAAAACCTGAATTTCTAATTTAAAGAGCAAGCAGAACTTTCCTCCTCCTTTTAGTACATGATTTTGTTGTCATCTTTAAGTCACAAACCAATTTTTAAGTGCTTTGCAGTTCATCTTCCAGTAGTACAATATAAATATTTTAATAAACAGTAGTCAACTTCTAAAAATAAATATTTGCCAATTTGTGTTAGTTATGTGCATAAATATTAACATTATTACAATATTGATTATAAATATTTCTTTAAACACACATTCTACCAATCTCTTGCTTTTTATTTTGAGCTAGTAATGAACAGCACTGAGACTGTATGGCAGATGAACTTTTTTGGAGGCTTTTAATTTGTAAAATTCTAGAACTTCCTCAGTTTGGCAGATCACACAGAGTGGGGGAGGCTGTTTCCCCTTCATACTTGCTTCTGCCTCTGTCAAACCACAATATCACAGTTTAGGCAATGTGCTTTTGTTTTCAGTGGCTGTATTATTCTATCTGAGATATGGGGAGATTATTTTTTTCAGCAAACAACCCTCTTAATGTCTTAATGGTTGTGTGACTAATTGTCTTTTCCCTTTCTATGCTAGTTCTGTGGACAAGCATTTTCAACGATAAAATGGTTTAATAACAACCAGAAGATCTTGGATTACTATATAATGGTCTAGACAATTATATGTTAGTTTTGAATTATAACTAAAGATATGTGGAACAAGAATAGTGTGGATATTTTTATGTGAATGTCTGGATTCTGAATATGAAATATGCTAAACTGTTCATAACTTTTTAAAAAGTTTGAATCAAAAGGACAAATTCTAAATCTTGCTTGTATTCAGCTTGTTGATCCAGTATTAGTAGATGCATGAAGTTCAAATACCTATAGTTAGAATAGATAGGCTTCCTGTCTGCTGTTTTTCATCTACATTATTTCATATGCCACAAACTCCCACATTAATCTAATATATTAAGATTGGTGTGAAGATTTTGAAAGTGAGTTTTTGATTGAATCAGGTTTATAAATCTTTCTTGCTGCCTTTGTGCTGCAATGTGTCTGCCTACTGCCTTAATGAGGTGATAAGTCTGTCCAAGACTGTGGCTGGGTTGTGATGTTCTCTATCTTGACAGGTAGGCAGAAAATTGAGTCCATGATGTTGATTGGCAGCCTGGGTGGGACCAGAGATGATCTATGAAAGTCCTAGAAAGGCAAGTGAGGAGTTGTCTTTCTCTTATCTATATCCTCATCTTAAATGTGGGGTAATGGGGTCTTTAATAAATGCCTCTCTTTTCTCCACTAGGATTTAGTTGGACCTTCAGCCCCTCTGCTTCCAATATGGAGACTAACTGGGGCCTTCTGCCCTCTTCCCTCCACATGCAATCTATTTGGAGGTTTTCCCTTTCAGTCACTCCTAGGGTCTCTACTCCTCTTTTTTTTCTGCCTTCCCCTATAAGAGCTAGCTAGAAGTCTTTGTACTCTCCTTCTTCCATAAGAGGCTTAACCTGCTACACTCATCCATAACCACATACTTGCAAGGGTGTGCTGCTCTGCCTTATCTACTCCCATCCCCATTCCCACACAGGAACTTCCAGGGAGTTTCCACACCACCTTCTTTGAGTGTTTGCATATGCCCATTCCACTGTAGGAGTATGGTTGCCTCATGCACAGTAATCAGAACGTTTTCTCTCAGTGGTACCCTTTAGGGTAGCTTGAACTCCCTCTGTCCCCTAATGCCACTGTGTTCCGAAATAAGAAAGTGGTGCTGCACCCGACTTCACTCAGTTCCTTTCTTGCTCCCAGTGACGGTTGTCAGAGCACTCTTAGATTGAATTATCAGAAGTGCTTCCTTCACTCTCTTTTGTATATATAACATCTAATTGTTAGAAATTAGTTAAGTTAGTTTTTAGCTAGTTTGTAGGTAAAATAATTTTTAGTCTTAGGTTTTTTGGACTAAAAACCTGGTAAGTTTGAGTACCAGGCTTGGTGCCAGACTAATGCCACACTCACCAGGGTTTAAGTCCTGCTACACTTGCACTAATCCCATGCTGTTCAGTGACTCATACTCAGCCTGCTTAAAGTACTTGAGAGAGTCCCTTAGCAGTAACACGTCACATCTGTAAGGGAGTTAAGCCTCACTCAAAGAAGGACAGAACAGTGAAGTTCAGCTATCTACTCATGAAAGCAGCACTTCGGCCCCTCTCAGAATCATTGCGTACACAGTTCTCAGAGTACCATAGCCTTGGTGTGAAGCACATCAGAGACATCTGTGGCTCCTCAGTCCTGTACCAAAGAAAAGGCCTAGACTTTTCACAGATTTAGTACTGTGCTCAGTCATGTTGATGTCAAAGCCTAGTAAAGGCAGAGACTCTAAGAAACATGTTGGGAAGAGTCTTTCAGTGGAGCAATCTTCAGCTAAATAGAAGCGATTGCTACTTCTGGAGCATATGCCAGGTCTGTGGAAGGTATCCCCTGAAAGCTCTCTGAGACAGTCATCAGCCACTGCTACTGCTGACCACCCCAGAGGCATATGCAGCTGGGAGAGAACTAAGTGGTACTCAGTACTGGTATCTCTGGCAGTGCAAGAAGGTTCGAAGTTGGTACTGATGCCTGGGGCTCTTACCACACTGTGTCAAGAATTCACGGTACCATCACCTACCAAGCCTCTGTAAAGGCCGGTACAGACTAAGGGAAAGCCTCCAATGATTTCCCTTGTACCTCCTTTCCCAGGCTCAAGGTACCAGTCCCTGATACTGACTAGCACTGCATTTCTCCCCACATCCCATGTCGGATGGTTCAGACTCTTCATCTTCAGATTCAGTGGTACCCTCCTCAGAGACTTGGGAACTGTCTTAACGCTGGCCTGCTCCTCTTTCCAAGTAGCAATAGCCCATTTAAAATTGGGTCCCAGGCCTATATCAGTTGCCATTCTGGATGCCATGGGGAGTTTCTCCCTTCTGCTAGGTCTTCCCTACAGCTGTCTCATTCTGGGTCATCGAGACCTCTCTGGGGATATCATTACTGAAAACATTATTCTGTGGTACCCAGTACCAGCATTGGTACTGAGCACCCAGCACCAACTCAGGCAGCTTCCGAACTGCAAATCATGGAGTAGCTACCATCTCAGAATCCTGTGGCATCCTCTTTCTTTTTACCAGACAAAGCAGTTGAGGAATAAGCTAGAAGACCACCGAGCTCATCAAGACCGTTTGAGAACGGTGGCCTCTGTTCTTGATATTCAGGCAGGGGTGGTGTGTGAAAGCTCCCATAAGTTGGTGGACATCCTTATATTGGTGGCCCCTGCCATGGTTGACTCTGCCAATTAATAAAGTCATTATGGAGTGAGGCAAGACTTGCTGGAGGATTCTCTGCACCTTGAAGTCCTTAAACCATGATTTGAGGACTTTAGTAGCTCAGATATAGGTGAAAAGCATATTGCAGGAATGGGTGGGTAAAATTCTGTGGCCTGCGTTGTACAGAAGGTCGGACTAGATGATCATAATGGTCCTTCTGACCTTAAAGTCTATGAATCTGAGTCTATAAGACACTGCTTAGATGCTGTTTTCCTTACCTCCTGCAGCAAAGTGAACTGAAAAGAGGTACTACATCTAAGGGATATTAATATTTTATTCCCTCCCTTGGATTTCTTGGTGGTAGCAGCTGTTAATGAATGGGAGAGACAGTCTCCAGATATAGACTCCAAAAGGCAAAGAAATGAAGAGGCTATACTTGTTCGAGCATAAGCTTTATTCTACAGGGAGGTGCAGCTCAGGATTGGAAACCCTAGCCACTAGGATTTCATCCTCTGGGAAATCATTTTAAAATGTAAATACAAGCTGCCTGAGGTTTGTAAGTAGGAATTTGCAGTAATTACGGATGAGTGCAAGCTGGTTGCCAGAATGGTTCTCCGGGCAGTATAGATGGCGCAGATGCGGTGGTTTGAACTATGGCATCAGCTATTACCATGAAAAGATGTTTGTGGTTACAGTGGTCTGGGCTCCTTGCAGAAGTCCAGCAAATCATTCAGGACCTCCCTTTTGAATGTCCCTCTTTGTTTTTGAATAAATTGGGTGATAGGCTCCAAAGTCAAAAAGATATGAGGACAGTATTAAAATCTCTCAGAATTTATACTCCAGTGACAAGAGGAAACCATTCAGTTCTCAGTAGCCATACAGACACCAGGGTTTTCCAGTCTCAGGACCTGCCAAGAAAAAAGGACAGGGATTATCAGACATATGACTTAAGTCGCTGCTTTGCAACAGTTCATAATTATGTCTCATTATGCCTTTGACCATCAGTCCAGGGTGGATGCCAGTTTTGGATTGGTTGTCGTTCAGTCACTGTTCAGGTAGACTCTGAGACCATCTCCCTATTTGTCTGTCTGTGAGTGGAATGGACATGTGAAACACTTGAAGAAAAGATGGTTACTTACCTTGCTGTAACTGTTGTTTTTACACGTGTCCATTGCATGACCTGCCCTCCTTCCCCTCTTTGTCATAGTCTCTCCTGTATGAAGGAACTGAAAGCTTTTTGGGGTGGAGGCACCGTCTTATATCAACATGTAGTGATATGAGGAAACAGAGGGCACTCAAGCCACCCCAATTAGGTACCAATAATAGAAAAAGTTCTCTGATAACTGAACATGAGATGAGCGCACATCTACAGTGGAATGGATGTGACAATACAGAAGAACAACAATTGGAAAAAATGGTTACCTACCTTTCTGTTTCTCCCACTCATATTGTGGATTCTCCAAGACCTCCACTTTTATGCATTAGGGTGCTGCCTCTCCCTTAATACAGGTTGGTTCAAACAAACAAGTCTATCCATCATATTTTCCTTTTGACCCTGTCTTTAGGATGGGTCTGCCTGTTCCCTGTTATCTCTGTGGGATGTGTTCGTACCACTATGTTCTGATGCCATCCTGGCACACATTTTTCATCTTAGTGCTTTATATGTGTATATGTGCTTTTAGCAGGCTCCTTCTTGCCAACTTCTGGGAGCAGGATCTGCCTTTGGTTCACAGCACAACTTTGCTTTATGTTAGCAAGGTCTTGACCATTACTTTAGTTCAGGCCTTGTACTGGGCCTCTGATACAAGGATTTTTGTTTCAGGGACTTATCTTACTACAGATGGTTCTCATGGGCAGTTGAAAAGGGAGCAGGAAGAGCTGTGTCTTATCTCTCACCCTTGCTACTCTCCATCTTCTGCAGCAGCTGAGGCACTGTTGTTGGGGGCAGCTGGGCTGTTTGTTGCTGCCTTTCCTAGTGGTAGTCTGTTCCCATCTATGGTATCTGAAAGCCCTGTGGCAGAATCAGAATTCCTGAGAGTCCTTAAATCTCCTGAACTTCCCACCCACAACACACAATCATCTCCAAAATACTTCTTATTAAATAAACACTTCTGATATGCATAGCAGTTAATTATTTCCTTTAAGAATGTGGTAATTGTTTTGACCCTGTAGTTTCAGACTGTGGAAAAATCTTTGTGAATGTTTACTTTAAGCTCCCCCCCACCATTAAAAACTTAGCTGTTTGTTGAACTCCTTGAATATACATTTTTACAAACCATCTATATATATATTGATGCAGATTAAAAATATAGTACATACACTGCATTGCATTTCATCAGTATGGAGGAAGGATGTGGGAGATTACTTTTGGGTTTCTAAAACTTTCTTTCAGAAAGTAGTGAGCCACAGTTCCAAGTTGCTTCTTCCAGCCTCTCATTTTCTTTGGCTGTAAATCTTTGTCTGATGAAAGCAGGCAAACAGCTTTGATGCCAAGCTGGAATGGAGCAGTAAATGCCAATGTGGAATCTTGACTCTGGATTATATTTAGATGAGCATTTTGCTGCAGCTGTGTTATTAGCTAACAAATTTTTAAATAGGGCTTTGCACTTTGTTTACTATTGCTGTGGAGGACTGGCACAACTCATACAAAATCGTTAGACCTATACTGAAGTCTTTAAGTCAGGAATTTTAAAAGATTGGCGTTTAGGATTCTTGATATCAATATACAAAATTGGGGGATGGGATTAAAAGCAATTCTTGACAAAGATTGCTTCATGTTTGGACATTTAGGTTTTTAGATTAGTCTTTCCATTTCACCACTCAATTTACAGTTTTTAGTCCAACATGATAGCATTTTTAAATTGTCTTTCAGTGAAACCAATATCTTCTTTCTTGTGTTAATTCCATTAAATGAGGCTCACTCTATGAGTTCTCTTCCTCCAAAGTGCTCTGATTAATGCCATATTCTCTCACCCCACATGCTAACTTGCCTTCCTTTGACATCCTGTCTCTTCTTTTTGGATTGGTCTTGATCTTTTTCCTTCAAATTTGATTTGTTGGATTTTCTTACCCACATAGTTGTCAATACTGTGTTTTATGCAACCAAAAGAACTGAGGCTACATTCCCTCACTTTTTCACTTATGGATGTTACATTGAGTATGTCTGACATACACATTTCTCATGTGAACTTTTTTGTTTACACCACTCATCAATCTCAACATTTTCCTTTCTGTGGAACAGATAATTTTCACATATTTCTTCTTTGTTGCCTAACGTGTGGTGCAATAGATCAAAACTGGATGGATCACCATTTTATAGACTCCCTTTCTGGTATATTCCTGTCACATACTACACCACTTACCTCTCTCCATTTGAGCCAGGCATTTATTATCCTAGCTCTCATTTTATCCAGCAGTTTCCTGGATTTTGGAACCCATATACTTGAAATTTTACAGCATTTGTATTGTTGGCCCATCTAGCTGAAGAATTATTCTTGAAATGTTCATATTTATTGAAATTCTGTACCATATACTGTTTTTCCTCTGCTTATTTTGAATCCTCTCTAACATGTGTCTCCATTTATCACAGGGGTACTCAAATTGTAGGTTGTGACACCCAGAAGGTTGTGAGGTTATTATGTGGCGGGTCAAGAGCTGTCAGCCTCCACTCTTACACCCCACTTCTCCTCTAGACAAATATAAAAAATGTGTTTTTAATTTTTAAGGGCGGTCACACTCAGAGGCTTGCTGTGTGAAAGGGATCACTAATATGAAAGTTTGAGAACCACTGATTTATCAAGATCCTTTTCTAGACTGACTTTCTCCTCACTATATAGAATGCTACTATCTGCAAACAATTTTGTATGTTCCTTGAGGGTATCCAGGATGACAATAAGCAGGAAAGGGCTCAGTGCTGGTCCCTGATGCATGCCCACCTTTACCAATAGTTTGTATTTCACCACTAGAAGTCCTGACTATTGACATTGCACCTACATATGTGACTTGAACAAGCCACACATCATAATCTGGTACCATTCTTCCCACATATCTCATCAGATGTCTTCCTTCGGCACTCTTTTCAAAGGCCTTTCCCAGATGAACACCAGTGGCATTGAAACAATTTTTATACTGCTGAAAACCATTGAACAAAACTGAAAACCCCTCTA
This sequence comes from Dermatemys mawii, assembly GCA_007922305.1. Lineage (NCBI taxonomy): Eukaryota > Metazoa > Chordata > Testudines > Dermatemydidae > Dermatemys > Dermatemys mawii. The sequence goes on along the minus strand of ML677333.1, from coordinate 56,243,441 downwards.
TATGATGGAAACCACTTCTGGCTATACTCCCAGTTCCAGCACCCTGATGAGCACCATGTAAAATGTTTATCCTTTTATCTAAACTTTTCCAATAGCTGCCTCAATTGACAGCATCCATTGTTGACCTTCCTGGCAAGAAGCCATATTGACTTGATTTAATATCTTTTTCATTTCTTAGACTGTGTTTCATTGTATAATTCATCAGGCTCATACATCTATACTTTGTATGATTGCCAGCATCACCTTTTCCTTTCTATATTGACATCAAGATACCTTTCCTCCATGTATTTGGTATCTTTCCCCATCTTATGATTAAACTGAATTGAGATGTCAGCAGAGGGATACCCTCTATTTCAAGCTTTTTTCCATGTCTTACTGGGGATTCTGTCTTGGCCTTTGTCCTTATTATTTTTCATTGCTTTTATAGCATTTGCCATTTCATCTGGTGTGATTAGGCTCCACTGTACCAAAATTCATCATATTAAAGTTGCATTGGGTTTTCTTCATTTGGGTGTCTTGGGTTTTCTTCATTTAAAACAGTGGTTCTCAAACTTTTTGTATTGGTCACCCCTTTCGAACACCAAGCCTCTGTGTGTGACTCCCTCTTAGAAATTAAAAACACATTTTTGATATTTAACACTATGTTAAATATTAAATTTAAATCCTATTGCTTAAAATGAATTTACATTTTCTCACTGCTTTTAAATTAAGACTAAAACACATTTTTATCAAATTAAATATAAGTGGAAAATTTATTTTTAATTGCTGTCAAGTATTATTTTAATACTTGACAGCAATTAATGACCTGAAGCAGCCAAAAATCAGTGAGATGGATGATGCTGTTTATTTGACACAAGGAGTTTTATTCTTGGTGTTTTAGAAAGGGTGCGTCTAATGTCATCCTTTACATCAAGACGGTTTTGAGATTTCATCTTTATTGTGAGAAGGCTGGAGAATCCACACTTCTATTCGTAGGTAATGGGAAATGGCAGAAGGACTCTCAGGGCCATTTCAGATACCAGGGGTTGGGGCTGGGGCTCACAGCCTGGCACCAGGGTCGGGGCTTGCAGCCGCGCACCAGGGTCAGGGCTTGCAGTCACATGTCCATGTCAGGGTTGGGGTTTGCAGCCATGTGCTGAGGTCAGGGCTCGCAGCCATGCATCCCTGTCGAGGTCGGGCGTCACAGCCCAGTTCAGGGTCAGGACTCAGCCGCGTGCCCAGGTCGGGGATCACAGCAATGCGTTGCAGTTGGGGCTCAGAGCCCATTGCAGGGGTTGGGGCTCTCAACTTGCAGCTGTGCGCTGAGATCGGGACTCACGACCTTCCAGGTAACCAGGCGCAACTCCCAGTTTGAGAACTAATGATTTAAAAGCTATTCAAAATGCTTTTTTCATAGATCCTTTGAGCGACTACCATCAGTCAACACGCACCAGTTTCATCTTTGAATCTCACCTCCTTTATGTCTTTGGTACTTCTGTCATGTGTGTTCACCAGTCTGTACACTTCCTCTTTTTCTTTGTTCTTGCCTAAAGTTCTTTGAAGACCCTTACTTTTGCAATTACATTCCTAGCCCTTTTCTTTACAAATGTATATTTATTCGGGTCTCATTTGCTCCTACTCCTTTGCCAGAATTTAAACTATTTTCCCTTTATCTTTTATCACTTCTTGTACTACAGTGCATAACTCCTCCACCAAATGCCAGTGGGGGAGGTCTGCCAGAAGATCACAAAAAGAATATGGCTTTTATGTACAGTCTAGTCACCAGGATACATTGAGCAACTTGAAATTATGGATCATTGCTATTTCTGCCCTAGTTCTTATTCCATGTCCTTTAATCTTCTTTTTTGTTTTGTTTCTTTCCTCTGTGTCTCTTCCCCTTTCTTCTGCATTTCTTCATTTTCTACCTTCCATCTGTTCCTAGGTTTTTCTCCTCCAGTCCCCAGCTTCACTCCTCTCCTGTACACAAAACTATCCAATTAACTATTTCATTACCAATTATTTTGGTGCACAAATTGTCATTGTTAGGCTTTAGCTTTCTCACCCCTGTGAGGTTAATGGGGGTGGGCAAGTTAACACCAACCAGAGCTGTAGTTTAAGGCTGCTTGCAGCCTCAAGAAGACAACATTGTATTGATTTACACTTATTTTATATTTAGGAAGTTATTTTTTTAACTCTCTGCTAGGAATTGTTCTTTAAAATTAAATTTAGATTCTGCAGAATCTCAACTATTCTGTGTCAGACACCTAAATACATCAGGTGGGTTAGACCCACCCATGAGATTGGTGTTTAGCTCCTGTGAACTGTAGTATGTGGGTGTTCTTCATTTCTGCATTGGTACAATTTGCGTATCAATTTAAATTTGTAAGTTCTTTGTGTGATCCTTTGTATTAAATATAAGATCATTATTGTCATCAGCTACGGAATAAAAAGGATTATGCTTAAGGCAATTACCAAGTATTCATACAGAGCTCTTCTTCAGTTTGTAGTCCCGAAAGAAACACACAGAAGCAAATAAAATGTTAGGCTATATTAGGATAGTGATAGAGGATATGGTAAATATGACAAGATGGTATAGTAGATCTTCACCTTGAATGCTCTTAAGCTTTGGTTATCTTCCAAAAGGCATAGCAGAAATAGAAGAAGCCCAAGTAAGGGCAACAAAAGTTAACAGCAGAGGTTTGAGGTTGAGATGAAGTTTTTGTATGAGGCAAAATTAAGAAGACCTAGAATTATTTGGTTTGGAACTTGAGAGAACATAAAAGGTATTTTAAAATTGTGAGTGGAATGAAAAGTCCAGTCATGTGCACTTGTTTTCTTATTAGCATAGTGCAGTAATGGGATGCTCTGTGAATTGAGGCATCAAATTTAAAAAGAGAAATAACATATATATATATATATATATATATATATAACAGGATATATTGAGTCAAATATCATTTGAGGGAGGGGTTTTTTTTTTTAAAAAAAAAAAACAAAAAAACCAAACCACTCTGATGGGTTCCCCAGAGTACACCCTGGAAATGAGGTACCAGTGAGCCCTCTATCCATCCATCCTGGGCTTCCTCTCACACTGTGATGCTGTTTCTAAGCCACAAACCTCTGTCAGGTACTGTACTTACACAGACATCCTCAGGCAGGGACACACGCCTAGCTGAATTAAAAGAATGCTTCTCCCAGTTAAGTCATGAACTAACAATGAAAGGCTCCAGTCATTTCTCCCAGCTACTCAGTCTAGAACTGCAGGGGCTATGCCATCTTGCCCTGGTCACAAGCCTCACCACTGTAAGTTTATTACCCAGTCCGCCACTTCTACAAAGGAAAGTGGACATGTACCAGCCCTTACAACCTGAGCAGATTTCCCAAGTATTCCAACCAAAACGCACTGTGTTAGGTAAAATATAAAATACTTATTAACTACAGAAAGTTAGATTTTTAAGTGATTATAAGTAACACACATTGGTTGGTTACCTAAGAAATAAAAGTGAAATTGCAGTCTGACTTCTTAAACTAGACAGGATTTGGATCAAGCAGTGTTTCACCCTGGTTGATGATACTTGGTCTTAATATATAAGCAAGCATTCTCCTTTCCAGTCTGGAATCTCCTCTCCAGGTTCAGTTTTTTTCCTCCAGATGTGTTTCCAGGTGTTGAGCTGGGAGAATGAGGCCAACTGATGATGTCACTTCCCCTCTTTTATAGCATCTTAAAGCTTGCTGGAAAGAGCTTTTGCTATGACATGGGTCAAGCAGTGCATAGACAATGGAGACTATCTCTGAGAAATCTCCATTGTATGCTCTTAGGATAATCATTGAGAGTGTGGACTCCCTTTTAATGGGCCATCAGCAGTGTCTGGCTGCTGCATTGTTGTGGTATCTGAAAGACTGGCTGTGGCTGTTCCTAACCTTACAATATATTTCTTAACACACACATAGCATAACTTCCTATACAGTGATAGCACATAAAGATTAATATCCTGTGAGTTGTAACAAATCAAATCTTTTAAAACGACACAAGGCATACTTTGTACAAAACATACAATAATTATGTGACAGATGAATATAGGGGTTCCAGGATACTGTTTTGGGCACAGTGTGCCACAACCACCCCATAAACACTTGCATGAATAAGAATATAGTCTATTTATACTTGATGAATAATAGGCATAATATTATATAGGCTATTTACTATAGTAAGATAGAATCACGAAGAAAATTTCCCCTCCACTTTCCTCCCCAAGGAATTGGCATTGCCCAACTAGCCAGACACTTTGGTTTTTGCCTCCTTTAATGCACATAGCATATGCTATTACTAAAAACAGTAGATTATAATATTTAGCACTTATGGATGTTTTATAGCATCAAAGGACTTTACAAATCCTTCACTAACCCTAATACTATCCCCCTAAAATAAGGAAAGTGAATATTGTCCCATTTTACATATGGGAAAATTGAAACAGTGATGAAGAAACTTTCTGAAGGTTACACAATGAAACATTTATGGAGCTGGGCTTAAAACTCAGGATTTTACAAGTCTCTGTTCTATGTTCATCTGTCCAGATCACACTGCTTCTCAAGGTTTATATCACTGGTCTCTTCCAATATGGCAATTTTTCTTACAAAGACATGTCCATTCTAAAATAATGTGTTCTGAAAACAGTGGTAATAGATGACTGCTTATCGTGAATATGATTTCTTCTTTTCTATCTTAATCATGTTTCATCGTAAACACCTTTCAACCAGGAAAATCATTAGACTTCTGTTTGCTTTCTAATGACGCAAAATTGAATCCTATATTCCTTTTATTCCACTATCTTTAAAGGCTTTTCAATTGACTATAATCGCTTTTAACATACAGTTTAAATATCGTCATCAATGATTATAGGTAATGATCATTTAATAATGCAGTTTCAGTTAAGCACATATTTTTCAGTGGAATGTTGCTATATTAAATATCTTAAACTATTCACATACCATCACTGGCTCCTCTGTAGTGGTCTTTATTTTTGGATGCACTGGCTTAAGAGTAGACCGTAATTAAGTTTTCTATCATTGCAGTGTTAACTGCAAAGTCAGCTTTGGACAGATGATCCTTTATTAACTGCTGTTAATTCTTATGCGAGTTTTATGGGTAATTGGAGATCCTGCCTTTTTGGAAGGAGAACTGGTGGAAGATATCTGGTTCTTCATTTGTATATGATTGACACCTTGCAACTTGAGGATGCTCTATAATTCCAACTTTATAAAGATCTGTCAAATTGTTTGTAAATAATTCAGCTGATTGTAAGAGGAAGTTATAATAAAGTCAATGGAATTAAACTGAACATTCTGTTTAATCAGTGCAGTGAAAACACCTGATGTAATCAGTTGGAGTTGACCCAAGAGACCTTGTGCAAGTATTTACCCAACAAAAGAGTAATATGAGACACAGTAACTAAAGTGCAAGGAATTTACAAGTTCCTTGAGACTAGTAGCTCTGCTTAATGAAAGTTAAAAGCTCAACTTCAAGAAATGTATAAACTCTATAGACACATTCAGCATAGCTTTCAGTCTGTGAGATCGCTAGTAGAGATGGGCAATTTCTTTTTTTTGTTTTTTGGATGAATACTTTTTAAACCAAAAAAGGTGGTTTTGGGTTAACAAACTATTTGTGACCTTGGGTCAAATTCCATGAATTGTTTCATCTGAAAAATATGGAGGATTCTGAAAAAGTCATGCATTGTTTTGACATTTTTTAAATGAAACTTTTGGACTTTTTTCGTTTCAAAACATTTTTATTTTGAATTTTAGCTTATTTAATTTTGTTTAAAGAGTGAAAACCTTCTGAAAAGGAAACAATGTTTTGGTTCATGTTGAGCAGATAATCTCTTTGACCTAAATCTAATAAGCTGTTATGGGTTAAAAGGGAAGATTCTCTCATGGATCAGTAACTGGTTAAAAGATAGGAAACAAGGGGTAGGAATATATGGTCAGTTTTTCAGAATGAAGAGCGATAAAAGAATTAGATAAATTCATGGAGGATAGGTCAATCAGTGGATCTTAGCCAAGATGAGCAGGAATGATGTCCCTAGTCTTGGTTTTGCCAGTATCTGGGAATAGGTGATGGGGGATGGGTCACTTAATGATTACCTCTCCTGTTCATTCCCTCTAAAGCACCTGGCCGCTATTGGAAGACAGGATACTGGGCTAAACAGACCTTGAATCTGACTTAGTATGGCTGTTCTTATGTTTTTTTTCAGTTTCTCATTGAAACAAAATTGGGTTGACCTAAAATTATTTTCCATTTTTTTTTTTTTGTTGTTTCACCACTGAACCAAGTAATCAATTTTTCTTCTTTAAGTGATTGTTCATGTCCATTCAACTTAGGTGTGTGTGCTTGCCACATGCGCTGGTGCTGGAAGTTTTTCCTTCAACAGTATCCGTAGGGGACTAGCTCCGCCATCCCCTGGAGTGGCGCTTACATGCGTGGCATATGGGGCACCACCAGCCCCCTCCACCCTCACTTCCTTCTTGCCGCCAGTGATGGTGCATGGAACTGTTGCTGCTTCAGCTAGCTCTGTTACTACTTGCTCGTTCGAACCCATTTACCTCTTGTATGTTGTATATCATTTCCCCTCTAGTTTTAGTTTCCCTATTTGTTAGGGGTTGAGTAGGTCCCGAATGGGACTTCGCCTCAAGACAGGGCATGCCCCGGTCCCCAGGCTTTAAGCCTTGTGGTCACTGTAAGAGGTCCATGCCCATTAGCAATCCACATTAATAGTTGTTTATGGTGCTTGGGCGAAGGTCCCACTAGTAATAAGTGCAAAATCTGCAAGTCCTTAAAGTCCAGGATGAAGAAGGAACATGATGTTCGCTTGAAAGCACTCCTTATGGCATTTACCCTTACCCCAATGCCGGAGCAGTGCTCTGATTTTGGCGCTGAACACCATGACCTCGATGCGCAACACCCTGCCAGTACTGTCTGCGAGGCATCACCATCTCTTTTCATGGCTTCAGCCAAGAAGCCCAGGAAGATGTGTGAGGAAGGCCTCCAGCATTCTGCAAGGGAAAGGACAAGTCTGGGGTGGACCAAGGCCCTATCTCGGGCACCTCTTCACCCACTTTGGGATCTCAGGTCCTAGCTCGGCTCTAGTGGGGTAGCCCAGCCCACTCCCTGTGGCTAGCCTGGTTAGCATCAGGGGTCCTTGTCACCTCTGGGTGCCATCCATGCTGGAGGCCCTGAAAGTGGCACAAGAAATTATGTCCCTCATGGTGTTGCCCACTCCGGCCCCTGTAGGGTCCTGGTCACTGCGTAAAGCCAAGTTTGAAACACCATAGTCTCCACCTCTATGGCAATGCTCCCCGTCACGTGGGACGTCCTGCCACTGGTCACCCTCTCGCAGCCATCATGCTTCTGACCGTGATAGGCAGAAGTTTTGCAATTCCATCCAGTCTCTGGACCTTGGTCAGAGAGAGAGGCAGAGAGGCTCAAGGTGTGGCTTGCCAGTGACCAGGCGCAGACCTCTGTAGGCACATGCACCCCAGCAGGACTTTCAGAGGCAACCATGCAGAGTCCACCATCACAGGCCACCACACAGTCCCAGATTCGCAGACGAGCTCCAGCATGGACTGAAGGGGAGGTACTGGATCTCATCGCAGTATAGGGACATGAATCCATTATGACAGAACTACGTTCAAAAAAAAGAAACACAAATATATACGTGCAAATCTCCAGAGGCATGATGGAAAGAGGCTACTCCAGGGATGCACAGCAGTGTTGTGTGAAAATCAAGGAGCTCAGGCAAGCCTACCAAAAGGCCAGGGAGGCAAACAGGCACTCTGGGTCATAGCCCCATACATGCCTCTTCTACCATGAGCTGCATGCAATTATGGGAGGTGACGCCATCATTACCACACCACTGTCTATGGACACCTGCAAGGGGGGAATTGCACGGAGCGAGGAGGATGTGTTTTTGGAGGACGAAGAGGAGGAGGAGGACAGCGCACAAGCGGCAAGTGGTGAATCCGTTCTCCCCTGCAGCCAGGAACTCTTTATCACCCTGGAGCCAATACCCTCCACCCCCTCCCAAGGTAGACTCCTGGACCATGATGCTGGAGAAGGCACTTCTGGTGAGTGTACCTTTGTAAGTATGATACAGGGTTTAAAACAAAGTGTGTTAAATGATTCATTTGCTCTGAAGACTTGGGATGTATTTGCCTCTGGTACTGCTACTGGAAAAGTCTGTTAAAGTGTCCGGGGATTGACCCGCAATCCTCCAAGGACATGTCCATGAAGCTCTCCTGGAGGTACTCTGTAAGCCTTTGCAGTAGGTTTCTGGGTAGGTTTATTCTGTCCTCCATGGTAGGACACTACCCCACCAGGCGAGTAGCAAGTAGTCGGGAATCACTGCTTCACAGAGCAGGGCAGCGAAAGCTCCTGGGTTTTGGATGCATTCAAGCAACATTCATTCTTTATCTCTCTGTGTTAGCCTCACAAGAGTGATATCATTCATGAGCAGCTGAGTGAAATAGGAGAATTTGTTTAAGAGAGCAATCAGAGATGTCTGTTCCTGCTGGGGTGTCTGTGTCTGAGGCTGAGGCCTGATCAGAGCAATGCAGTGAGGGGAAACCCAGCTGCACTGGCCTGTATGCGTTTTTAGTTTAAAGAGCGCATCCCTGATCAGAGCCTGATCAGAGCCACGCAATGGGGGTAGGGTAATCTTTTCACACAGGGGTGTCAGCGTTGTGCCTAAAGGGTGAGGGTGGGGGCGTTGTTGTGTGAAGCCATCATCCCAAAGCGACCGCAGGCCAGGCCCATTGCTTGGTATGGGAGAGGGGGGCACCGCAGACCAAAAGGATTGAAATGAATGCAGAAGAAGCAGGACCCCACGTGCCCCAGGCTGTACCATGGCTGCCTGCAAGCTGAATTCTGTTACCCAGCCACGTGTGATGCTTTGGTCACACCAAACTGGCAGGCACTTCAGTATAAAATGAAAAATGTGACCTTGTACAAAAAGTTTATGTGCTGTATGCTATGAATTGCTTGTTTCACTGAGAAAGAGTCTCCTCTTTGTTCTCTAAAATGTATCTCTTAAAATTCTCCTCTCCCTTTTTCTCCTCCCACAGGTGCAAATGTTTCAACACGCCCCCTATCAACTCCGTCCCAGAGGCTGGCCCAGATTAGAGGGTGGAAAAAACACACTCAGGACGACATGTTTGCCGAATTTATGCAGTCCTCCTGCACTGATAGGGCCCAGCTGAATGCATGGAGGCAAACAATTGCGGAGTCCTGTAAAGTGCACAATGAACGCGAAGAGAGGAGGGATGCACATGATGAGAGGAGGTAGGAGCGCGATCAGAGCAGGCAGGATGCCATGCTCAAGCTGATGGGGGAGCAAACTGACATGCTCCGCTGTCTGGTGGAACTTATACAGGAAAGGTAGCAAGACCACTGCTGTATTCCCTGTGTAACCACCCTCCCTCATTTCCAAGTTGCATAGCCTCCTCACCCAGACACCCAAGAACACGGGGTGGGGGAGGCTCTGGGGACCCACACACTCCACCCCAGAGGATTGCACAAGCAGCAAAAGGCTGGCATATCCAAAAAATTTTATTTGGTTTCTGAACTTGTCCTTCCCTCCTCCTTCACCCCCCGTAACACTTCCTAACCTTCTCCCCTCCAACCGGGCTGCCTTCTGATTTCTCTCAATGTGTTGTTCCACAAATAATAAAGAACAGTTTTTTAAAAATCACGACTTTATTTCCTTTTTTTAATGTGTGTGTGTGTGTGTGTGTATATATATGTATGTGTGTATGTATGTGTGTGTGTGTGTGTGTGTGTGTATATATATATATATGTGTGTGTGTATGTGTATATATATATATATATGTGTGTGTGTATGTGTATATATATATATATATGTGTGTGTGTATGTGTATATACACAGAGAGAGAGAGACTTCAAGAAGAAACAAATGCAACTGTCGCACCATACCTGGCCAGTCATGAAACTGGCTTTCAAAGCTTCTCTGTGCAGCGTGCCCTGCTGCGCTCTTCTAATCACCCTGTTGTGTGTCTGTGCGAAATTGGCCGGCAGCTGATTTGCCTCAACTTCACACTCCGCCATAAACGTCTCCCCCTTACTTTCACAGATATTGTGGAGCCCACAACAAGCGGCAATTATAATTGGAATATTGGTTTTGCTGAGATCTAACCTAGTCAGCAAATAGCGCCAGCGAGCTTTCAAACATCCAAATGCACACACTACCTCCATTATGCACTTGCTCAGCCTATAGTTGAACTGCTCCTTACTACTGTCCAGCATGCCTGTGTACAGATTCATAAGCCATGGCATTAAGGGGTAGGCTGGGTCCTCAAGGATAACTATAGGCATTTCAACCCCCCACCCCCACTCCAGCAGTAATTTTCTGGTCTGGGAAGTATGTCCCTTCTTGCAGCTGCTAAAATAGATCAGAGTTCCTGAAGATGCAAGCATCATGCACTTTTCCCGGTCATCCCACGTTGATGTCGGTGAAACGTCCTTTGTGATCCACCAGTGCTTGCAGCACCATGGAAAAGTATGCCTTGTAGTTTACGTACTGGCTGCCCTGGTGTTCTAGTGCCAACACAGGGATATGCAGTCCATCTGTTGTCCTACCACAGTCAGGGAACCCCAGCACATTAAAGCCATCCTCATGGTCTGCACATTTCCCAGAGTCACTATCCTTGATAGCAGCTGGTCAATGATTCCGTTGGCTACTTGCAGCACAGCAACCCCCACAGTAGATTTGCCCTCTCCAAACTGATTCCCAATTGACCGGTAGCTGTTGGGCATTGCAAGCTTCCACAGGGTTATGGCCACTTGCTTCTCAGCTGTGAGGGCTGCTCTCATTTTGGTGTCTTTGTGCTTCAGGGCAGGAGACAGCAAATCACAAAGTTCCATGAAAGTGGCCTAAGCATGCAAAAGTTTCGCAGCCACCAGGAATAATTCCATATCTGCAACTCCATGTGGTCCCACCAGTCTGTGCTTGTTTCTTGGGCCCAGAATCAGCGTTCCACGGCATGAACCTGGCCCAATGTCACCATGATGTCCCAATCACCACATGGTTTTCTTCTAAGAATGTCTATGTCCTGTCCTCATCACTATTGTGATTGCGCTGTTGTCGCTTCGTCGGCAGATTTTGCAGGTTCTGCACGTAGTGCTGGGTAACACGAGAGGTATTTACAATGGTCACAACTGCAGCAATGAGCTGAGTGGGCTCCATGCTTGTCATGATATGGCGCGAAACGATTGTCTGCCATACTTTGCATGGAGGAAGGGGCGACTGACGAGATGTGCCCAGGAAAACCCTTGAGAATGTTTTTCCCCCATCGTGCACTGGTAGCTAAACCCAGAATTCCAATGGGACACGGAGACTGCGGGAACTGTGGGATAGCTACCCACTGTGTACTGCTCCAAGAGGCGATGGTAGCCTCGGTACTGTGAATGCACTCCACTGACTTAGCGCATTTAGTGAGGACACACACAATAGAATGTATACAATCTGTTCGGAAAAATCGACTTCTATAAATTCGATATAATTTCATACTGTAGATGTACCCTTAGTCCCTTCTTGTATTGTATTGCTCTTTTAATTGCAATGTTGTAAACAGCTGACTATTTCCTTCACCTGGTGAGAAAACTGAGATGAAGGTGGGATAGAGGCTATACATTGTATTATCAGTAAGATCACAGTGACATTACCACACACACTAGCGTAACTGCTTCAGTGGTTTGAGGAAAGTGTGTGTGTGTGAGAGAGAGAAGGTAATGTGATTGATAAAAGAATTATACCATATATTGAGGTGGGGGGGAAATCACTTGATAACCATACTAGTATTCCATTTGGGTTGCAAATTGAGTTTAGCTAATAATTTGCTAGTTGACAGATGTAACAAAACAAATTTGCCTTTGTAGCAGCTCCTATTAAATGTTTGGACATAGACAGCTACCGTCAGGACAGGTTGCTTTAAATAAGAATATAAAAGACTTTTTAGTTGTCAAGCTGGGACTTCTGTTTCTCCTGCGAAAGTTGACATCCCTGATTACACCAATTTAAACAAGCTGCATTCCCTTCCCTGTTTTATGTGCTTGTGATGGAGGATGTCTTCAGCTGTTGCTAGGCAAACACAACTGCAATCAGCAACCAGGGCCGGCTCCAGGTTTTTTTGATGCCCCAAGCAAAAAATCCCCCCGGCCCTGTTTTTTTCCCCCTGCTCCAAGTCTGCCCCATTCCAACTCCTTCCTCAAATCCCCGGCCCTGCCTCCTCCCCTGGGCACACCGCATTTCCCCTCTTACCCGTCCCTTCCAGGCTTGCCGCTCGGGGTAGGAAGCGGGAGTGGAGCAGAGGTGAGCTGGGGCGGGGAGCAGTTCCTCTGCCCCCCCTTTAGTTCCTGTGGCCCTCCACTGTGCCCTCCCCCGCCACAGCTCACCTCTGCTCAGCCTGCTCCCCTGGGCGCGCCGCCACCTCTCTGCTTCTCCCCTCTCCCTCCCAGGCTGCCGCAAAACAGCTGATTCGTGCAGCAAGGCAAGGCAAGCCTGGGGGGGGGGGAGAGGAGGGGAGAGAAATGGAACGGTGGCATGCTCAGGGGAGCAGGCGGCGGTGGAGTGGAGGTGAGCTGCGGTGGGGAGTGGTTCCTCTGCCTCCCCCCCAAGGTTACTTCCTGCGCCGTCCCCCTCCCCCTGCTCACCAGTTCTACACCGCCGCCTGCTCTCCTGAGCATGCCACCATTCCGCTTCTCCCTCCCTACCTCCCTCCCAGGCTTGCCGGGCGAATCAGCTGTTTTGCGGCAAGCCTGGGAGGGAATGGGGAGAAGCCCCTTGAACTGTGCTGCTCCAAGAATGCCTGGAATGCCGCCCCTTCAAATGTGCTGCCCCTTCAAATGTGCTTCCTGTGCTGATGCTTAGAGACGGCTCTGTCAGCAACCAACTATCAGGAAATTGATTGCTGTAAAATTAAGAAAAAAAAGTGCTGGGTGACAGAGATGCTTATTACAATGAGCATTTTCACATTAAATCCATCCACCAAATGGAAATCACATTTGGTACTCTGCCACTCTGATATTCCAAAGAATTTTAAAACCATTTAGAGGACTCTCTTACATGCAGCAGTGCCCCTGATTTTGGTAGCTTTGCATTCTCTCTTTTTTTGTTGTTGTTAATAAAAAGACATGCATGTAAAAAAACTGAGGGGTACAACCAACCATATGTCATGGTTTATACGGCTGCACCTCAGTTCCCTTTCTGGTCTCTCTGAGGCCTGGTCTATACTACAGTGCTAGATGAATGTAAGGCATCTTAAGTCGACATAACCGTTTAAGAGTTTACATTAAATGTAGCTCTCACCAATGTAACCCACCCACTACAGCAGGGGTGGGCAAACTACGGCCTGCGGGCCACATGTGGCCCGCCAGCCATTTTTATCTGGCCCGCAAGCTCAGGCCGGGCTGGGCCCAGTGCGGCGTACTTCTGGCTGGGGGCCAGACCAAGCGCAGGGAGCCACAGGGCCGCGCTCTCCCTGGCTGGGTCAAGTGTGAGGAGTAACGCCCTCCCTGGCTGGGTCCAGCGCGGGGAACTGCGGGGCCCCGCGCTCCCTGGCCAGGGGCCAGGTCCAGCTCCAGGAGCCGCGGGGCCCTGCGCTCTCAGCCAGGCCGGGTGGAGGAGAGCCTGGAGGAGCATGGTAAGCAACAGGGAGGGGGATTAGGTGGTGATGTCCTGGGGGGGTGGTTAGAGTGGGGGGATCTCGGGATGGGGTAGTTAGGGAACAAAGCAGGGGGGCTTAGATGGGGTGGGATCTCAGGAGGGCGCTATCAGGGAACAAAGAACAGAGGCTTAGATAGGGGGTGGGGTTCTGCGGGGGCAGTTAAATTGGGGGGGGTCTCTGGAGGGGGCGATCAGAGGACAAAGAGCGAGTGGGGGGGATGGATGGGTCAGGGGTTCTGAGGAGTGCAGTCAGGGGGCGGGAAGTGAGTGGGGGTTGGATATGGGGCGGGGCCAGGCTGTTTAGGGAGGCACAGCCTTCCTTATCCAGCCCTCCGCACAATTTTTAACCCCAATGTGGCCCTCGGGCCAAAATGTTTGTCCACCCCTGCACTACAGTAACTTAACTCCACCTCCGCAAGAGACGTAGCACTTAAGTTGATGTAGTTAGGCTGACATGGTGTTAGTGTGGACATTGTGTTGCTTATATTGACTGTTGCTGCCTTTCAGAAATGGTCTGACCGTGCCCCACAGTGGCCGTTAAATTGGTGAAAGTGCTGCTAGGACATGAGCCATCAACACAAGCAGCATAGTATAGTCAAGAAAAACATTAAATACTAAAGTGATTGTATGTCAACGTAACTTATGTTGACTCAGTTTTGTAGTGTAGACTTGCCTTGAATGCAGCCCACTGGCCTTAGGCCTCTTCCCTTTACCTGTCTTGGGGTGGAATCCTGTGATTCTTCCACTTGTACAGCAGAACTCCTGTGTATATCAGCTGCTTTTTACTGTGCAGGCCTATCTCTGAGCACCTGTTAGGGTCTCCCTTTGGGAACCTCTGACCACTGATATTGACTAGCAGAGTTCTAAAAGTATTTTTATTTAGCAACTGGAACAAAGGTTTAGAGAAAAGTTATTTTAAAATGACACAAACACACATTCTGTCTGAACTTCTGCACTGTCAGATAGTCTTTTTGCTTCCATTGCCTTGCAGATTGCTGGTCTGTTCTTCGCTCTGTGCACTGTCTCTCTGGATATGTCTACATTGCAGTGTAAGCCCAGAGTTCAAATTCAGTCTCAAGCCTATCCCCTCATTGCTGCCTACACATGCATTGCACTGATCCAGGATTCCAGGACCCCACAATGGGCTTGAGTCAAGCTGGGACCTGGGGTTCAAGCCCTGTTGGTTTGCAGTGTAGCCACAGCCCCACTTGATTTGTGCTCTGGGAGTCTGCCACAAGTTTCCCACAATCCCATGGGCTGACTTTCTTTGGATAGTCAAGTTTTTCCACCCTGCACCATGAACAAAGGACTAGAGCAGCCAAACTTTGGTGAGTGTTAGACTGTTTGGAATATGGGTGGTTAGAATCAAGGTTGCATAATACAGTGTAGATGCTGGAGCCCCAGGCTGGGACCAAGACATCAACAATTTCTAACCTACAAATGCGTGTAGATGCTCAAGCCCTAGGTTAACAAACTAAGGAGAGGTTAACAAACCCAGGATTTGCTTACTCAAGTTCTAACCCTGGGTTTACACTGCAGTGTAGACATATCCTCTGAGCCTCTCTTGACACCAGCTCTCCATCATGGCTCTGTCTTTTATATTCTCATTCTCTCAAGGATGGCGTGTTTCAGAAAGCTCCTCCTTCTTAGTTGTGGGGTTCTGAGCCACATTACCATTCGTCATGAAAGGGAGCAAAGTCCTCTTTCCTAACGATTTATCACAGGGGTGGTCAAACTACTGCCTGTGGACTGGATGCGGCCTGTGAAATTTCCAGCCCTGTGGTGCTGAGGCGCTAAGGCAGGCTCCCTGCTGACCGCTTCTGGGAACAGCGCAGGGCCAGGACAGGCAGGGAGCCCACCTTAGCCCCTCTGCGCGCTGCTGTCACCCCGGAGCCACTCCAAGTAAGTGGTGCCAGGTTGGAGCCCATACCCCAACCCTCTTGAGCCCACTCTGCACCCCCTCCTGCACTCCTCCTGCACCACAATCCCCTGCCCTGAGCCTCCTTCTGCACCCTGCACCCCAACCCCCTGCCCTGAGCCCCTTCCTGCACACCACACCCCCTTCCATGCCCCACACTCTCTCCCCCACCCCAATCTCCTGCTCCAGCACTACATTCATGGCCCTGCATGCCATTTCTCCACCTTACTCCTTCCTGTTCTGTCCCACCCAAGTATGATTAGGATTATAATTTTCAATTGTTTAGGCTATTATATTATACATGCCCACTTCCCCCAGATACAGCCTGTAGTCCCAGGCAGTTCTTAATATAAAACTCATCTGTACAAGCATATCTTAATTACATAAGAATGAATATAGATCAATACAACTGAGGTTCATCTGAGAAATGATTTTTATTGGAAAATGAAGTACTTGTGCAATTGAGGAAGAATAGAAAATAAGACTAAATTATTATTAGAATGCAGGAACAAAGCATTTTTCTCATAGATCATGGAATACATAGTTTGGACTTTATATCCAATTATAAGCTTTCTTTCACCTCTAAGTTATCACCAGTTCAGAGCTAATTCTATAGTCCCCTTTCTCTCATAAAAAGATGTATTGGTTCCTTTTTAAAATTAAATCTGATCCTTAGTAAAAATGTTTTTTCACTTATTCTTTATTCTTGTCTGAGGTTTGAGAGGTGCTACAAATCAGCCCACACTGGATAACTATGAAAATATTTATTTTTGTTTTGTTTTAGTTTTGGAAACCAGAGAACATTTTGTCTATTGCAATGTATATACTGTATTTTGTCTGCAACTTTAGTACATTTAAAAGTGAGAACGTATATGCAGTGCTTTCCCTTCTCAATGTATTTGAAACATAATATTTTTAAGATGCTGTAGAAAATGCAACAGCGTGGGTGGCCTATCAGTACTAAGTGGTCTCCTCTCCCTATAGCAGCAAGTCAAGCTGAACTGTTTAATAATGTTCTTTAAGGAACAGTGGCTTTAGGGCTAACTTTCAGTAGCATGCTTAAATTTTTTATTATTTTTTTTCAAAGTGTGAAACCACTTTACAGGTTTTGAACTGAAACTGCCAGTGATTGTTTCAGTCATGTTTTGACTTGGTTCCAATAACAAACACGTACTCAAGAAACTAAGGGTAGGTCTTCACTACCAGCTGGATCAGCATGTAGTGATCAACGTTTTGGTGATCAATTTATCATGTCTCATTAAGATGCAATAAATCGATTGCCAACGGCACCCCCGTCGATTCCGGAACTCCAGCTTGCTGAGAGGTGCAAGCTGGAGTCGATGGGGGAGTGCGCTGCTGACCACCGCCACCATGAGGATGGCAGGTAAGTTGACCAAAGATACGCCGACTTCAGCTACGTTATTCACGTAGCTGAAGTTGCGTATCTTTGGTTGATCCCTCCCCCCTAATGTAGACCAGCCCTAAGTGGTGAATGAAACAAAGTGATGACTCACTGGTGCAGCGCTTCCTGCTGGTCGTCTTGGGAATCAGCTCTTCAGCCTCAGAGTGCCCTCTGTTGGCCAGTGTCTCACCTGCCTCAGGCCCCCATGTCCCTCCCAGACCCCAGGACCTTTTACCTCGGGATGCTGCCCCACCGCAGTGCCCCCATGGTCTGGGTCTCCCCTCCCAGGAGAAACCCCCAACCCTCTAAGCCTACCTTGCCTCCGTGGCTACTGCCAGTCATCATATAGCCCCCTTTCTTTGTGGCAGACTGCAGTCTTTAATCCACTCATCACTGGCAAGGGGATTGGACTTGTTGCCTTTCTTGCCGCAGCTGTCTCCCTGCAGCCCCAGTACCACCTCTAACCTTTACCTCCCCTGCTCCTCTTGCCTTTCCCCAGCACTGCTCTGCTTCAGGCAACTAGGTCTATGTCTCTCTAAAGCTAGAGACTCCTTCCTTCTGGCACACCCTAGCCCTGATTGGCTGCCTGTCAGCCTTTTCTGATTGGCTCTCAGCCCCTGCCCTCACCAAGGGCTGGCTTTTAACCGTTGCTGAGCCGGAGTGGGGTGACTGTCCTAAACTTTTTTTTTTGCCTTCTATGTCTATAAACGCATTTTACTTCCGTGTGTTCCATTCTATGCATCCGATGAAGTGGGCTATAGCCCACAAAAGCTTATGCTGAAATAAACTGGTTAGTCTCTAAGGGTGCCACAAGTATTCCTCGTTTTATTTACGGATACAGACTAACACAACTGCTAATCTTAAACCTGCCCTACTACAGTGATCATATATACCTGTACTATTAAAGTGTAACCAAATTGCAGACACTTGCACTGCAAAGATCTCAAGTTTCTGTAGTTCTGATGACATAACAAATAAATCACAGAAATTCTCATATAATCTTACAATTAGCTGCATTACAAGAGTCCCGAATCTTTTTAGTTTACAGTACTGTGTGTTTTGTTGCTGGAATTAAAAAACAAGCAAACAAAAAACAACCCAAGGATTTTGCAAAATACCTAGTAGTTTGTCCCCATATTGAGTTTGGAACAATATCAATCAAGATCTTGGAAAGTAGGCTTGAAGGAATTTATGGAGGCAACTGTTTCTTAGGTTGAATTGGAAGATACTGAGCTGGACAGAACTGAATGATGGAGAGAGAACAAAAACAGTTTAGAGTCAAATTATATTGAAAAGAAGAGCTATATAGTTAGTGGGGATAGACAAATAAGACTTAAAAGGAGAAAGTGGCCCATGATTACAGTACTACAAAAATCCTTCTTTCCATGGAACATAGAGTGAAATTCCCACCCCACTCTACCTCATTTCCTCTCTTGGCCAGAACTGAGTGCTGCTCTCACCATTTCACTCAAAGTAGTCTCCTTGCACAGGCATTGCAAAAGACTGCCTGTCAGCAGCCTCCTGTAGACACCCTTGCAAGACCTGACATGGAAGAACAGAAGAGCAGGTGTGGGCCCAGGAAGAGTTTGTCAGAACCCGAGCCCTTGAGCACAGCCCTGTACAGATTTCTAGCAACACTGCAACCTAAGCAGGCTGCTCGTAAATTGGGTCCCCCAGAGCTCTGTAAATTATGACGGGGGGCCCCTCCAGCCCCCAGAACAGCCCAGAATAAGGAGGTTGCAAAGAAGACTTAAAGCCACTATACACTACTATCACCCTGGGCTGTGAATTCTCTGCTGTACTTCTCTGGAATTTTGCCTATAATCTTCCTCATTTTGAGGCAGTAAGTGGAGAAGTATTTCAAAGTTAACTTTTTTCATAAAGACACTTTAATATTTTTGAAGCAGTTCAATAAATCTTTGTCAACACTAATGTATTTTGTTAAATATAACTGGACAGTAAGGAAATTACTATATCATTATAACTTATTTTCAATCAAGTCTGGCCTGTTTCAAAACTTGCTAGATTCAGTTTTGACAGAACACAGTTAGGAAACATGCTTGAGGAGGTTGGACTTCACTGACGTTTTGAGAAGTTGAGCCTTGTACTTGTTTGTCTGGTCTCTGATTCGCTGAAGCTGTTGCTAGGCTCATTGCTTTGTTCTTAGGCAAAGTTAGAAATTTGAATGTGACCTGTTTGAACTGCACTGTCTGCTTTTTTCAGTTCGGGCTCCTAATTCACTCTTGCTCTTTTGTGCTTTCCTATTGTATCCTAAGTTGGTCTAACATGCATTTTTAACTATGACAATTTAAAAAAAGTTCTCATTGATTGCACTAGCATTAGTAACTTTTTATTTTTAACACTTTTACTTGGCAACTTTCTTCTATCACAGAATAGCATACTAAGCCGTTTGCTTAAAGGTGTTAAAAATTTTTATCTTTTCAAGCAATGAACATTGATTTGATCAGTGTTAATCAAGAGAAATAAAACGTTTAATACTTTATGTGGAATGTGAAAGAAGTTGTTTTTAAAACAATTGGGGAAATAGTGAATAAACTGTTAAATGAATGGTAAAAGACTGAAACACATTGCACTAAAAAATTAAACACAATTCAGAAGTCTGCATTTGCTCAAATGCTCCCTATGTAGAAGTAGGCTATCTGGGGAATTAGATCTTCCACGTATATTTCTTGGTAAATGTTTTTTCAGTGTCTTGTTGATTGACAGTAATCTCAGTGTTAGTACTAATCTGAATACAAACATCACAGCCTTAAAACTTGCAAAAAACCTGTTTTGATACTTAGATATGAGACTGACCAATTCTCCGGTGACTTGTATAGTTACAGTTTCATCAGATCTTAAGTTTCTAGAAAATTGAAGCAGTACTCTTTGAGACCAGTAAACTTAGATTTCAGCCACAAGCCAAAACTTCTACGCAACATTAGCCCCTCAAATGGTGAGGGCTAATGAGTTCAGTACTAAGTGGAGTTGAACAGAAAACCAATGATAACTAGCAGCTTAAGTAGAATATGCAAGATGCATCTGTTCTGCCAGACTTCTCTTGGTGGAAAGGGCTTCGGGCTGGTATGCAGAGTTTAAAAATGAATGAAATAGGGCTTTGTTGTTGTGATGGGGAGGTCAGTTGTGGTGTTTTCCACCTATTGAATTCAGGTTTTGGACAGTATCCAGAGCATGGGATGGGTGCTTTAACAATCTGAATGAATAATGTATGTTAATAGCAAAGGTTACAGAACAGTGAAACCTAGTTTTGCACCATCTGCATCACAAGGCTACAAAGAAAGTTGTTTATTGCTTAAGTCCTGGCAATGTGCTTGGCACTGTACAGGAAATGTATGAGGACAGATCTTGCCTTGAGATGTTTTCGATCTGACACACACATGGTTAAGACAAGACACACTGAGAGACCCAGAGAAGAGTGCAACTTTGGAGATAACTGGAACTTTTTAAATTTTCTGTACAGTTTTCCTACACTTCCAGTCTCGTGTGGTGTTAGAGTGGAGAAGGCATTTAACTCTGAGTACGGTTAAAATATAGAAATTAAACTTAAAGGAACTGAAAATCTTTTGGGTTTCACTCAAAAGAGTGCTGCTGCTCTCAGGCACAGGACTGTACCCTTGGACGTCTCAAGTGTAAGGCCATGGTTACACTGGCACTTTATAGCGCTAAAAAGCCCCTACGAGCGCTATAACCTACTCTCCGTCCACAGTGGCAAGGCACTAATAGCGCTATAACCGCGGAGTTATAGCGCTATTATAAATCCACCTCCTCATGGGGAATAAGGGCTGTAGCGCACCTGCTGTAGCGCTACAGGAAGAATGTGGACACCCACTGCGTATTAATTGGCCTCCAGCCTGTCCCATAATTCCCGTTCGAGCCACTCTGGTCATCACTTGCAAACTCTTTTGTCCTGTCCTCAGGTGACCACACGTCAGACCCGCCCTTTAAAGTTCCAGGGAAATTTGAAAATCCCCTTCCTGTTTGCTCCAGCCAAGCGTGGCGTGCTCTCAGGGAACCCTTGCAAGTGATCATTCTCATTGATCAGATTGATTGCGTGGCGTGGTCTCAGGGAATCGTTGCAGGTGATCATTCAGATTGATCATCATGACTCCACGTGCCATGCCTCCTCGCAATAGGCGATCCCCAGCATGGAGCAATAGTGAGGTGCTGGACCTCATCAGCTGCTGGGGGGAAGAGGCTGTTCAGTCTCAGCTGCGGTCTAGCCGCAGGAATTTTGACACCTATGGGCAGATATCACGGGCCTTGGCAGAAAGAGGCCATGAGCGGGACACTCTGCAGTGCCGTGTTAAGGTAAAGGAGCTTAGGAATGCGTATCGCAAAGCCCGCGAGGCAAACGGCCGCTCCGGGGCAGCCCCGGTGACTTGCAGATTTTATAAGGAGCTGCACGCGATACTTGGTGGTGATCCCACGGTCACTCCATCGACCACCACGGACACTTCCCAGCCCACCAGTGAAGGGGGGGGTGAGGAGGAGGACGAAGAGCAGGAGGATGAAGAAGAGGAGGAGGATGAGGACGAGGCAGCAGCGATCCAGGGCACGGAGGAGTCCCTGGACGCATGCAGCCAGGAGCTCTTCTCAACCCAGGAGGGCAGCCAGCCACAGCGTCCGGCGGTTGCAGGGGCCAGCTCAGCAGCGGATTGCGGAGGTAAAGCTGCTTTTCTATGGGGAAGGCTGGCAGCTTGGGGTGGAAAGGGATGAGGGGAGCATTCCACCTGGTGCTCTGTTCAAGCCAGGAGGAGGGCAGGGGGGCATGCAGCCAGGAGCTCTCCTCTAAAGCCAGGAGGAGGGCGGACAGCCACAGCGTCCGGCAGTTGCAGGGGCCAGCTCAGCAGTGCATTGCGGCGGTAAAGCTGCTTTTCTATGGGGAAGGCAGGCAGCTTGGGGTGGAAGGGGATGCTTGCATGCTTGCCTACATGTGGAATAGTGCATTGATGTAGTCTATCACCTCGCGGTAGTCATCATCAGTAATCTCTTCAAAGGTCTCAATAAGAGCACTTGCAATGCGCCTGCGCAGGTTTCCCGGGAGAGCCAGCGTGGTCCCCGTCCCGGTCACGGTCACTAGTCCCTGCCACTGTGCTACAATGGGTGGGGGGAGCATTGCTGCACATAGGCACGCTGCATATGGCCCTGGGCGGAAGCCGCATCTTAATAAAATCCCTTCCCTTTGCTCCTCAGTGACTCGAAGCAACGAGATATCTTCCAGGACAAACACCTACGGAGAATGTTGGAACAGTGTTCAGAGTAGGGCTCCTGCCACTTCCCGGCACTCCACCCTCCCCCGCCCCCCGCCACAGCTTTTCAGGGCAGGGAAGAAATCCTTCCCCCTGCCTGCTGCTCACACTGTGGCTCCTGCAACGTACCGGCACTCCCCACCCCCTCCCCCGCCACAGCTTCTCAGGGCAGGGAAAAAATCATTTCCCTTGCCTCTGGAGTCCACTCACCATGGCAGGGGCTCCGTTGCTGTATCTGTGCTGTCTGCGGGACAGGCAAACGGGGAATGCGGGGGAATGATAGGCATGTCTGCTCTTTACAAGGGAACCACTGTGAAATGTATCTTTTTATTTTAGAAGGGTCGTCCTTCACCCCTTCGCCATCGCTCTTATCAACAGCTGAGAGGCTCAGGCGACTGAGGAAGCGGCCACGAAGGAGCAAAGAGGATCTTGTACAGCAAGTAATGCAACAGGCTGTAACAGAGAATCGAGTTGCACAGAGGTGGAGGGAGAATGAGAGCAAGTTGAGGGAGAAGGCGTGGAAGGAGAACGCGATTCACCGCCGGAAAAGCACCGACAAGCTGCTCTCATTACTGCAGCTTCAATTGCAGACTATGCAGCGGCTTGTCACCCTTCAGGAGCAGAAGCTCCACACCCACCACCCCAATTATCGTTTGCCCCAACTCCCTTCCCCTTCCTTGCCTCTGTACCCTCCAGGCCAGTATCATCAGCCAAATGGTTATCACCATCCACAGCTGCCTCCAACCCCTCTGTCTTCACCGGACAACCCCCAGACCCCAGACCATTATCCACTGCAGTCTACCCCTAATAACATGCCTTACTGGCCACCACAAATGGGGTTCGGGGGACATGGCCAGTTTGAGGGCACTGGAGACTCAGAGACCTGGACATACTCCGATCTCTGACTGACCCCACGACACCCCCATTGCACCTCCCCTGCCTTCCCCCTCACATGCATCACAATATTTTCTTTCAGCAACCGAAGTACCTGTTCAATAAATGAATTGTCTTCTTAATAAATGGGTTTTTTTTATTAAGTGTACGTACATTATTACAGGCTACAGAAAAGCAAATGCCTGTTCCTGTTAAAAGAATGCTCCCTCCCTCCCTCCCTCCATCTGCACCTCACTTCAGAACTGGCTTTCAGCCTCAAAATGCTCCCTCAAGGCTTCCCTGATCCTAACAGCCTCGCGCTGGTCCCCTCCATGAACCCTGCTCTCTGGCTGGGCATATGTGGCCTCCAGGCGTTGAACCTCAGAGGACCATGCCAGAGTGAAGCCTTCGCCCTTCCGCTCACAAAGATTATGTAGGGCACAGCATGCGGAAATAACCGCGGAGATACTACCCTCGGCCAAATCTAGCCTCCCATAAAGACAACGCCAGCGCGCCTTCAGACGCCCAAAAGCACACTCCACAGTCATTCGACAACGGCTAAGCCTGTAGTTGAACCTTTCCTGACTGCTGTCCAGGCTCCCTGTGTACAGTTTCATGAGCCAGGGCATTAAAGGGTAAGCAGGGTCACCAAGAATCACTATGGGCATTTCCACTTCCCCCACGGGGATCCTCTGGTCTGGGAAAAAAGTCCCGGCTTGCAGCTTCATGAACAGGCCGGTGTTGCGGAAGATGCATGCGTCATGCACCTTTCCAGACCAGCCAGCGTTAATGTCAGTAAAACGCCCACGGTGATCCACAAGCGCCTGGAGAACCATGGAGAAGTACCCCTTTCGGTTAACGTACTCCTCAGCTAGGTGGGCGGGCGCGAGAATGGGTATATGGGTCCCATCTATCGCCCCACCACAGTTAGGGAAACCCATTTCTTCAAAGCCAGCCACGATGTCATGCACGTTATCCAGAGTCACGATTTTTCGTAGCAGGATGCGATTGATGGCCCTGCACACTTGCATCAGCACAACTCCAACGGTCGACTTTCCAACCCCAAACTGGTTGGCCACCGATTGGTAGCTGTCTGGGGTAGCCAGCTTCCAGATCGCGATAGCCACCCGCTTCTCCACCGGGAGGGCAGCTCTCAGTCTGGTGTCCTTGCGCCGCAGGGCAGGGGCAAGTTCAGCACACAGTCCCATGAAAGTGGCTTTTCTCATTCGAAAGTTTTGCAGCCACTGCTCGTCGTCCCAGACTTGCATGACGATGCGATCCCACCACTCTGTGCTCGTTTCCCGTGCCCAGAAGCGGCGTTCAACAGCCGTGAGCATGTCCGTTAATGAGACAAGCAGCTTTGTGTCGAATGCATTCACCGCTTCGATCTCGTCTTCAGAATCATCACTGTCATCCTGCATGTCAAGGAATAACTCCACTGCACACAGAGATGTGCTGGCGACAGTCGTCAGCATGTCCCTCAGCAGTTCTGGATTCATTGCAGCACTCGACAATGGAAGACGGAGCGTGCCTTGCTGAAACCCTTGAAAGATGGCGCCGGAGGTGGAAGGAAACACAGGGATTGCTGGGATATGCCAAAAAGCATCATGGGTAGTTCAAACAGGATATAGAATGCCCCGCAAGTGACACCCCCCCTACCACAAGCCATTGCGCCAGATCAGGAAGAGGTGTACTGTGGGATACCTGCCCTAATGTGCTGCTCTTAATGCCGTATTAACTGCTGCAAATGTGGCCATGCTATAGCGCTGGAGCAGCTCAGTGTGGACATACAATAGCGCTATTATTATTGCTGTGTAAGGCGAGCGCTATAAGCAATAGCGCTATAATTTTGTAAGTGTAACCATACCCTAAGAGAGTAGAAACTGTACAAAACAGCTCGCAAAGTCTGGAACTGCTGACCGCAGGGCACCCAAGGCTGTAAAGCCACTGTCCGCATTCAATTCAATTCTATTTCACTTGATTTAATTAATTACAATGCACTTTAGTACAAGTGCTTTCCTGACTAGCTTTTGTCACAGGTGATTGATTCTCTTTTCTCCTCAGCAGGAGGGTTTTTTAAAGGTTTGTTTTTCTTTTAATGGCTGTGGAATGTGCATTATTGAAGACAAAGCTAAAGAAGTGTGCCTTGCACTTGGAATGAGAAGTGGTGATGTTTGAGGTGGTTCTTAGATCCTCTGGGAGTTTGTTTAACAGTTTGGGACCAGCCCCAGAGGAAGCTTTCTCTTGTACAGACTAGCTTTTCTCTTGTGGATAGCACCATTGTGTGTCAGGAGCAGAGTCATTGAATGGTCCTTAGCTCAGAGCTTCGGGCAATCTTTTAGGTATCCCAGGCCCAGACCTCTGAGTGCCTTGAAGATGAGGACAGTGTTTTGGGCAGAAGGAAGGACTTCTGGGCTATGTTTCTTCCAGTTAGGGTGGGAGTAAGCAGAGGGTTCAAAAATTCAAAGAACAGATTTAAAAGAGAAAGCTATGGTGGTACAGGGAATAGACAAAGAAAGGTTAAAATGTTTTTATCAAAAAATAATGGCAAGGAAACTTGGAATGAAAAATTGATTGACAGACTAAATAAAAATAAGATGCATCTAGAGGAGAAGCTTTCTAAACTTAGCTTGATGATGAGAAGAAAATATCTAGCAAAGCTCTAAATAAAAATTACAACGTGAAAAACAATTGTCCTTCTGCCTTTCCATTTTTGGGACCAGAGTGATTTTTTTCAGGGATGTGCTAGAAATGTACATAAACAAATTTGACCCCTTGCACCATCATATGAAATTTTGGTTACTTGAGTATTTTATATGAACAGCCACAATTTTGCAAGCTCTTTGGTGCAGAAGCCTGTTTTTTATTGGGTGTGTACATAGCCTAGTGCAATGGATCCCTGATGTCTCTAGGTGCTACTGTAATATTAATAGTCAAAAATAACCCATTTAAAAGTGTGAGTTAGTTATTTGAAAAAGTCTACATGTATTTTTCCTGTACTCTAGCAGTGGCTACTACCAGAGACAATTATTTTGTTGACTATGAATTGGTTTATTAAACATTATTGACTTGACAGTTATTGCTGGGAATTGTAATGAGATGCCATTCTGGACAAACTTTGCTTAAGAGAACGTTACAACTTACAAGGCAATTTAATAGTTTACTTAATATTAATAACCTTCAGAGGACAAAACAGAGTGTGGGGTGAGGCATGATGCCATCTACATAGAATTCTTTTTTTTTCCTCTTTGGTTTCAGATCTGTCTTAATCTGTCATGTGTGAAAAGGTAATTTTCATGTTCAGATAGGCCCATTCTAATGAATACAGAGTTTGTAAGACTTTTAAATGAATAAATAAATAGAGAGACATGAATTTTGTCCTGTCCCTTCTCCTTCTGAATCCAAGATGGCTGCTACCTTAAGTGCCATGAGATACTGGATTTTTAGAAATCTATGTTTTGTCAGTTGTCATACCTCTTGTTTTTGTTTTAAAATTGGAAGACAGCTTTATGTGACTGAGTTTTAATTGTAAACTTCATAGGAGAGACTACGTTGTTTCACTTTATATGGCTACCATCTAGCTGTGGGTGCTACCATAATAATAAATATCTGTTCTAGTGATATGCAGTTTTCATATAACTACATAGCTATGAATGTAGCTTTCTGCAACAGTAGTCTAGTAATCTGGAGCTGTAGTGTTGCAGTCTCTCTCTCCTTTTTTTAAAGTGATGGGCACAAACAAGCAGCCAAGAAGCAAGTTTTTTTTGGCATGTAACTCAGTTTCTCCTCGTCAGCCTCTAGGGAAGGTGTGTGTCTTAATATAAAAAATCTGGCAAGGAATTCTTTAGTCAGAATAACCCTCATAAATACATCTTTAATCCATCTACTTACAGTAGTCTTAGAAACCATAAATCCTTTTTTTGTGTCCTTGCTGAAGCATAAATAATCTCTGGATCTCAACTCCTTCCTCTATATAAATTAAACTTCAAAATACTTTTAATGTCTAGTAATTCTTTTCCTTGGTTGTGGAGGAGGTCTCTACATTTGAATAAACTGGGTAAAATGATGCTTGGTGAAAAACTGAAATCTTGAGTAAAGGCAGGAATTACTAAAGAATGACTTTATCTTTGGTGGAATAATGAAAAGGGGATGTTGTGTGACAAAGCAGTTAGTCCATTTGCCCTTTAAGGATGAAGATAAGGTTATAAAGAAAGTAATGCTTAATGGTAATTTTAAAACTGACATCTCAAATGCAAATAAGGCTCTGAGAATGGACAGGAAGTGTAAGGCCCAGTCTATAGTGGAAAACCAAGTGTTGGTTACATTTACTCTATGTGACAGAAACATTTTAAACAACGTTCAGGGACAGCTGTGTTGTAAATGCCTTCCCTGGACATCTTGGGTTATTTCAGACTAAGATGATTCTAAAGAAATACATGAATGGAAATCATTCTCAGAAACCATTACAGAGGCACCAGTTGCAACGTTGTGTAGTTAAGGTAAAGTCCCTTTTTGCATTTAAAGCAGGTATTCAGTCTCTTGGTCATGTGTGAAAACTATAGTGTATCCTCTCCAAACTTATAGCAATTACTCTTTGAGTACAAAATGAATTTTCTGAAAATTGATCATTTTAACCCTAGTAGATTAACTTAATTTAAAAATGGAGCTCTTTGAGAGTTTTAGCATCTGTCAGTCTTTTTTGTTCCAAATTACCTTAATAGTGGAATAATAGACTCTTCTTTCCTTACAAAAAGAACAGGAGTACTTGTGGCATCTTAGAGATTAACAAATTTTAGCACAATCTTTCGTGGGCTGCAGCCTGTTTCATCAGATACATAGAACGGAACATATAGTAGGAAGATATATATACATACAAAGAACATGAAACAGAGGAAGTTGCCATACCAACTCTAAGAGGCTAATTAATTAAGATGAGTTATTATCAGCAGGAGAAAAAAAAACTTTTGTAGTGATAATGCTTCCTTAGCTCTTGTCCCTACTCTACTTGTGCTACATTGATGACATCTTCATCATCTGGACTCATGGAAAAGAAGCGCTTGAGGAATTCCACCATGATTTCAACAATTTCCATCCCACGATCAGCCTCAGCCTGGACCAATCCACACAAGTGGTCCATTTTCTGGACCCTACTGTGCTAATAAGCAATGGTCACATAAACACCATGCTATACTGGAAAGCTACTGACCGTTTTACTTTCCTACATGCCTCCAGCTTCCATCCAGGACGCACCACACGATTCATTATCTACAGCCAAGCTCTAAGATACAACCATATTTGCTCCAATCCCTCAGACGTAGACAAACACCTACAAGATCTCTATCAAGCATTCTTAAATCTACAATAACCTCCTGCTGAAGTGAAGAAACAGACTGACAGAGCCAGAAGTGTATCCAAAAGTCACCTACTACAGGACAGGCCCAACAAAGAAAATAACAGAACGCCACTAGCCATCACCTTCAGCCCCAAACTAAAACCTCTCCAGTGCATCATCAAAGATTTGCAACCTATCCTGAAAGACGATCCTTCTCTCACAGATCATGGGAGACAGACCAGTCCTTGCTTACAGACAGTCCCCCCCAATCTGAAGCAAATACTCATCAGCAACCACACAACAAAAACACTAACCCAGGAATCTACCTCCTATATTTTGTTAGTTTTTCTGCACTTAGTGAAACCACAAGGAAAACTAAAATAGCAAGGATTCAGTTTACATTTACATCTCTACGAGAGATAAAAACATCAGTTCTTTCTAAACAAGCGAGAAAACAATGTGACTAGATTTTGCCCTTAGTCATACAGCATAGTTTCAATTCTGTAGATGAGAAACAGCGAACAGTTTTGCCATTTAGTGTAATATAGTGATTTGATACTCTCTAGAAAGTGTTTATAACCAAAACTGATTTTTATACATTATTTTAGCAATCAGTATTCTAAAAGTAGAGCCTTATGGCATGCTACAATAACATCTATTATGCTCAAAGAGCACACTTGATTGAGATTTTAAAAGTAAACTTTAATTTTTCATTCTTCTTTTGTGTTTGCAGTTTGCATTCTTCTGTTTCTTAACAGCAATATTCGGGTTTATTTTTACTACATTTAGCACACTTATTTAGTACCCTTTTTAAACCTTAAAATTGGCTAGTATGACCTTTTGGGTGAATAAGGATGTATTTAAGTACTTTGGAGTCTGGAAGGTTAGTGCTGTGCCCTGAGGATATAGTTGGCTGGACAACAGGTGAGGAGGAGCCAGAGCAGGAGCTGCTGCTGCTGTGAGACAAGCAGGAACAGGGAGTGTGCCCAGCCAGGCAGTAATAGTACTTCTGACCACTATGCTGACTGCCTCATTGCTGCTGCTCTGCCACCAGGAACTCTGGGATACATCTGGAGGACTTTCGGGACCTGAGTCAAACCAGGGCCATACACTTGCAGTAAAGCAATGGAGCTTGAATCCTAGGTTCCAGCTTAACATGGACTTGAACCCTCCAGCCCTGTAGGGTTTTGGGACCTTAGGTCCAAGACCTAGGTTAGCACAAATGATGTGTGGATGCAAGAGGGATTAGACTTGCACCCAGGCTTATACTGCTGTGTAGACATGCTTGCAGAATACCTTTCCCAGACCTGAAGAAGAGGTTTTTGTAGCTCTAAAGCTTGTCTTACCTACCAACAGAAGTTGGTCCAATAAAACAGTGGTTCTCAACCTTTTTTCATTTTCAGACCCCTAAAAAATTTCAAATGGAGGTGCAGACCCTTTTGGAAATCTTAGACATAATCTGCAGACACTCAGGGTACACGGATCTCAGGATGAAAACCACTGTTCTGTGGTAATGACAACCTTTTGTGGACCTAGTCTGTTTACATAGTCTGTGAACTCCAAATTGAGAACCATTGCAATAGAAGACATTAATTTACCCACCATGTCTCTCTCTTTTGGAAGGCGTAGACATTTAAGTTGAAACCACAAAGATTTCTCATAGTGGGATAACATCTTGCATCTCAGTCTTTCAGGTAATTATTTTCTTTTCAATAATTCCTTCTCAACACAAGCTAGTTTTTTGCTGTGGTGTTGCAAGAGAGCTCGTCCTTGGTCCTTTGTTATATTTTGGCCTCAAGTGAGGAAGCAGTTAGTGGGGATTAAACTGGTTTCTTTACTAGTTTTTTTTTTAAACTAGCTCTGAAAATATAACTCTCTCACCATCTTGCTTTCTTCTCTTTTCCATTTGTCATTTAAGCCCTTTCTGATCAAGTAGGTATGGAGCAGTAACAATATGGAAAGACCCTCGCTCATTTAGGAAAGCTAAATCCCTGTTCTGTACCAGGAAACAGAGTAGGGACCTAAAGCTCCTTCACACCTCTAGTCAGTATAATGGTATGCTGCTACTCTATCTTCAAAAGTGGAAAATGTACCTTGTCTTTTCAGAGTTAATTGCACTCCATAGAGGTGATGACATTAGGGAAAGAAAGAGTGTGAAGCTCAGCTTTAGAAATGTGCAAAGCTGCTGCCCAGAGTAAAGTTTTCACATTCTACACACACAGTTTTGGCCTCAATGATTTCTGCATTTGACTGCAGAATTTATAAACCCACTCCAAGAACAGCATAAACAGTTTTTCAGTATTCAGTTTTATATTTAATTAAAGTTCAAAGTTCATGGTCATGTAATTCCCTTTACAATTATTAGAGTTGTTTGTGCTAGTAATCTGGATGTGTAGCAGTCCAAATCCCAGATTTGTTTTCCCAGTTAGTTAAGGAAGTTTCTTGGGTTCTGAGCTGTTGCAACCTAATCATCTCCCTGTAAAGCTGGGGTAAGAATCAAGCATTGTCATCTTGTCTACATAGTATGTGGTCCCCGAAGACTTTTGATTTAAAATAAATATTTAAGATGTAAAATAATTACCAGAACATAGCTTTACACTTTTAATATGAATTTGAAGAGTAAACCAAATTTTACCGAGGACCTTGAACTTGGAGACGCTGTATTTACTTTTGGAAAATGGCATAAAACCAGACATGCCAAACCCTTGGGGAAAAAAAAAAAAACAGAAATAGGGCTTGGTTTTGGCTTAACTGGCTTGTGTTTCTTGTTGGCTAGTTTTAGCTTGTATCTTGTTGCTTGTAGCTTGTTGCTGCTTTTTTTTATCGGCTCCCAGCAAGCAGGGGAAGGGGGGGAGAAAGTCAGGGATGTATAGCAGGCCAAAAAAGGGTTCCAGGCTGTAGGCTTGGGGGGGTGGAATCTGGTCACATAGAGTGTTGAGGTTCTTAGAGATTGGCTTGTTTTGGCCTTGTTTTGAAATGGGATTAGCTTGATTTTCGGCGTATTGTGAAAGTTGGGGTGCTTATTTACCATGTGAAAGTTGGCAACTGAGCATAAAACCCCAAACCAGAATAGGAAGTTATAGATGGGTGGGGAGAACTGGGGCATCTGGGGATCTAACAGCATTTGAGTTTGGTGAAGGAAATATAGACTGCTGCAAACAAAGATTGTGTGTTTTGCTGATGAGGTTGCAAAACATGTTTGCACAGGGCTATTATGGTATTGGGGCAGGAGCCTTCCAGCCAGATTGCTACAGCACTTTACTTAAAGTCAAACGTGTTACTGCTACATGTTAAGCTCCTATGATCTAGCTGTTATAAAAGCTTAATTACTTTCTTATTTTAAAAAGCAGGTAGAGGCTCTTAAATGAGGCTGGATGGAGATGATAGATGATTGTGGGAATACATGACTTTCTAGAAAAAGTAATGTTTGTCAAACAATACTGGTTTTTCTCCCAGGGAGAGGAGCAGAGGATGCAGGAGTTGAAGAGGGATCTCTCTTCCCTCACCTCATTTGTCCCCAATAGTCATTGTGATGGCATCTGTATAACTGACCTCTGAAATGATCTGCCTGATGAATTGGGAAGTTATTAATAGTTACTTTGTAATTTAAAAACAGCTGCGTAGGCTCAACAGACGTCACCACTAGTGTCCTCAGAAAGGGGCAGCTGAAGATCTAACATTTTTCTGTGGGGTACCAGGGCTGAGGCACATGCAGAGCACACTCAGGATTGCATCAGTGGATGTTTGCAGTGGAGCTTCAGAAAATGTTTCTCTGACACATTTGGATCCCAGCTGTGAAGTCTGAGGGTTCAGTTGCTGCTGTGCATACCCGGCTCTTTCGCAGGGGGGCCCGGCTGGGTGTCCCGTGTGGCCGGTTCGCCTCGCTGGGGGCCAGGGCTCCTGCGGCAGCGGCACGAACTCCCCGTGGAATTGCAGCCCCCTCCGGGACTCGCCTCCTACCCCCGGGAGCGCGCGCTTCGCTCCGCCTCCCGGCCCCTCCGCCTCCCGCGCATTGGTGGCTGGCGGGGCAGGGGGGCGGGCTCCGCTCGGCTTGTTTGTGCCCCGTTCTGCGGCTCCCCCGCCCCCGGGCGCTTCGCTTTAGCCTTGGCCTCGCCGCTGCCTCTGGCAGAGGGGAGCTGGCTGCGCGCTGTGCAGGGACGGGCCCGCTCCCAGCCAGAGCCGCGCTGTCCCTCCCGCAGGCATGAGGCTGGCGGCCACTGACAGCCACAACCAGGCGTACGCAGTGCAGGGGCTGCTGTGCAACCAGTGCACGAGCCAGGGTCACAAGGTAAAGGTGGGTGCGGGGGTTGGCCAGGCAGCCAGAGCGCGTCGGGAGGCTGTTCTGGTGGCTGGGGTCACTTGTTTTATTTTGTTTGTGCTGAGCTGCTGGGGAAGCTACCAAAGCCACGTCTGCCTGAGTCCGGGACAGCCCCTCAGCTGGGCTTCACCTGTGGGCTTAGCTTTCCCTTTTGTGGGCTCTGCCTGTTCTCCGCCAAGCCTAGGTGTGAATGTCCTTTCGGAGGGGAGAGCCTCCCAGGTTGGGTGCTGCCGCGTGTTTCCTAGTGGGTGGGTGGCTATAACCAGGTGTAACAAAAAGACATTTAAAATTGGAAAATCGGGGCTGGGAAACCAGGACCAACATCTTATTACACTGTGGAGTGGCTTCCAAAGGGAAGTTGTGGAAGCCCCATCATCTGAGTTATTAAAAAGTGCCCCAAGCCAGTCCCTGGGAATGCACAATAGGGAACCATCCTTCACTGACAGGGAGGTTGACTAGATTGTAATAGGACTCTTCTATCTCCTTTTTCTGCGATTTCCAAGCGCACTCGCTGTTGATGCAGATTTGTCATTAGTCTTCAGAGTTAATATACAGGTGGAATGAACAATATCCATTCATGCTTTTCAGAGCTCTTTAAAAACAAACAAAACCACCAAGTAATCTCCTGATCTGGATTTTCCAGTGTGCCAGTCTTCTCTGCATGTGTCTCAGATTATTAGTTTTTTGGAGCAGTGACTGTTGTCTTGTTTCTTGTCAATTCTAAGTAAATAATATTGTTCTGGCCTGCTCTGGAGACCAGGGAAGAAAACATTTAATTGGGTCATATTTGCATGCGTAGCTCTATGTATTAGATATTAAGATACTGAACGTAAATAACTTTAATGACATAAAGCAGCACTGTCCAGAAAATATGATGGTAAAGTTTGGTGCTTCATATTCAGAATTATGTTTTTTGCTTTATTATTTGTGTTGCGGTCTAAATAGTATTTAAACTTTGTTTATTGCCTTCCAAAACTATGCTGCTTCCTCCCAGCCGCCTTTCCCCTTTCTTAACGCTACTGGTATTGCAAGTTTTCCTTTGGAGCTGCTCCAATGACCTTAACAGGTATTTATAAAATATTTTCAACATGCATACTAAAGAGATGGCACAGAAGGTTTAGATGCTGGTCCTTTCTAATCCCAGCCACTTGTGTCCTTAGTGAATCTGAAACCAAGTGAAACAGGTTGTGGTCTTGGTATAGTTCCATCACAAACCCCACTTCTTATAAACTTGTGCCAGCCTCTTACTAGAGAGGGAGAGCATGCTGACATAACAGAAGTTCCATGGCTAAAACTTCATTTAGATATATATCTCCAGATGTGTATGTTAATATTTAATCCTAGAAGAGCCAGAACATTGCTACTAATAATAGTTTTTGTTGTTGTTATTTATTATTATTTAATAATAAGTGAACCAGAGCCATGGGAGTCAGCACTCCTGGATTTTATTCCTGCCTCTATCATGAAACTGATATATGTCTTTGGGGAGACATTTATGCTCCTTGTGCCTCAATTTCTCCATCTGTAAAATGCAGATCTCATTAACCAATTTTGAGTGGGTGTCAAAAAATGTAATATTTTAAAAGTATTCTTTGATCTTTAGACAGAAGAAACTTTCCACTTCACATCTAACTTGTAGAGATAATATTTTAAGATTTGTTTTTAAAATACAGTCAAAACACTTTTATTTTCCTTGTGATGATTAAATTCAAGTGCCTATTGAACTTGGTAGGGTTTGTAGGAGAGCATAATGGTTATTTGTAATCATTTAAATACATATGTGTGAACAAGCGGAGTGTTTTTATTCTGGAATAGCTCTAATTGTTCCTGCACAAAGGAGCTGGTATCAAAATTTTAAAATGGGAAGAAGAAAGGAAATAAAGATCCAGCAAGTGTTACCTTAATACTAATTATGGTTTGTGTCTAAAAATGCCACAGTGGAGGCTTTGGAGTTGGGGTGAGGGTCTTGGAACTAAGAAAGAAGCATCTGAGCCATCCTGGACCATCAGCTCTGCTACCATTGTGTCCAGGAAGAGCTTTGGTTTTATTTTTCACTTGTGTTTACAGAAGTAGAATTGTCCCTTATCTAATCCAAATTCTTCTATGCTGCTAATGTGGCTGGATACCTGTTGTGGATACTACAGTTATAGTAAAGAGTAGAATTGAAAGCCTGTCTTTTTATGGGAGAATATATCCACTCACTGATGGAGTTACAGGGAAATCAAAATACCTTGTACTGGCAGTCTGTGCAGTAGTTATCGTTAAGATCTAAACAATTAAGTGTTCCAAATTCATAGCATTTCAGTGTTACGATCATTGAGTTCTTGGTTTGAACTGATGATCTTTGAAGGGGAAGTAGGGGACTGGGGATAACACTTCCAAAAGCATGTAAGAACTTAAAAGTCAGATTTAGGAGCCTAAGTCACTTGGATGCTTTTGGAAATTTGACCCTAAAAGAATAGAAAAGATGCTAAAAGAGTATTTTTAATGTAGGCATGGAAGTATACCAATATAAGTTGATTCTCCATAGAAAGTGAGTCCCAGCTACATTTAATTCTAGTCAAAATCATCGCTCTTGCAAATAAAATGTATTTGGCTCTTCTTAAAGATTGTTTTGTTTCTTTAGAACTTGTGATTTTTGAGGTGGTTATGTCTGTATCCAGTGGCATTTGGTACTTCATGAGGACATAAAGAATCAGATTATATTAATACTAATGTGGTTGAGTGAAGTAAATTATATTCCCACTATGTTTACAATTTGTGTGGAAGTGTTCCGCTGGTTACAGTGATTTAAGTAAATACACAAATGTATCCTTCCCAGACTTGCAACATTTGACATTGTTACTATACTCAAGGTAAAGAGACTGTGCATGACATCAGGGAAACGAACTGCAGACTGGTTTGTGGTCGGTTTTCAGCTCATGAAAGTTAATTACTTATTGCAAATTAACAATTGATAACAGTGCACCATCTGGTGCATCACTCTGATGACAGAATTATAACTGAGTTTTAAGAAAGACTTTTTGGTAGCAAGGGTAGATACAGCAGTGGTTTAATAGTTATTAACCAGTGATGAGAACCAGTGGTCAGAGAAAACATCACCGAGTTAGTGCAAGTGCTGTAGCAATAGTTAAAGTTAAGGTGGTCTAGGTATTCCCATTCTAAAGGCCCTGTTTCATTTGCTCATAACTTCAACCTTTTGGGATGAAATTTCCCATGCTTGGCCTTTGTCTAGAGGCAGTGTGTTTTGTTTTAATGAGAGTAGAAA
Organism: Dermatemys mawii; assembly: GCA_007922305.1. Taxonomy (NCBI): domain Eukaryota; kingdom Metazoa; phylum Chordata; order Testudines; family Dermatemydidae; genus Dermatemys; species Dermatemys mawii. Next base: position 56,207,345 of record ML677333.1, on the reverse strand, counting down.
TATATACTTTCTCCAAGTATTAAATAATTGTGACTTTTTTGGGAACATCTCTAATAATAAAGCAGCAAGACCTTTGGGTAGAACCCTTAAACTTGGCAGGAGAGATGCCTTTCGTGACTGAACTAAAAATGGCTCTATTTGGCAGTTTTGAGGCATTGAAAAGCCATATGTAGTTTTCGGGTTCATGGTAGTTTTGTAACACTTGAATAATTATCTTCCAGCATTTTAAATGGAAATGAGTTGCATGAAGCATGTGTGGATGTAGAATTTTGATGTATAAAAACAAATGTACTGAACAAGATGTATTGAATGAGGCAGGGTATAGTGAGAGAAGAGTGGTTATTAGGAAACGTAATTAATGTTGTGCACCTGCTGCATTAATTGTGCACTTTAGCTTTCACTTTGAGGGCCAGATGTTCAGCTAGCATACATTTGCATAAACAAATTTCCATCATCTGAAAAACTTGCCCTGAGAGAGAGACCATAGAAGGGCACTAGCATAAGATTCAAACACCCAAATTCAAGTCCTTCGTCCACCACAAACTTTCTCTATAACATTGGGCAAGTCACTTACGGTACATCTATGCTGCAGTCCAAGGTGTGATTGTAGCATGGGTAGACATACCCATGCTAGCTTTACCCATGCTAGCATGGCTAAAAATAGCATTGTATCTACAATGGCACAGACTTCAGTATGTGCTGTACAAATACGCTGGGGACCCAGCGTTGCTACAACGTCCTACGTTGCTAGCCTGCACTTCAGCCTACGCCTCTGTGTCTGTACTGCTAGCGTTAGCAGTTAAGTGTGAGTATGTCTAACCATGCTGCAATCATACCTTGAATACCAGTATAGGCATAGTCTCTCTTGTCTCCATTTTTCATCTGTAAAATCAGGACAAAAGCCCGTCACACTTCACTTCTGGGAAATAATAGGTACATTGATTAGATGCAGTGCACACAAAAACTACAGTAATGGGGGCTGTGACCCAAGAACCCTCTAATGCTAATTGGCAAGAGAGTTACAGGAATGTCTTGATTCTGAAATGTACATTCTGGTTCACCAAATAATGTCATGTGAGGTGTTAAATTAAAGACCAGGTCACTCTGGTCATTAATACCAATGTGAATTGTAAGCACAGATACTGTGTAAGGAGTTGTGTATATACTACAAATATATTCTTAGAGCCTAGGTATGAGTCAACTGAAGAAATGAAAAAGATTTCTGTCAGACAAGATGTTTTGTTCACAGTGGATGCACACTTACATATGAAATTATTGAAGAGATCTGAGGCCAACAGAGAGAGAATTCAAAGAGTAACCGGGGGTGGATATGCTGTCTCTGAGTACAAGCAATAAACATTGGAGGTATAAGTAGAAGGCAAAGATACCCCCTTTCCTGCCCAAAGAAAGTAAACAGACAGTGTGTTTACGGTCATGAAAATGGGATCTCAACCAAGTTGGCTGAAAAAAGCTGCAGAGGACTTCTGGGGTGAGAAACATCTTTAGACCTGAGGTTAACCTGTTCAGTTAAGTTTAGTCTCTAGAAAGTATGTTACTTTATTTTTACATGTAACTGTTTGTTTCCTGTATTCTTTCTGTCACTAGAGTTTTAAATCTTTGATGATAAATTTATTCTTGTTTTTTCACTATAAATATATCTAAATGCTGTCATATTAAGCTAGGTGCTGATCCTGAGTTGAATCGTACAAGATGGTGTGTGTACTGTTCCCTAGGGGACAGCAGACCTGGTATTTCTGTGAGTGTTCACTGGATAAGGGGCTGACCGCTACAGGGGAGCACTTCAAAGGGATTCTGAGACTGGGGTGCACCTATTGTTAAACTCTGAGGCAAAGTAAGGGCATGCAGAGCCATGAGGAGATTGTATGAGTGGCTGATGGGCTTGTGGTGTCAGGAAGCTGATACCCAGTTAAGCACAAGCAAGACTCCTTTGTACTGGAGGCAGAGGGTAGCAAGGTGACTCTCAATCCAAGGTACTCTGAGAACTGTCACAGGAGCTATGTCAGTTTCACAGGTAGAGTGAGGTGAGGCGCCTGTGGATGTAAGATTTAAAAGTATATTGTAATGCACAGTGACGTCAAGCCTAGGTTGGGCATTTTGTGACTTTCAGTGCTTAATTTTGCAACGTTAACATTCTTTTATTCTGGCTTTTAAGATGGAGCAGACATGACAGATGAGATTTGCTATTGCTTATTTATATTGCAGTAGCACCGAAAGGCCCTAGTCCTGGTTGGTATGCTATTGTGCTGGGTGCTGAACAAACACAGTCCATATCCCAAATAGTTTAGAGTAATTGGGATCGTAAGTCATCATAGAAGAATTGCATCTTGAGGAGGGATTTGAAGGAGAAGTAGTAACCTTACAGTTAGATCGGGTGGGATTTCTATGGATAAGAGGACAATATGGGTGGAAGACAGTTGTGGAGGTGAGCACTGGATACTTGAACTCAATGTGGTGGAAATGGAGGCCTAATGAGAAGCTTCTAAGAATGGAGAGACATGTTACAGCTACAGGAAAGGCCTTTGTGAGAACGGATCATTCTGTGTGTTAATAAGAGACTGAAATTGTTACCTTGTCAGTATAGTATTTGAAACATTGGATACAGGGAAAATCTGAGTTAGACACAGATGATGATGAATATCAGAATGGAAACTGATTTTTTTAAGTACACAGTTTAAGGTCTAAAAAACACCTATCTTAGGTAAAGAAGAACCTCAGCGTTACGAATACCATAGTTACGAACTGACTAGTCAGCCACACGCTCCATCTGGAACCAGAAGTATGCAATCAGTCAGTAGCAGAGATTTTAAAAAAAGCAAATACAATCCAGTACTGTGTTAAAGGGAAAACAGCATTTTTCTTCTGCATAGTAAAGTTTCAAAGCTGTATTAAGTAAAAGTTCAGTTGTAAACTTCTCAAAGGACCACCATAATGTTTTGGTCAGAGTTATGAACAACCTCCAATCCTGAGATGTTTGACACTCTGAGGTTCTACTGTATTTATATGCTGTGACCCATGTGGTATCTGAGAGCCTCAGTCTTTAGTGTGTGTATTTTCAAAGCACCCTTCAGGTGCTGTTATCTTTATTTTACAGCTGGGAACTGAGGCACAGAGACACTAAGTGGCATAGTCACACAGGAAGTTGGTGTTAGATCAGGTTTGAACCCAGGTCTCCCAAGTTCTAGGCTGGCACACTAAGCACAGGGCCATCCTTCCTCTCCCTTATAGTGCCTTTTAAAAAGTTATGTTACACGAAGATGTTTTCTCTCTTTATTTACATAGCTGTTTTTTAATTAAAGCTTCTTCCTGCAGCATAATCATTTATGTTATGCGGGGACAAGAAAGTTGAAGGTCAGGACTTGCTGATATATTTTAGACTGTATTGGGCAAAATAAATTAGTAAGCTTAAGTCTTAGGTTGTAGAATTTTGAGGCTTTCTTCCTGTAATTGTTCTGGGAAGGGATAAAATTAAAACTCGCTGCCCAAGAGTTAAACTAAGATTTTTCTCCTGCTGTGTATGAGTTGGCAGCTAGGTTTGGAGACATCTGTTAAATTAAATGTTACACAAAGACTTTTTTATTTTCTCATTGTTACTTGGATATAAGAACTTTCTTTAATTTATCAGTGTATGGTGGCCAGGACAAGAAGTAGCCGTCCTCTGTTGGTAAGATTCTTTTAAGGATATAAATTTAGCCCAACACTGACACACTTGTCAACTAAATCTGTAATACAACGTGTAACATGTTTTTGAAACGTGTAACCTGCAGTAGGAAAAGACTTCATCACAAGCCGTATCTTTCCATGTAAGATTTGAAAACATTAGTGGTAAGGACACCTTTAGTTAACCCTTTCCTCAAGTATAACTCAAGACATGAAAATATCTGATTTAAGAAGAGGCACATTAGACAAATAGAATCTTGAGATCACATATGGGTACCATGGACAAGGGTCAATATTAATTCACTCTGCAGTGTGAAGGTTGTTTGTAGCTCTTTTCTGTTAGGGAAAAATTCAGGAACTGTAATTGATGGATAAAGTTGCTAGATTTTTTTTCAAGATAAATCAGGTTTATTATAAACAAGTCACAAGCCCCAGCCTTGCTTATTATTGGTCTTTTTTCTTGTATTTGGATAATATTTTTGTTTGTGTGAATTAATTGCATGTAAATGAAAGCTTAGGCAGCAACTTATTTTAGATAAGACCAATTGACTTCTAGAAGCCATATTCTTCCCTGAGAAGATCCAAGTAATTCCCATTGAAGTGCATGGTTTTTACCTGGATCCTGAAAGGATAACTAGGCTTCAAAATTCCCAGGTGCAACAAATTTAATATGAAGCCTCCTTCAGTTGAATAGGTAGAATAAAAATAACCAATGGTTGTGATATGGATAACTCTGACCTCTTAGGTATTGAGATACATTATCTGTGTTTCAGCAAAAGTTTTGTGGTAAACTGTTTTTTTTTCAGGTTGGATGCAATTACCTGTCTTTCTCTCTGTCAACTTAAACAGCTAATTAACTTCTCAAGTTTTTGTTTGCTTGCATTTTATATGCGGATAACCTTTAGTGATTCACACACATTGCTACGGTTGAAAAAAATTGGGTTAAGGTTACAGCTGTTTCATTTCCTGACAGATGCACAGATATTGGTATGTAGGTTTACTGCAGATGTGCAGACATGTATCGATCTCATTTTGCATCAGTGACCTATCACATGACCGGCTGCTATGTACTGAACTCCTTGTTCTGGATACTCTGCCAAGTATTTTATGCAAAATGAAGGTTTTCAGTGAAGCAGGTCTTATTGTTTTTAACCAGAGCAGTATGATATATTGTAAACAAGTGTGGTTAGTTATGAAGCATGCGTAGAAAAATAATTGCATGTGTACAGAGTGCACCACTAAAACAAGCATAGCTCTGTTTGTTTGGTGAATTTTTTTTTTTCTTCCCCGAAGCCACAGCTGAAATGTTTATAGCTGAAAACTGAGATGGTGTAATTTTCTTTTCTAGGAACTTGGAATTAGAATTCCTAGACCACTGGGACATGGACCAAGCAGATTCATCCCAGAGAAGGAGGTATGTTGTTTGCAAGTACACAGTGAGCTGTATACTTTTAAGGTAAAGTCATTTATGACCCACATGGTTTTAGAACAGCTGTTGATCTGCAAAATATTTTGCACACTGTTGATCATAATAAATCATCATGAGACTGGCAGTGGTTCTGCTAAACTAGAAAGCAATAATGGCCATGTGGAATTCTGGAATTTTACACAACCATATTTTACAAAAGAAATGCAGAATTGTTTTTCGTAATGATAATCATTTGTTCTGTCCCATCTGCAGCATTCAAATGTGGGCTGAGTCCTCTTACTGGTCCAGAGGAGCTTCTATCCCAGGGGTGGGCAATTTCTTTGGCCTGAGGGCCACTTCTGGGAATAGAAATTATGACAGGCTATGAATGCTCACAAAATTTGAAGTTGAAGTGTGGGAGGGGCTGAGGGTTCTGGTTGGGGGTGCGGACTCTGGGGTGGGGCCAGAAATGAGAAATTCAGGGTGTGGGAGGGGCTCTGGAGTAGGGAAATGGAGTGTGTGGGGGGGGTGAAGGCTCCATCTGGGGGTGTGGACTCTGTGGTGGGGCTGGGGATGACGGGCTTGGGGTGCAAGAGGGTGCTCTGGGCTGGGATTGAAGGGTTTAAAGTGCAGGAGAGGGATCAGGGCTGGGACAGGGGGTTGGGGAATGAGGGGAGGCTCATGGGTGCAGGCTCTGGGCAGTGTTTACCTCAAGAAGCTCCCAGAAGCAGCGGCATGTCCCTTCTCCAGGTCCTACACGGAGGAACGGATAGGCCTGTCTGCATGCTGTCCTGTCTGCAGACACCACCCTTGCAGTTCCCAGCCAATGAGATCTGAAGGGCCGGTGCTTGGCGTGGGGGCAGTGTGCAGAGCGGAGCCCCTGGCTTGCCCCTCTGTGTAGGAGCTGGAGCAGGGGCCATGCCGCTGCTTCCAGGAGTCACACAGAGTGGACCCTGACCCTGCTCAATAGCTCAAGCTTCAGAGCAGCGCAAGCCCCAGATCCTGCTCCCCAGCAGGAGATCGAGGGCCAAATTAAAATGGCTGGCAGGCTTGATCCTATGGCGGGCTGCAGTTTGCCCACCCCTGCTCTATCCCTTAGTTCTGGTGATTGTTGTTTTTTCTTATGAACTCTTACTACTTCTCCAAATGAACAGAAGTTTATCATTTTTTCAGCTCAAAGAGCATGTGATAGAGCTCTTTCAGAGTTGCTCCATGCATTGATTGGCAGGAGAGACTGGTGTAACAAGGATTTATTGATGTGGCTGTGGTCAGTTTTCTGGGAAGTTTGAAGTCTTAATCCTGGGTTTCCTACTATTGCCAGGTACCCAGATAGCACTTAGCTTCTCCCACCACCACCTTAACTAGCATTTGCGCCTTTTATAGATGCTGCTGTTTGCTGCTGTTTTCCACAATGGCTGAGCTATGCTCTGAGAGTAGTATCAGAGGGGTAGCATGTTAGTCTGGATCTGCAAAAGCGACAGTGTCTTGTAGCACCTTAGAGACTAACAGATGTTAGGGATCATGAGCTTTCATGGGCTAAGACCCACTTCATCAGATGAATGTTGTGGAAATCTCCAGAGGGAGGTATAAATAGCAGGCAAGAAAGCAAGGTAAATTCAATTGGGAGGATGAAGCCCACTGCAAACAGGTGATCTGGAGATGTGAGCACCCAGAGAGAAGAAACTGCTTTTGTAATTGGCGAGCCATTCACAGTCAATATTGAGTCCAGACCTGATGGTGTCGAATTGCAGATGAACTGGAGTTCAGCAATTTCTCTTTGAAGTCTGATCTTGAAGGTTTTTTGCTGAAGGATGGCTGTTTTGAGGTCTGCTATTCAACAGGTTGAAGTGTTCTCCTACAGGCTTTTGTATATTGCTGTTCCTAATATCTGATTTGTGTCCGTTTATCCTTTTACGTAGGGATTATCCAGTTTGGCCGATGTACATAGCAGAGGGGCATTGCTGGCACATGATGGCGTATATTACATTGGTAGAAGTGCAGGTGAATGAACCAGTGATCTGATCTGGTTAGGTCCTGTGATGGTGTTGCTGGTGTAGATATGTGGGCAGAGTTGGCATCGAGGTTTGTTGCATGGATTGGTTCCTGAGTTAGAGTTGCTATGATGCAGTGTGTGGTTGCTGGTGAGAATCTGCTTCAGGTTGGCAGGTTGTCTGTGGGTGAGGACTGGCCTGCCTCCCAAGGCCTGTGAAAGTGAGGGATCGTTGTCCAGGATGGTTTGTAGATCGCTAATGATGTGTTGGAGAGGTTTTAACTGAGGACTGTAGGTGATGGCCAGTGGTGTTCTGTTGGTTTCTTTCTTGGGTTTGTCTTGCAGCAGAAGGTTTCTGGGTACACGTCTGGCTCTATCTGTTTCCTTACTTCCTCATGTGGGTATTGCAGTTTTAAAAATGCTTGGTGAAGATCTTGTAGGC
>ML677333.1:56170898-56194827 GCA_007922305.1 Dermatemys mawii | reverse complement strand
AGGACTCTTTGTCACTTCTGCAATTCCAGACTAACACGGCTACCCCTCTGATTCTTAGAAATCCTTGTTACCATTAGATTCTCGTTTAGCAGAATGCACCCCCAAAACCGACTTGAGGCCTCTGAGAATTATGTGATACAAATATTTAATCATAATTTTGTTGATATGTTTTGGAAAACTGTTTCTAAAGCCCTCTTTTTAATTCAAATAGATTCTTCAAGTGGGAAATGAAGATGCTCAGATGCATACATTGTTTGCAGATTCTTTTGCTACTTTGGGCCGTTTGGACAACATCACCTTAGTGATGGTGTTCCACCCTCAGTATCTGGAAAGCTTCCTGAAAACTCAGCACTATCTACTGCAGATGGATGGTCCACTGCCTCTTCATTACCGACACTACATAGGGATAATGGTATGTTGGAGTGCAGAGCAGCAAGCAGAAATAGCCATTTTGGCAACCTCCTTTTATCCTTTTTACAACGGACGTTAACTACATTTTGTTATTTCAGCTGAGGGAAGGCCTTTCAATGTACGTTAAGGGAAATGCTAGAATAATTAACTGAAGTATTATGTTTTATAGAACACTATCTTTTTTTTCTTTTCTAAATACAGTTTTATGAAATCAGTGCTTACGGTATAAATGCTCATGCTTTCAAAAATAGTGGGAAGAGGAAAAAAGATAATCTTAGTGTCATATACACAGGAAGATTATTTTGCCACCAGATTTCTACATACCTCAAATCTGTTTTTTAAGCCAGGTTTTTAACAATCAGTGTCTTGTCCAGCACACCTCAGTACAAATCACTTTACCATTCAGTCAATATTTCAGAATCTTCAGGTTCCAACCAAATTTTCTGTTTGATCCCAAAATTGTCGTCATTAATTATAACAATTGTAGATTGTAGACTTCATTGTGCCAACGCAGCAGTCTGTGTCCATTTAGGTTGTCTTGAAACTCTGAGCCTTATCTAAACTAGCAGTGGAAATTTTTATTTGTTGAGTAAACTATGTGTAATCACATTCCTTACTGGAAAAGAGCCAGTTTTTCTGGCTTTGACAGACAGAACTTTAGAATCAGCTCCCCACAAGACAATTTTAGATTAGATTTTAAAGATGCAAAATCAGAGCATTGTTATGGTGAATATGAATGAAAAATGTTCAGTTGTATATTCTGAAGAGGAATAATTGAAACAAGCTACTGTGTTAATCATAAGTTGTTTTAATTATGATTTTGACCACTGCAAAATCTTACATTGTAATGATTTGTCATTGCTACGAGCTAATTTGCAAAGATTCTTCTGCAATATAATTTATTTTTATCTTCTAGGCTGCAGCAAGACATCAGTGCTCCTATCTAGTTAACCTCCATGTTAATGACTTCCTTCATGTTGGAGGAGACCCCAAATGGTTGAACGGCCTAGAGAATGCACCTCAGAAGCTGCGAAATTTAGGAGATTTGAATAAAATATTGGCTCATCGGCCCTGGCTTATCACCAAAGATCATATTGAAGTTAGTCTTCTCTTATGCAACACCCTACACATCCTTACTAGGCTAAATGCTGTCTAAATTTCTTGGGGCTGAGGAGGAAGCTCATTTTTTTCCTAGTGGTTTTATTTACACTTTGTAGCTGAAATACTGTAATCCTTATGGAAACAAGAGATCACGAACTCAGAATAATTACTGGTCTCATTTCACTGTGTAGTGTTCTTATTTAGAAAACAATTCTACTGGTATTTTGGAAGAACTGCATCTAAGGCCTCGTCTACACTAAAGCAGGGGATCGACCTAAGATACGCAACTTCAGCTATGGGAATGGCATAGCTGAAGTCAACGTATTTACGTTGACTTACTGTGGCATCTTCACGGTGCTGAGTTGATTGCTGCCACTCCCCCGTCGACTCCGCCTGTCCCTCTTGCAGTGGTGGAGTTCCAGAGTCGATGGGAGAGCGCTTGGGGATCGATTTATCCCCGATAAATCGATCCCTGAAAGATCAATTGCTACCTGCCGATCCAGAGGGTAGTGCAGACTTGGACTTAGTGTATCACAGTGTGAGTCTGGTAGCCCTGATATATAACCCTCAGTAGGATGCGCATGTAAAATGTGATGGTATGTCACTTCATATAATACCTGATTTTGTAGGCTCTACATGGGGCTGTGTGGAACCCATATTTAAAATGGCTGAGACTCTGAGTGATCCAGCTTGAGACTTAAAAGTACAGGGTGCATGTTCAGATACATACCTTCTTAAAACAAGATTATTATACATTTCCCTTGAACTCAGGATTTTCAAAATGGTGCTAGGGCATTAGGATGGGTGAAGATCAGCACGTTTTTAACTGAATTATTAAAAACTATGTATTTTGAGCCTAGAGACTCCAGTCCACTGTATGTGCATATAAAAGGTACGTATTCCTCTTCTGAGTCCATGAAACTCTCACACTTAAGCAACTTTTTAAAAGCACATTTTATATATAAAAACAATAGAAGCAGTAACTTGAAGTATAATGCTCTCTTTCTAAAGCCACTCTTTGCCTCCCTGCTGCTTCTTTGCTTTTCTCTCACCAGAGAAAGGGGGAAGAGTGTTACTTTCTCTGAGAAACATCTGTCGGTGGTAGGAGGGGGAGAAGCAGAGGCTGGCCTTGTGGGCGGGGAAGAAGCATACTCTTTGCAAAGGCTAAGAACCTCCCACTCATTCCTGTCTGAAGGGGAAGCTGGGGTTAAAGCATCCTGTCAGGCACAGATAATTCCTCCCACGTGGAGCCACTGGGGGAGATGGAGTCTTGAGCCCTGTTTCACCCCCAGACTTTCTTTAGGTAGCTTATTTGCCAGGAACTGCCTGGGGCTTTCCAAGATTGCAGATGGGCTAAAACCATCCAATTTCTGTCTGTGCGTGTTGAACTTGAAGGTTTGAGTAGAAGCATTGTTTTACTAATCATGTGAAATTGAAAAACCAGCCAGCCTGACTTTAGTGGAAACCTGAAAGCAAAATGAAGCCACTTCAAGTGATCCAAGTGCTGTTTTTTGGCAAAAAGTCATCTGTTTGGCTTGCCCACGTGACCCCATTCCTACAGCTCCCTCCCCTTTTCTGTCAATGGCTTATCAGTAGTAAAACCAGCAATACAAGGACTGATTATGGCAGTGTTATGGTGTGGGGAGTGGAGGAGGGCATTAGTCTTTTGATGATGATAATGAGGATGTGGCCAGTTGCCTCCTAACCTGTTTGTTTGACCCCTTACTTCACTCTCTGTTTTGTTCTTTTTGAGGGTAAGCTCTGCATTTGTCTGTGCAGCTTCTAGCTTACTGAGGAAAGACATAATGAGAGAGCTTGAATTCTGGAAGAATGGCTTCTTTGCAGAGAACAAGTTATTGACAAGTGCATTAAAAAGTTTGTGGGACTAGGCTGACTAGGTTGATGAAGTTTCTGAGCCACCAATACAGTTTTTTAAAATAAATAAATAAATCAATCTTGTGTTTCTTTTAAAGCAACTTCTGAAGACAGAAGAGCATAGCTGGTCCTTGGCAGAGCTGATCCACGCAGTTGTTCTCCTTACACACTACCATTCACTTGCTTCTTTCACATTTGGCTGTGGAATCAGCCCTGAAATTCATTGTGAGGGTGGCCACACCTTCAAGCTCCCCTCTGTCAGTAACTATTGCCTCTGTGATATTACAAATGGCAACCATGGAATGGATGAAACTCATGTCAGCCCAGCTGGAAGCATTTCAGTAAGGATCTGTTACCATCTAGGAGTTTGAGCACATAAAAATCTCCAGTTCTAACAAGTTCATACTGTGGTGTTTCTGCATTAATCCAATAGGTTGATGAGATCTAGTTCTGCATCTCCATTTCACCCAGTTTTAGTGGCACAATAGAGTGTCATACCCAGGGTGTGGATGAGCTTAGATGTGGGTTAGGTGGTTTCAGACAAACTTAGATCAAACTGAAATGATAGGCGGGGGGGAAGCAATCAGAAGTGCCAGTTATCTCTGTCCCCTCAGTTGAAGGTGTCTGCCTTCCATTTGTCATTCCAGTTGACAAACTGGGGTTTAGTTGGTCACTCTGCACCTTCTAAATGTCCAAATAGCAGTAGTCACTGGAGGATGAACACCTCTTCCTTTTACATGAGACCCAAACTCTACACCCACAGACCATTCAGAATCTTCTGAATGCATTTACGCTAGGCAGTACACCTTGCCCATTAGTGCTCCCTGAGTGCACTGGTTTTCAGCTGACTATCATTTGCAGTTAAAAGACAAAGATCGTGATCTCAGGTTTGGGTGCTGGTTAACTCTTGAAGACCTTGATATAAACAGAAGAGATCAGGTGGCACAGGGCATTTTTAGTGTGGGATTCTTGACTCTGGAACTGCCTTCCCGCCATCTTGATAAGAATTTGGGTTTGTGGATGATAAGGGTACAATGCAAGACACCTATTTACTAAGGCTTTCCCTGGAAAAGCAAGCCTACTATGTGAGGCAGAGAGGAAGTGTAGGACTGATTGGGCAAAGGTGGGAAAATTGAAGATGAGGATTTTATTTGCAGTGGTCTGGGGGATTTTTGTGTTCATTTTTAATGGATATTGAGCCAATAAAATGTGTGTTTTATGATTTGGAACAGTACCCAGAGTCATAATGCACTTATTTTGACTTATAATTTTATTTACAAAGTGGAAGACTAAATCTTTAATAAAATCACACTAGACCTGTTAGCTCAGTATATCTTTACATAAGAAGAGTTGTGGTCTTTCTCAAAAATATTTTTAAAAATGTAAATCAAGACTGGAGTATGAGCTGTAGCTTTTAATTTTTTGGCTTGACAGTTTATGTCACAACTGTCACGTTCTAGTATGCAGAGCAGTAAAGTGTGTGTATATGTGTGTGTTAATTTTAAGACTACAGAATCTTTCTGTGAAGTTGAAGCACTTATGGAGAAAATGAAGAAGCTACAAGAGTGCAGAGATGAAGAGGAAGCCAGCCAAGAGGAGATGGCTACACGTTTTGAGAGAGAGAAGAGAGAAAGCATGTTTGTGTGTTGTTCAGGTAAAAATAAATACGTGGTGATTATTTAGACTTAATCAACATACTTTTAACATCTACCAGTTACTAAAAAAGTGATATTTCTGTTGTGCTCTATTGCACAAACAAAAACTTAATTTAAAAAGGACTGTGGTTAGAGGAGTGTGATTTTTAAACAAACCCTTAAAACAAGGGAGTGCCAAGTTGTGTGGCACCTGTTAAACATACCATAATGCCCACTAACAGCCCCCATATCTTCACAAGGAACTTAATTTTGCCTCTAACAGATAAGAAAATGCTACTCAGTTGCTCTCCTAAAGTGTAGTGTAAAACTTAATAACCTCAGCTACAGTAACAAATATTAAGCACAGATGTGCACAAGTTGAATGCGGGGAGCGGGGGTCGTTTTTCAGGGAAAATACGAGATCGTACTTAAGGTTTGCTACAAGCTTTATGTCATTCTGGGTTCTTCCACAGAAATTCTCTCCAAATTAAAATGTAGTTTGTGAGATCTAGAGCTCTTTTCCCTGAGCTTTTGATCCAAAAAATCCACTTACTGCCCATGAAATTCTGAAAAAAAGTAGACACAAAATGTCTGGTACTTGTGGGTTTTGCATGTATATGAAAGAAGCTGGATTTTTCCTTCAAGGAATTGCCCTTAGAGATCCATACTCTTGGAACTGTATTAGGCTGTACGTATCCAGAACCTTTAAAATTAGTCTAAAGCGACTGTGTGTACCCTTAAAAGTGCAGAGATGGTCTGTAAGTGAAACCATGCTTATCCCACAGCTGCCGCAGTTCCTAATTGCTTACCCAGAGAACTCTGATAAGCAGAGGATAAAGGATGAATAAATTGTGGAGCCAGTTTCTTTGGATTAGTTTCTTGAATGTCTGGAAATGTCTGATACACTGGGTGCTATCACCATTCAGGCAACTACACCCGTGTTCCCCCTCCGTGGTCACTCGAGTGTACCCACTTTAGGCATCTGGTTCCTCAGCCATCACCTCTCTTGAGTGGACACCCATGTTTGTCTCCCTCCTGACCAGGGTTTTCTAAGCTGCACCATTCCCTGCCTGCGCTGTGATATACTCAGCAAGCCAAACTGCTTAAACAAGGCAGTGTCTGTGCTTTGCTTTCTCTCTGAAGGGTATGAACAGCTGTACTACCAGTTACCACATAGCTTTTTCTAAGTAAGCACATTTATTCTTAAGATGAAAGCATTACAGAAAAAACATGAAAACAATAAAATACACACATACTAAAAAGCTTATCAGAGATCACCACAGCTTAACCTCTGGCTGTGGTAGTGTCAATCCTTCAAACCCGCAACTGGGTTTCCGGTGGTACATGTTCATACCTGATTCAGATTTAGAACTAGAACCCAGACTGGGCAAAACTGTTTCTTTATATAGGTTGGCCCTTTGATGTTGGCATTCAGAAACAGGTAATCAGCAGACAAAGAGCCTCTTCTGAGGCGTAGCTTCAAAAGGCTAGGGTTTTTTTTTTTCATAACAGGAGTTGGAGAATATGCATTCACGTCTTCCTAGATATTCCCCAGGAAAATCATTTAACGATTTTTATTCTAAAAGTCCATTATTATCTGGCACATCGTTTGAACTTCCAGGTCTTGTGTATCACCCCCTTTAAGGTTACATAAAGTCTTGACCCACAATAATACATAAATCATTCCTTTAATACATTGGACCCCAAAGATACGTAAACTTAATTTAGTAAGGACTCTCAAGGATATTGCAAGAAATTGCCTTATCTTTCACAGGTTCCACCATAAATTACTAACTTCTCTAGGTACTACTCGGTAACCCAGTTTTGCAAGAGTTCTCTGTATTAAGGGGAAGATGAGTGGGAGGTGTTACCTTTACTTATTGTACTGTCAAGAGAATCCACATTAGCATCACAGGTACACTTCCATTTTTATTTTTGTTGCTGGAATATGCAGCAATTAACTTATGAAACTCCTACTGTTTACTTTAACAGAGGATGAGGAATCGGCACCGACAAGAGATGTATCTCGCCACTTTGAGGATACGAGCTATGGATATAAAGACTTCTCCAGACATGGAATGCATGTGCCTACGTTCCGTGTTCAGGTAACAGAAAAGTGATCATTAACCAGCATCAGAAAATGTATACAACCAGTGTGTTAAATTGTACTAATTACTTAGAACTAGTGACAAGTTTTGATGCAAACTCTTGCCTCGAGGACAGGAGAAGATTTTTTTAATTTTTTTTATTTTACAGATAAGCACTCTTATTTTATTTTACAGATTTTACTGTAGAGAGGATTTTACTCTTTTCTTTATTTTACAGATAAGCACTTGCTTATATCAAGAGCAATAAATGTATAGTGATTATACTTGATAAAAGAGATTGAAGAGTTAGAACTTCAAAGTGTCTTTGAAATTGTAGTCAGCTTTGCTTTCTTTATTTTAAGGACTATTCATGGGAGGACCATGGCTATTCCTTGGTTAATCGTCTTTACCCAGATGTGGGGCAGCTGATTGATGAGAAGTTTCATATTGCTTATGATCTGACGTACAATACAATGGCCATGCACAAAGATGTGGATACCTCCATGCTTAGACGTGCAATTTGGAATTATATCCACTGTATGTTTGGAATAAGGTTGGTCCTGTCATCTTCCTTATATAAAACAATTAGATTTGATAATATCTCACCCTTTTTTTTTTCCTGATGGAAGGAAAGTCATTTATTATGCTATCAATGATAAATTTCATTGCCACAATAGCAATGCAGGAGCAAGACTATCCTTAAATGGGTTAGAGAGGCATATTTCCAGAAAGTAAGTCACTGTTCACAGCTGGAATAACTAATTGTGTACAGTAGTTTGAAACATAATTTCTAAGTGACATAGTAGGATTGTTGGACAGGAAAATGAAAGTGTTTTCCTTTCACTTCTGAACAGATATGATGATTATGACTATGGTGAAATTAATCAGTTGTTGGACCGCAGCTTTAAAGTTTACATCAAAACTGTGGTTTGCACTCCTGAAAAAACCACAAAAAGAATGTATGATAGCTTTTGGAGGCAGTTCAAACACTCTGAGAAGGTACTGTCTGCATGTATTCTGAGGAACTCAGTTGATTTGGTAGTAATGGTAGTAGCCATAGTGTGCTACAATAATAGTGTTAAATGCTATGATAATCAGAGAATTGTGCTTCAGTTACAAAATTATTTAGATCTCACTTCTGTTGGATAAATATCATACTGTATTTGTTGAATACATGTTCCACTAAGCATAACTTTTCCTTGTCTAGTAAATATGTTAGCTAACAGACAAACCAAGTTATTTGCTGGTCAGTACGGAAGCTTGCTTGTTATGTAGAGGAAATAGATAAGTTGCTAAACTTATCGATACATACAATTTAGTTAACAAAGACTCTTCTCTAGGGCCAGTTGAGGAAATCAAGGCCATTGTACATCATAACAAGGGGCCCCTGTTGCCTATCCCTTACCATGGGCCATGCCCAGAAGGCAGTGTTATGGCATGCTCTTTTGCCCTAAGAGCAGCAGCCCTCCTTCCAAAAGTACTTATCCCTAAAGCAGATAAACCTCAGCTTCTATGTGAGTGAGGTTCCCTGTGGCCTTCTCTTGCCACAAAGTTCTCTTTTATGATGGTGTTGGGAGGTGTTTTCCCCTAAACAGCAGATCCTGGGAATAGCACCCATTGATGTTTATGGTGTCAGTACTATTTCAGGCTGGCTACAGGCTCACGCAGACATCAGTTACACACAGCTGATGTCTTCACGCTTTTGTTTACAACTATGGAGCCTAGAAACTTTTTTTTAAATGAAAGCTTACATTTGGTTCTGTTAATGTAACTCTGTGATCTGGGGCCCTAGGCCTACAGTGCCTGTGCCTTAGGCCTGGTCTTCACCTAACACTTGGGTCTAGCTACTTACCTCGCTCAGTACTCTGAATCATTTCATGCCCTGGGTGATGTAGTCAGGTCAACCTAACCTCAACTATAGGCACAGCTAAGTTAATGGAAGAACTATCCTGTCAACGTAAATATCACCTCTCGCAGAAATGGATTTGCTGCAACGATGGAAAAACCCCTTCTGTTGCTGTAGTGTCTGGCGTTGTTGCAGTTGTGCTGCTGTAGTACTTGTAGTGTAGATAGACCTTTAATCTGGCCCTGCTCTTATGAAAAGAGAGTGATGTATGATAGCATCAGACCCACCACACTTCCTGCTTCTCTCACCCCATTCCATGCTTACCCTTTAGCTTTCCTAAGGTCCGTTGAATATGTTTAAAAGCTGCCCCACCCCTGTAGCATTTGCTGGAAACCTTTCCCCTCCGACAAGCTCTGTGGTGGGGGGAGACCTGTGTGTATGTGTAACTTGACTTTCTTTTTTCTTTTTTAGGTTCATGTTAATTTGCTTCTTATAGAAGCTCGGATGCAAGCTGAGCTACTTTATGCTCTGAGAGCAATTACTCATTATATGACCTGATACCTTTGGCTGACTAACGACGATGGAATGTTCAGCAGATACAGCCTAGAGTGAACCTACTAAGCACCAGGACCAATGGTCACTAGAAATTAAGAGACTTGCCATAACTTCTTTAGTTTCAGCTATTTCATTGTTGAAATATCACTGTTGTCACTGAGCAGTGACTGCGTGGCAGTTGACAGGATAGAGCTGTGTCAAAGTGCTGCCTGTTCAGAGTATTGGGCTTTAGACAGCGTAGGAAACCATGACTTGTGGCAATACAGCAAATGGTATATACATGAATCTTGTATGAAGTTCAATACAATGGGAGCTGGAGCATAAGAGAAAAAAAAACGTGCACCTTGATGACTCCTGCTTTTGATACAAGAATAATTTTAGAAAACCCACATGCTGCTATTTGTGCTGGTGGAATGAACCTGAGACTGGCTGCTCCAGTTAAGCTATAAGTGAAAGTGAGCACTGCTATCTTCTGAGCCTACATTGTGTGTGGTTTTAAAGAAAACATGCCTCTTTGTTTAGCATCTTTTTAAAAATCAGAACTAATCTTCAAGCCATACTGACAATTTTGAAGGTAACAGAGATTTCTCTTACTGTAGTATTGCCTTAAAGAAAAACATGTTGTAGGACAATGTGTTCAGACTTTGGTGGAATCCAAAGCGTGATAGTCTTCCTGGAGGGAGGGAATGGGAAAATTCAGTCCTGAAATCTGTTTTAATAAGTGTAGAACTACATGAATTGCCCCTTAATCTGCTTTCTAAGGATGAACATTTTCTGTCACTGCTGCCCATTCCTTTGTTACCCTGCATTTTTTTGTTTCTAGGAGCTAGCTAAGGTGTGGGAATGTTACTCTGGACTGCCAAACAGTCAGGGTATCACAAGCCCAGTGCTGGTCTTAATGATTTTGCAGCTGCTTAAGTAATCTGAGAACCATCTATTTTTTAGTGAATCGAAACATAAAAATGATGTTCAATATACAGTTGGTTTCAGAAAATACATGAAACACTCTTATGAGTGTGAATTGCTTTTGAAATCTGTCAGTATTACTGATATTTTTAAATAAAGGTTAGCAACTTTTTTTATCTGTTTTTTATTTTACACAATCTTAACAGCTTTAAACTACTTGCCTATCTACTCCAATACCTGCTACACTAAAGGATCAAAACCTTTAAAAGGCACAGCTGAGCAAACCTACTGCATCAGGGGTCTTCAAACTTTTGCCCCTGCAGCCTCTTTCCACGGAGGGAAAAGTCTGGCAGCCCCCAGGGGGTATGTCCGTTGAAATACTGCCGCAGAAAGCGGAAGCTTTCGCTTTCCACGGCGGCATTTCAGCGGGACCAAAACAGACCATCTGGGAGTTTGGCGGTCTCCCAGGTGGGCTTGGTGGCGGTGCTGGGGTCTTGCACACACCCTGGTGTGGGCTCACGCACCCCAGTGTGAAGACCATTGTACTATATAATTTGTGAAGCTGGCAGAACATCCCTATTAATTACTCAGTTGGTCAGATTAAGATGGATGGTTATTAGTTTTAGGGGAAAAAATACATAGCTCACCCCAATAAATATTTTATCTTTTTGGTCAGCACTACCTTCTCTTGCTTGCTCAAGACTATTGTAGCTTATTTCTTTCTTCTCTCCCCATGACCTGTGAGAAGAGATTTTCCAATTCGATTTTTCCAAACCTGCTAGCTTAAACTGCCAGATCCCTAGGTATTTCCTAAAGGATTAAGCACAAAGATACAAAATACTAGTGACCTTTAGTGAATCTAGTTCCAGAACTTGTGTTATAATTATCAATTAGTCAAATAAACTTTCAGAGGCTAGAATAGGTTAAAATCAAGCAGCAGTTGAGAAGAATAGATAAGACATTTGTTAATCAATTAAGCCGTTCTTCATTTAGTAAACTCTTGAGTCACCATCTATGTCACTGAAGAATAATCTCCTAAATGCTGCCAGGTTTTAAAACAAATTTTTAGCAAGTTCCCACTATCTACTGTACTGTATAAAAGAGCAAGTAATGCCAAACTCTTCTTGACTATGTTCCTGTAATTTATTATACTAGTACTTAACTACATACATGCAGTGTTCTACAGATACTACCCTCTAAGAGGGGTGTGATGATTAAAAGTTACAAAATCCTGATGTTGGAGATTGGGAAAAGGAGACAGCAATTTACCAGGTTACAGAGCAACTCTGTGGCAAAGCTGAAATTAAAACAAGATTTCTGTTTGCCAGCCCTTTGTGCTCACTCAACTGGATCAAGCTGGTTCTTGCTGCAGATAAGCTAGTGTGAGCCTAAAGGGATGTATGATTGCTCTTTAAAACAATGTTATGAGATAGATAGGCAGAGCAGGCCCCTACGAGAAGAAAGATACATTAGTGACCATGTCCCTCATGCTCCATGAGGATTTCAGTATCTCAGCTTGAAGTCATGAGTCTATTTCAGGACTGGGTGGAAGAGGGTCTGTGGCATGCAATGTGCAGGAGGTCAGACTAGATGATCATGATGGTCCTTGTGGCCTTAGTCTATGTGTCTATATACAATTGCTGTGGTGTCTACTGCAAGAGAGCCAACACTAAAAGAAAATAGTTCAGCTACTCCCCAAAGAAATGGTTCGATATTAATTATAAAGGTGTTGCACACAGATGCCTATTCTCTGATTTAGCCCATTAGTAATCTGCTTCATTTATTTCTATTTCTGAACCTTAATTGTGAACATCTTAATTAAATGCTACTTGGATTGCAGATGAAAACTAAACCCATTTTTAATGGAGTAGGAGCATTCTAGAAATAGTTTAGATGCTACAGCCTAAAAAGCTAAAATATCTAAAATGGTGTAGGGGAGAGATTAATAAACTGTCACAAAATTATAACTAACAGGAAGCATCTGCTATTTCCTCTCAACAGGATTTTGATGTTCCAAAACCATATAGTAAGAACTTGCCTTTAAAGGACAATTCCTAAAACTTAGCTTTGTTTACTGCTGCCTGGAGTTATACAGTTAAAAAACAAAGGGGATATTCCTGCTCTGAAAAACTGTTACTGTGGTGCTCAGAGTACTCTTCCTTTTGCCAACAGAGGCAGCTAAACCAAACATGTATTTTTCCCCATGGCCCAAAGACACTAATCCTTCAATAACATTTCAAACAGTGTCTCGCTCCCACCCCTACACAGACACATTTTCAAGCATTACCACACTGCACTATGCTGGTTATGATATACCATCAAGCTTTTTGGCCTTAATATTCAAATAGTGAGGGGCAATATCAAAGAAAAAAAACTCATTCTAGATGGAAGATGTAGTTACCCTTCTCCACAGCACGTGCCTGCCCTATGTGTGTCTAGTATTGAATCATTTCTCTAAGAAGCTAAAGAAGGTCCCTCAACTCTTAAGTGTGAGCTGTCACTCTCACAGGTAGGTCTAAGTTGGCTATTTCACACACTGGAAATCCAGTTAGTGTTGTTACGGCCTGACTTTTTGCCCCATTCTGGTAAACTACAAGTGTTCTGGGAGAATACCATATACGGCTTCATTCCAGTTAGGTACAAAAAGGATCCTGAGAACATCTAGGTGGTGAAGCTTGGCAAAAACACAGGTGTGTGTATTACTTGAGTAAGATGGATACTACCTTTGGCAAGAACTTCATGTGAGGTGTTAAGGTTACTCAGTGGACTTGGATGGTGAATACACAGTAGGCTTGAAGTCAAATCAGTCAAAAAATGAATCAGCCACCTCTTTGACTCTGCCCTCCACTGGAACAAACTGTTTGACATTTGTTTCTATTGGTGGCAAACACTTCTATGGCTAGATGACCCCCACCAGATGAATGTCTTGGATAAGTGTTCTGTTCTGACCAAACATGGTCACTTGTCTGCTGCTCTGTCAGTATATTCTACAACACTGGTAAGTGTGTTTGGCTATAGCAGTGATTTTTGTGATGGATATAGTAGTTCCATAGGTTTACAATTTCCTGATAGAGGGGTGGCTCCTGCTCCCCCTTGTTTTCCTGTATAACGCATGGCTTTATTGCCACAGAGTCATCCATCACAACTTAAATGGTCTGGGAGGACCATTATGTGAAGCCAGGCTTCTTGAGAAGTCCACATTCCATATGTCTGAAGGTTGTCCATAGGGGTTACCTATATGCTAGGATGGGGAATGTCACCAGACTCTGATGGCAAAGGTGGAGAGAAGGATACACCCTTGCAAACTTACTTACTTTCAGAGGGTCTTTCCCCTAGTTTAATGACAGGAACTGTGGAGGGGGGAATACACCATAGACATCTAGTTGGCTAATAAACTTTAACCACGATTGCCTGCAGCAGTGCTCAAGGCTGGCATGGTAAGTTACATATGTGCAGGATGCCTTGTACCCAAGAAGTTCAAGACAACTTCTTAAAGGTATTTTAGGATGAAGTTGCAGGTGGTTTGTCAGATCTACTATGACTTAGACTCTTTATTTGAATAGACAAGTTATTGCTGTTTACAGAGCCCAGAACTGCCCCTACAAGCATGATCTTTTGAACAGGAGCTAGTACCAATGTCTTTGTTTACTCTTAATCCTAGAAAATTATGGAGGTGTGGGGGCTGTTGTGAACTTGTTACCTGTTCCTGAGACATCCCATGACTAAGACAGCTGTGATGTTTTTACAGACCTCCTCATGAAAATGAAATAGTTGCCCAATGGAGGGGATATCACAGGAAGATCCAAGAGAAATTGTACACCTTTCTTGATCCAGGAGTCATCTGCTGCCTTGAGCATGATGAGGGTTTGGTAGGAGCAGATGACTGGCCTGCTCTGAAATTTTCTGAGGTGTTTCTAGACCTTTCATTAGCTGCTCCAACAACCAAAAGGTCCAGGGATGGTGTCTATAAAGTTTCTTAAAGCCCTTGTAAGGCATTTGATAATGGCAGTCATTCTTTTTGATGTTGGTGCCAAAGAATGAACAGGTCTGTCAAAGCAAGTTAACTGGGTCTAAAAGTCCTTAGCACTGGACACTGCAAAATGTCCAGGAGCCTTTTTTTTTTTTTCCTGGACCACTTCTATTGGAATCTCCACAGTATCAGCCATCCTACCCAGCAAGTCCTGGAACACACTGATCATTTGGGGTGAGATGGACATCACAGCTTCCTCAGGGGATGATGGTGTGATCCTCCACCTGTGACCAGTCTGTTTGGTTTGGAGAGGCAAATTGGGCTAGTTATCATGCTCTTTTGTGAGGTGGTGGTGAAGGAGAACTAGCCCTTGATTAGGGTGCAGATGCTGGCCTTTTAGCCTGATGAATTTCACCATAGTGCCCAAGACGACCATGGGTATTAATAGAAATATGGAGCAGGTAATCCTAGGGCTAGATACTAGAAAACAGTATCCCTCTTCAAGCTCTTATGTCTAGGGTAATAAAAAAGCAACTGCCCTTGGATGTATATTGACGTGGATTGAATTAGTGTTTTTTTTTTCCCTACCCTCACTGTGTGAGAAGAAGCAGTTTCAGGTGGAGAACTGAGAGCACCCTAAGATTCTACTCTCATTGATACTGCCCCTGTGCTCAGTACCTGAGGGGGTAACTTCATTACCAGACAGCAATACCAAGTTTGGCACCATAAACACGATGAGGCCCTTTAACACCGTGTAGGATTTTAGAACCAACAAAGTTGGCACTAATCAGGAAACTGGATGACATTGGTACTGGGGATATCTGTACAGGGTCAACCTCAGTACCAAGCAGTCAGAACCAGGCCATTCCTGGGAACCGTGGAATGGTGCCTGAAGAGGTGGCAGTGTGACCCATTTCTCAAGCTACTCTTTTCTAGAGGATTTTTGACTTCTTGAGGATGGACCCATTGTGGGGATCCATAAGGAACCAGGAGTGGCATACAAGGTTGGTTCCGTCATGCTTGGTGATCCACAAAGTTCTCCCTGCATGAAGACAAAGGGTATGTGAGCAAACCCCTACTCAGAAATTGAGGAGATGGATTGTGGAATCTACATCCTTCCATTAGTGAGGGAAGTGTGAATGAGAACCAAAGAGATGCCTGTGCCATGGAATGGCCACTCAGAGACTGAGATTTCAGTACTGAGGAGTTCTATATCTGACAATAGGGACTCCAGTTCATTCGATACTAAAAGGTCACTCAAATATCAGAACTCTTGTGGCACTGAAAGGACATTGTGGCCAAGTAGCTGGAACCAACGGCACCAACGATGATAGGCATACTACAGGTGGTGGTAGGTGCTGATGCCTCCTCAAGGGCACAACTTGTACAGACACCCCTAATGGAATTGCTTGCATTGGTACTGATGGCTAGGTTAAGGTGCGGGATGGCATCAATGGCTAACTACAACACTTTGGCATCAATGGCAGGGCAGATCTCAATGGTACCTTGTGCTTGCCCTCCTTACCGGTAGAGGTGCTCTATCAAGCCATGCTTCCTTTCCTTTGAGTGCCGGAACTTCATGGGCCTGCTGGTACTGAAGGAAGAGTCCATGGCCTCAACAGTATCCTTGGAAACCAAGTACCTCAGTGACGAACTAGTCTTTTTTGGAGCTAGCTCCTTAGAAAGAGAGTCCATGCTCTTGTTTTTAGAAGTTCTGCCAGCATGCTCCAAAGACTTACCTTTCGTAGAGAAAGTGCATGCCCAAAAGTTGATGGGGTACTGGATCTGTCTGGGAACAGATGTACAGGAGCATAGTTTCTTGCCCTGGCTCAGAGGGCAATTGCAAGGAACATTCCATGGCCAACTGTCTTGGCTTTCTCTCCCTGTTCTTCCTACTCCTGGACGTAAGGGACAAATTGAAGAAAGACTTCTGGGAGATGAGGGACTCTCCCAGCAACAAACATACTTTCAATGCCCATCACTTACCAGTATAGCTTCCTGGCAAGAGAGGCAACATTTGAAGCCAGGCATATCATGCCAGGAGAAGAGAAGTGTCCTGGGGGGAAAGACGTCCTCTCAGCTAAACTATTATTAAACACCCTACAGGAACCTACAACTATAAACCAACAAACTTTGAAGAAAGATAAAAGTCAGAGTATGCTGTAACCAGACCTGCGAGGGGTCTGTCTCAGGCTGAGGCAGTAGAGAAGGAACTGAGGGCAGGTTGCCCGTGCAATCTTATATAGCCTTTGCGTCAGCACAAGGAGGCATAAGGAA
The DNA here is from genome assembly GCA_007922305.1 of Dermatemys mawii. Taxonomy (NCBI): domain Eukaryota; kingdom Metazoa; phylum Chordata; order Testudines; family Dermatemydidae; genus Dermatemys; species Dermatemys mawii. Next base: position 56,178,165 of record ML677333.1, on the reverse strand, counting down.
CATGCTTAGGCTAAATGGACCACCGCCAACTAGAAATCTCTGAGAGCTAGAGGTGCACCTGAACCAGAGCACCCTTCAGGATGCTACTTGAAGAACACCAAACAGCAGTTCCTTTCTGCTGTAACCAAGAAACCTAACTTTGCCTAACTACAACTGTTTACACAACACTGGCTAAAATGCATGAGTGGAGGGCCATGAGAAGGAACTGAAGGCTGCTCATTATGCCCCCAGCAGCTGGAGGCACTTAGACACATTAGGCTCACAACTCCATTGGACACTGCTGGCTAAAAGTATCCAAACAAGTACCCAGGATGCACTGCACCAACAGTGGAATATATAACACACACAATCAGCTATCCCAGCTCTCTCCAGCTCTAGGTTGGGCACTGATCCAATGGATCAGGGGCAGCCTTCTCTCTCCCTTTCTGTTGTGCATGACTAGTCCTAAAATACTAAATTCTTCCTCTCTCATTTCAGGGACAAAGCCAGGACTAGTCAGGCATAACAGAAAGAGGGAGAAAGAAGGCTGCTTCTGATCCATTAGATTTGTGCCCAAATAGAGCTGGAGAAAGCAGACATAGGTGATCATCAACTTCCCTGTGCTAAGGGTAAAGCCCATCATCCCTCCGGAGAGCAAAAAGAACCCGCAGCCAAGAATGGGGATGGCAGAGAGATCATCTCCCAGCAGCTTATAGTAGCAAGCTAGAGTTTCCCCTCGCTCATCAGAAATCCCCAGGTGCGTGTAGAGAGGAGGGAAAGAGATGATTTCCCCTTGTTGCAAGAAAGGGAGACAAATTCAATCTTACTATTTAAAAAAAAAAAATCAAGCTCTTGTGCTTCATTTAAAAGAGCATCTTGTGAAAAGAACAAACTCCAAAAGTAACACAGCAGTCATGCTCAGCTAGCGTTTGCTATGGAATTTTATGAACAAGTCTGTAGATAAATGTAGCGTACTGCAGAACAATCTTATAATGCATAGCTCCTTGGTGCCAGAGATTTCCCATGTGCCCATTGCTGGAGGGAAAAAATCTAACAATTATAAGAGAGAAGTTTGGCAAATCAAATAGTCTTTTTTCAGCTATAAATAAACTTCTCCACCAAAGAAACCCCTAACAGAATTTAATTACCAGAAAAGCCACTTTACATCAAATTATATGATTTTTTTTTAAGCAGAGGTTTAAAGTGATAGTATACAAATACTAACTTTCTCAAAAGATGGTGTTCAGTCTAGCTGCGAGATAAATTTATTGTATTCATTTTTCCCATAATGTCAACATGCTTGCCAATGAAAATGTATAGGTAGCATAAGAAAGTTAAATATACAATCTACATACAAAAATAATCACTTAATGGAGTTGTTTTCAATATATTAATAGCAAATCTGTTTGCATTTATTACTACTATTTTAAAACAGCTGAACTATTCTGTGGTTGTATTAACAGTTTACCAGCCCCCAGGTTAAAATGAAGTAATAGGTATAGGCTGAAGGAAGGAATAGTGGCTTTGAATTCTGTTGAGAAGCTTCTGTGCCACAGGCTTGAACTCCATTTCCCAATACAGTTTGTGATAGTCCCTTAAATCTTTGCTGAAGTTGTAATCCAATGCTAGTTCCTCATCTGTAATGGGAAAAAATATCACCGTTGAAGAATAAAAAAAACCCCTATGTATTATCACTAGGCATGTATAATTTTTACCAGTTCTACGTTTATAGTTTGCAAACAACTTTGCGTTAAACTAAAACCACTGTCTAAAGAGCTTAGTTCTAATGGGAAAACATGAATACATCTGGGCCCAGAAAAATGAATAAAAAAAATAGCATTGTGGTGTCTATATTTATCACCTCTCAATGGCTTCACAATAGTTGACTACAAATAACAGGGGTTTTTTTCCCCTTAAGTGTCAGCTTGGGAATTTGAATCAAGCTGTACTTGTTCCAGTTTGATCATCAACAGTAAGATTCTACAGTTCGCACATTTGTAGATGTACAAGCCAGGAGATAATCCAGCTCATTCCTTTATGACTCTGTTAGCTCTTCCATAAATCACTCACTGGTAATCTGGTTTGTGGTCTTCTCCAATTCTATCCACCAATATCCCTGACCCACCAATAGGAGGCTGGACTGATTGCTACAGCATTTAAGCCTGTCTACGTTACAGACATGTCCAAACCAAGAAAGAACAGGAAAGAGTAGACTAGAGAAGATTAGACAGGTGATCTTCAAATGTTGCTTCCTGAGGGGAGATTGGAGGAAAATAAGATAGGAGAAGAAAACTATGACAAACAGGATTACTGGTGAGTAATCTTATGTTCCTCTTCTCCCATTTTACCCACCAACAGCCTTAACTATCAGATGTGGGAAGTAAGGGGGAACAAGACAAAAAAAACCTAGGGCAAGCTTACAGTGGAACTTGAAGGAACATGCTTCAGAATTTAGAATCCACTACAGGTGCAAAGCACAACTGATGGTTGTGGACAAAGGTCTGAAAGGAGGACTAAATTGAGGGTTTTCCCCCCCCCAACATGACTGAGTTTTGGCCGAGTCCGTTCAGAAGATGCCCCAAGGCAGAGCTACCTGCAATCCACATTTTGGCAAATCCAGCCAAATAAATTACCTCAGGGAACAGGTGGTAGATCCCATCCCCTTGCAAAGCAAGGGCCTTTCTCTTTTTACTTTTATTCTTTGAGCATGTAGTGGAGGGGAACTGATTCCAACTCTTTAAAAGGTCTCAGCCATTTGCTCTAATGGAATGGAAATCACTTGGCCTCTAGGCCACCAGAGAGAATTGAGTGAGATCCTGGGGGGCAGCTTCCAAAGGCCACATTCTGAAATGGGGCTCTGCCCAAGCATGGATGAGGGGGGTTCTGAGAAGGGCCGAGGGTTGTGGCTGTCACACTGGGTTAAGTCTTAGCTGTAAAGCAGAGAGAGCTTGGAACGTCTGAAATACCAGCACACTGAAGATGGCATTCCAAGGCAGGAGGCTGCAATTCATCCACATTGAGATGCCTACGTCACAACCTGCAACACTAGCAACTGTGGTTATGAGGGTGGAGATGAAAGGATGGGAGAAGCTGAAGCTTACCAAAAGTAGTGAGGGAAGGCTGCCTCCAAAGCAGGGACTTCCAGAACTTAATAGAAAGGAAAAACAACTAGTCCAAGGAGAAGAGTGTTGCCACAAGAAACCCTGCAATTGAGGGCGATGAAAGCATAGCCAGGACAAAGGATCCAAACAAGCAGCAACATCACCAAAGAGGCTCAAAATGAATCTGACCACAAAGGGGTTCAGGGAGTGGACTCTGGAAAGGACAGATCAGGGATTCTGATGTCTGTTCTCAGAGGGAAATGCATTACCTAGCCCAGAGAGTGTTTTCATATACAAATTAATTATTTCTGACAAAAGACAGGTATCTACTAAATAGGTAGAAATTACACTTATGGTCCATAATGTTTTGAAGGAAAGGGTAAAAGCCCTGGCTGAGGCCTGGGTCAAAAGGTCATTGAAGCATATTGCATATATACACACACGACTGCAGCAAGTAGGCTATGAAAGTCTTGGAAGGGACAGGAGGCAGAGACTAGACCAAAGTGAATAGTGCAGATCTGGAGCGGAAGATTCCCCACAGAGATACAGATTGCAATGATGGGCCAGATGAATGGGGATCCTCTGTGGAAGTACAGTAACTCTTCACTTAAAGTCATCCTGGTTAATGTTGTTTCCTTGCTGATCAATTAGAGAACATGCTTGTTTAAAGGTGTGCAAAGCTCCCTTAACATTTGGCAGCCGCCTGCTTTGTCCACTGCTTGCAGAAAGAGCAACCTTTTGGAGTGAGCTGGTAGGGGCTTGGAATCAGGGTGGGCCAGCAGTCCCTGATCAGCTCCCCCAAGTAGCCTGCTGGGTGGCTGCTGCACAGGGAATCAACTGCCGGCAGTTCAGCTGTCCCTCCCCGCACTGCCATGTGCTGCTCCTGCCCTCTGCCTTTGAGTTGCTCCCGGGAGCCTCCCTCTTCATGTGCAGAGAGGGGCAGGGAAGAGAGGTGCTGATGTCAGGGTATCCACCTCCCACTGCTCCTATACCTCATCTCCACAGAGTGGGATGGGAGACAGAACAGGGTTCAGTATGGAGGAAGCTTGCTGGCAGCAGCTGAACTTGCTGACCTACTTTAAAAGGCAGTGTACTTCAAGGGGCAATGCACCTCTCTCACACAGAGGGGGTGTGTGTCTGTCTCTCTCTACCATACTGTCTCCCCTCCCTCTATTTGTGCCACCTTGTAGAGTGTGAAGCTACATTAACAATGTGTTAACCCTTGAGGGCTCAGATGAGTGCTAGTTCATCATTTAGCAGTAAGGCATTCCCTGGGAAATATCCCAACCTCTGACTTCACCACCTCAACCCAGCTTCACAATCAGAGAGAAAGAGTGTGAGTGAGTGTGTACATGTGTGTGTACACATGTACATTCTTTTGTCTGGCAAAAAAAGTGTCCCTGAAACTTAATCTCCCCATTTACATTAATTCTTATGGGGGAAATTGGATTCCCTTAACATCGTTTTGTTTAAAGTAGCATTTTTCAGGAATATAACTACATCGTTAAGCGATGAGTTACTGTATGTATCCAGGTAAAATCATCTAGTCAGAGAGGGTCTAATCTCCCAACTCCCTTCTCAGTGTGGAAATCAGGGTGTATCTCCTGCACTACAGAGCACATGAATGCCATCCCAGGAGTGAGACCAACACACTGCTTCTTCATAGTGTGGTGGAAACCAGGACTAGCGCATAGAGTGCACACTCTGTGCCACAAGAACTGGGAGAATCCCTGCAGCCTGAGGGCAGGAGTGACCTGTGAGAGGATGCCCCTAGGAAAGGAGGCCAGTACCAGGCCATAGTGGAATGTAAGTGTATTGAGACCCCCACTACACCCACATGTAAATGAGATAGGAGACAATTGGGTTGACACATTAAAACCCACTGAAGAGAAAGGAGGAAAAAGCATGATGTGGAAATGGGAAGCAAACTGCCCAACATCACAAGGTACACAGCTGGAGACAAGCCCCAGGTCTGCCATTTCTGAGGGAACTTCTGTAATGGGGTAACTGAAGCAACTATGCAGAGTGAGAAAGTGCCAGGCTGAAGGGTCCTGCAGAGGCAGTCAGTAGAGCAAGTGGGAAGAGGGTCTTGGAGGCAGCAAAAAAGCACCTGTCCCTGAGAAAAGAAGTTATTCACTGGATGAATTGTGATACAGCCACTGTAAAGGGGAGAAGAGCTGCTTCTGCAACTCATAGTGCAAAGGTCTGAAAAAGGGCAAAAAGAAGGAAAAAGCTTTCCTTGCTGCTGTCCTTCCTGACTCTCCTCTCTCTGCAGACTTTTTATTTCCCACTCTCCTTTTCATTTACCTTTGTCTATGTTATTATATATACCTTCTTACTGGAGATAGTGAGGCTGGTGAACTAAGGTGATGCTCCTCCATGCTCCAACTCACAGGAGTCCAACAAATGAGGGGAAAGGGCTGGCCTGCCACTTAGGTACAGTCTATAAACTGACTGAAGCTGCCTCCTCTTTCCTGACTGGTAGAACCTGAGTGCTGATCATCAAGGTGTATAATGGCAGCAGAGGGTTGCAGGCCAATATTAACTCACTGTTGTCACTACCAATATACAATGACTCCCAACACACACAGGAAGCAGATCTGGTGAGTCACTCTTCTGACCATAAACTTGAGAAAGATTAACTTTCAAGTTAAATTTTGATTTAAATAAGCATCCTTTCGTGCCACAACTAAAATTGTAATTGAAGGACACCCACCTGATGGCAGATGAACAAGTTCATGGGAATAATCATGTACTGTGTCAACATCTTAATAGCTGGAGGAAGAAAATGTTAAATGTAAAGGAAAAATCCTTAATGAAAACATTAAGAATGATCCAAAATGCAGTCACCACTGGATGGCAGACCTTTCAGGACTGATTGTGACTGACTAGTTTTGTTTGTGCTTTCGTTAGAGCAGTGGTTCCCAAACTGCGGTTTGGGAACCCCTGGGGGTTCACGAAATGTTACAGGGGGTTCTCAGGAAAAAGTTCCCTAATGGCAGACAGGGCTGTCCCTAGGAACCCTGGGCAGGACGGGGCCAGCAGCCTGGAGCCTTGGGGACTTCCAAGAGCAAAGCAGATCAAAGCAAGCATACCTATCACTCACACTGAGATTTAAACTTCAAGACTCCTTTTATGAAATAGAAAAGGAGGAGGGTTTTTTGCTGTTTTAAAAATGAAATAGGCTGCTAGTTTTGTTTTTCAAATTATTATGAAGAACAAGTTTAAACTTTGTTGTAATGTGCATTGTTTGCCTGGATTGCTCAAGACCTGAATGCCTGTGTAGGAGGAACTTTTTGAATTGGCTTCTTAAATACCTTCATGCTGTTTCACATCTGATACTCCTTGAGGAAACATAGGAACCAGAGGCACCAGTATGGGGGGCAACGAGGGTCACATGCCACCCCTGGATCAGTGCACCCCCCCCCATGGGTCCCTCTCCTTTTATCCGTGGCCCCCCTTTTTCCATCAGTGCCCTCCAGGCCCCAGGTGTGCGGGGGCACCCCTATTTTCTACTGATACCTCTGATAGGAGCCTTGTCTTATAACAAGGCTTAATCAAAAGTGATACAAGCTTCAAAAGTGAGTTCTTGGAAGAGTGTGGCTGTTTTCATAATGTAATAAAAATACTGTAATGATAAAGAATAATTAATAAATAGTGTGTAATAAGCATGTCATACAAACAAATGTTATATTTCCAAGATCACTGCTTTTATAATTTATGCTGAGGTAAGGGAGAGAATCCAGGGAAATATTCATTTTTAGGAGGGCGGTCACGAGACTTGACATTTTCGTGAAAGGGAGGGTTCATGGGTTGTTAAAAGTTGGAAACCACTGCTCTAGTGCATGTCTTATTCCCCTGTGCTCCTCGTGTGCTCTATATTCACAACTGAACGTCTGATCAAGTGCTTCTGTAAATCCCTCCATTGCCCAGTTCCAGTGAAAGGTGTACTTTGCATTACGAGTATATAGGGCAGTTGGCTCAAACAAGCAAAGGACTGTTGGTGAAAGACACTAATAGCTCACTGACTGGCAAAGCAGCAGAACTGGGACTGGAATGGCAATGGTACAAAAAGGCAGTTCTACCTTTGTTACTACCTACATCTGAGATGAAGGAGGAAAAGCATGGAGATAACAGATGCTGTGAATGGGCAAAGGCCACTGTGTCACTGAGTAATCTGTGACCCG
>ML677333.1:56145898-56165898 GCA_007922305.1 Dermatemys mawii | reverse complement strand
CAAAAAATGATGCACTGTTGCTCAACTGTACACTGGATTGTTTTCATGCAGAACAAATGTCTCTAATACTTCAGTATGTAGAAGTGCATGAAGAAACAGCATCTACTAAAGAGTCTTTCTTACATTCCTGAATTTCAAAGACCCTTCCAGAGCAGAACTGGTTGAAACTACTTTAAAGCAGCTAGAACACCTGGGACTTAAAACAACAGACTGCAAACCTCAATGTTATGATAATGGCTCAACAGGAGAGACAAGCACAAAGATTTGCAAGCACAGATTAGGAAAGTGCATTCCTGTGCGTGTGCTCTCTCTCTATATATATACACACATACATACACACACACCTCCTTGTATTCACAAATAGAACTTGCTGATTTTTGATGCTTTTCCCCCTTGAGTGCAAAAATTATTTGTTATACTGTTATTTAGTGGCTCTTCTAAAAGGTGGGATATTTTTTAAGAAAGCATGTGGCTATTCCCCTGAAATCCCTGGCTGAAAAAAGATGGGAGGCACACACAGGTGCTGTAAAAGCTATTAATCAACAGCTCTCCCAGATCTGTGATGCACTCCTGGAGCTACATAATTGTACCTCCAACAATATGGTTTGCTCAGAGGCAAAATGACTGCAAGAGAAACTCTCTACGTATTCTTTCATAGTAGCCCTCATTGCGTGATACAAGGTATTGAACAAAATTAGCACAATGAACAAGCAGTTTCAGGAAAATCATATGAACTTTAGTATGGGTGTGCAAATTAATAGAAACAGGAGCAGCAACTTTCCACAATTATCATGAAACAGATTTCGATACAGCACTTGACAGTCAAATAAATGGCACATGACTTGGATGTTGAATGAGCATTTCCAGTTATTCACTCAAGGGGAAGACAGAAATAGTTATTTGAAGATGGAGGAACTGATGGTGAAACAGATACAAAAGACAAGTTCAGGACTGATTTTTAAAAAATCACTTCTGAACATTGTCATTGCAGACTTTTACAGCAGCTTTAAGGAATTTTTAGCTATGTAGCACTTCTTACATATATTTCCCAAACTGGATGATGACTCTCTGGAAAAACTCTGCAACTGAAGCAGACTTTTCAGCTAACCTAGTGGATGAACTCGTGACAGTAAAACATATTTTGAGTAAAGATGAAGTAAAAACTCTGCGTTAGATTCTGAACATCATCATTAAGAACAAACTGCACTTAGACTTCAGCTGAAGCCACAGTAATAAATACATGAGATTTATTGTGGAAACATTGTGAAATACTTTCTCCAAGGTCAGAAAGACTTATTTATAGGCTCAAATGTCATAGAAGAACTTGAGTGCTCTAGCTCTATTGACTATTGAAAGTTGAGTTGGAAAGCGGTTGGACTTCACAGAACCGATAAATACTTTTGCAACCACAAAGGGAAGAAAGACTGTGTTGTAGCTATTCTATCTGCATACAGGGTGAACTATTTTACATATTATTAAATCTATGATTATTTACTTTGCATATTCAGGCCACAGACTGATTTCTGGTTTAATTCATCAATTATGTAACTGATGGTAACCTGCAGTGGATTCTACATTATCTAATTATGTGTTCTGCTTCTATGGATATATAATTTCAGCAGTTATCACCAGTTAGGATTTAAAAAAACATAGGGTAAGTGGTAAGCCAACCAATTGTCATTTATTTTGATCAGTTTCATACTGGGAGGTTCTTTATACTTATTAGTAGAACCATCTTGTCTATTTGTAAAAGCGACAGAGTCTTGTACCACCTTATAGTCTAACAGATTTTAGGGATCATGAGCTTTCATGGGCTCATGAACAGGTCTGACTACCAAAAGGAGGCTCCCAGACAACTCTCCAATACCAAATTCTACAGGCCACTTTCCTCAGATCCCACTGAGGACTACACTAAAACTGTGCCATCCGCTCAGGACACTCCCTACACAAACACAGGAACAAATCAACACACTCTTAGAGCCCCGACCTGGGTTTTTCTATCTACTACCCAAGATCCACAAACCTGGAAATCCTGGACACCCCATCATCTCTGGCATCGGCACTCTCACTGAAGGACTGTCTGGGTATGTGGACTCTCTACTCAGACCCTACGCCATCAGCACTCCCAGCTATTTCCGTGACATCACTGACTTCCTGAGAAAAACTACAATACGTTGGTGAACTTCCAGAAAACACCATCCTAGCCACCATGGATGTACAGACTCTCTACACAAACATCCCACACAGAGATGGAATACAAGCTGTCAGGAACAGTATCCCTGATGATGTCACAGCACAACTGGTTGCTGAGCTCTGTGACTATCTTCACGTACAATTATTTCAAATTTGGTGACAATATATACCTCCAGACCAGTGGCACCTCTATGGGCACCCACATGGCCCTACAATATGCCAACATATTAATGGATGACCTGGAACAACGCTTCCTCAGGTCTCGCCCACTCACGCCCCTTCTCTACCTACACTACGTTGATAACATCTTCATCATCTGGACCCATGGGAAAGAAACTCTGGAAGAATTCCACCACGATTTCAACAGCTTCCACCCTACCATCAACCTCAGCCTGGACCAGTCTACACGAGAGGTCCACTTCCTTGACACCACAGTACAAATAAGTAACGGTCACATAAACACCCCCATATACCGAAATCCTACCGACCGCTTTGCCTACCTTCATGCCTCCAGCTTCCGTCCTGGACACACTACACACTCCATTGTCTACAGCCAAGCACTGAGGTACAACTGCATTTGCTCCAACCCCTCAGACAGAGACCAACGCCTACAAGATCTTCATCAAGCATTTTTAAAACTGCAATACCCGCATGAGGAAGTAAGGAAACAGATAGAGCCAGACGTGTACCCAGAAGCCGTCTGCTGCAAGACAAACCCAAGCAAGAAACCAACAGACCACCACTGGCCATCACCTACAGTCCTCAGTTAAAACCTCTCCAACACATCATTAGTGACCTACAAACCATCCTGGACAATGATCCCTCACTTTCACAGGCCTTGGGAGGCAGGCCAGTCCTCGGGAGGCAGGCCAGTCCTCGCCCACAGACAACCTGCCAACCTGAAGCAGATTCTCACCAGCAACCACACACTGCACCATAGCAACTCTAACTCAGGAACCAATCCATGCAACAAACCTCGATGCCAACTCTGCCCACATATCTACACCAGCAACACCATCACAGGGCCTAACCAGATCAGCCACACCATCATTGGTTCATTCATCTGCACTTCTACCAATATAATATACGCCATCATGTGCCAGCAACGCCCCTCTGCTATGTACATCGGCCAAACTGGACAATCCCTACGTAAAAGGATAAATGGACACAAATCAGATATTAGGAATGGCAACATACAAAAGCCTGTAGGAGAACACTTCAACCTGCCTGGACATACAATAGCAGACCTCAGAACAGCCATCCTTCAGCAAAAAAACTTCAAGACCAGACTTCAAAGAGAAATTGCTGAACTCCAGTTCATCTGCAAATTCGATATCATCAGGTCTGGACTCAATATTAACTGTGAATGGCTCGCCAATTACAAAAGCAGTTTCTCCTCTCTGGGTGTTCACACCTCCAGATTAACTGCTGGAAGTGGGCTTCACCCCCCCACCCCCGATTGAATTTACCTTGCTTGCTTGCCTGCTATTTATACCTGCCTCTGGAGATTTCCACAACATTCATCTGATGAAGTGGGTCTTAGCCCAAGAAAGCTCATGATCCCTAACATCTGTTAGTCTCTAAGGTGCTACAAGACTCTTTGTCACTTTTGCAGATCCAGACTAACACATCTACCCCTCTGATACTTGTCTATTTGTGGTGATGCCAGCTGAAAAGTTGAAACTGTATTGCACTTTATGATTTGTCAATCCACAGGTGAATCCACAGTTATTTTAATGATTGACTTATTTTGTAAAAGTGTGACACTCTAATTGCTGAATTATTCTTAGTAAAGGTTTTACTATTTCAAGTCTTCCTACAGCACTTGTTGAAAAATCTAAAATACTGGTGTTTGCTTGCTACATAAGCAGATTCCATCTGGAGGATTTTCAAGGAACAGTATAAAACAGCCAAAAAGATAATTTGAAGAGCAAGTACCATAAGACTCAAAACATTAACTGCAAAAAAAAAAAAAAAAAAAAAAGTAAGTACCCCAGAGGCAGTAAGCCTACCAAACAATCAGTGGGGTCACTGGATGAGCGAGATGCTAAAGGAGCACGAAAGACAAGGCCATTGAGGAGAAACTAAATGAATTCTTTGCATCAGTCTTCACTGTAGAGAATATGAGGGAAATTCTCACCCCTGAGGTATTCTTTTCATGTAACAAATCTGAGGAATTGTCCCACACTGAGGTGTCAATAGAGGTAGTTTGGGAATAAAACGATAAATTAAACAGCAATATGTCACCAGGACCAGATGGTATTCACACAAGAGTTCTGAAGAAACTCAAATATGAAATTGCAGAACTATGGTATGTAATCTATTGTGTAAACCAGCTTCTGTACCAGATGACTGGAGGATAGCTAATGTGTCACCAATTCTTTTTAAAAAGGCTCCAGAAGCGATCCTGACAATTACAAGTCGGTAAGCCTAACTTCAGTACTAGGCAAACTGGTTGAAACTATAGCAAAGAACATAATTATCAGATACATGGATGAACATGATGTGTTGGGGAAAAGTCATCGTAGCTTTTGTAAAGGGAAATGATGCCTCACCAATGTATTAGAATTCTTTGAAGGGGTCAAACACACACTTGAACAAGGGTAGTCCAGTGTATCTACTGTACTTGGACTTTCAGTCCTTCATCAAAGGCTCTTACACAAACTAAGCAGTCATGAGATAAGAGGGAAGGTCCTCTTGTGGGTCAGTAACTGGTAAAAATACAGGAAAGAAAAGGCAGGACATTTTTTAGAATGGAGGGAAGTAAATAATACTGTTCCCCAGGGATCTATACTGGAATCAGTGCTGTTCAACATATTCATAAATCGTCTGGAAAGGTGGTAAACAGTGAAGTGGCAACGTTTGCAGACAATACAAAATTACTCAGGATAATAAAGTTTAAAGCAGACTGTGAAGAATTACAAAGGGATTTCACAAATCTGGGTCATGGGGCAACAAAACAGCAGATGAAATTCAGTGCAGATAATGAAAGTAATGCATACTAGAAAATATTATCCCAATTATACATACAAAATGATGGGGTCTAAATTAGCTGTTACCACTCAAAGATTTTGGAGTCATCATGGATAGTTCTCTGAGAAATATCTGCTCAATGTGCAGCAGCAGTCAAAAAAGCTAAGTGAATGATAGGAACCAACAGGAAAGGGTAAATACATAAGAGAAAAAAATCATAATGCTGCTATATAAATCCACAGTACACCATCTCTCAAATAATGCATGCAGTTCTGCTCACCTCACCTCAAAAAATATATTAGAAATGGAAAAGGTACAGAGGAGACAATAAAAGTGATTAAGGGTATGGAACAGCTTCTATATGAGGAGAAATTAAACAGACGGGGACTGTTCAGCTTGGAAGAGAGACAGCTATGGAAGGATATGATAGAGATCTATAAAATCATGAGTGGTCTGGAGAAATTGAATAAGGAAGAATTATTTACCCCTTCACATAACACAAGAACTAGGGGTCACCAAATCAAATTAATAGTCAGCAGGTTTAAAAACAAACAAAAGGAAGTTTTTCTTTATACAATGCACAGTCAAAGTGTGGAACTTGTTGCCAGGGGATGTTAGGAAAAGAATTAGATAAATTCATGGGGAATAGATCTATCAATGGTTATTAGCTAAGGTCAGGGATGCAACCCCATGCTTTGGTTGTCCCTAAGCCTCTGACTACCAGCTGCAGCGACTGGATGATGGCATGGATCACTTGATTGCCCTGTTTTGTTTATTCCCTTTAAACTGGCTGGCACTGGCCATTGTCTAACCCATTTTAGCCATTTTTATATTCTTATTTAAGTTAGTATATCTGTTAACCATGCAGTTGGGGTTATCAATAGAAATAATTCATAAATTAGGTGCAATCTATAAACTGAATCTCCCTTGCCTTTTAGTATGATATAATAAAAAGCAACATTATCAATATTACATTTAATTCTGTCTTAATTTTGAGTTCCCCTGCTCCCAAGTCTTACAGGGACAGTTGTACTTAAAACCGCATCAGACTAGTCACTAGAGAGTTTTCATTCTTTTATATTATTATAAATCACAGCAAAATACTGAAATAGTAGCCAAATTTTACTTTTTCAAACTCTTTAAATCCATAATTTTCCCAAGGTCTAATTAGCCCCGATTCTCCTGGAAGGTTGTTTTCTTAAATGATGACGACATCCAGGGCCCCAAAATACCCACTCTTCCACCCCCAAATAATGGGACCATAGAACCTTACTGCAGTAATTTGCATGGTGCCTTGCAAATGTGCTGGACGCTATGGAAGAGGTGCTTCTGAAATCCTAAAATGCATTAGTAGAACCACCATTGTAAATTGTGCTGTGTGTGGATACATCAGAATGATTCTTCCAAAACCAGTATTTCTGTGTGGCTGCTCTAAATGGTTAAAAATGATGCAAACCATTTTATGTAACGTAATCTCTGAAATGGCTTCCTCACTTAGGATAGATGCACCGTAAGGGTGTCTTCACTATACAGTTAGCCCAGGTGATTAGCACCTAGATCTGAGTACCCAGGTGTGAGCAGTCACTGCAATGCCCTACATGAGTTTCTGCGTCTTCACAGAATCATAGAATATCAAGGTTGGAAGGGACCTCAGGAGATCATCTAGTCCAATCCCCTGCTCAGAGCAGGACCAATCCCCAACTAAAACATCCAACAGATTTTTGCCCCATATCCCTAAATGGCCCCCTCAAGGATTGAACTCACAACCCTGGGTTTAGCAGGCCCCAATGCTCAACCCTCAAGTCTTAACTGACGCTACTGTCCCCTGTGTGTATCACTAGCATTCTGGGAATATTTCCCAGGGTTCTTTGTACTGCAGGAAGCTGAGTCCCTGATTATTTTCCTATGAATTATGAGAGGACCTGTCTGTCCTCCTGGGCATGCAAGAGGAATTGTGGGAAAGCACTGGAGAACTCCCAGTACTTAAATGTACCCTCAATGAAAAATATACAGGTTACCAGCTGAGTGAAAGCAGAACCCAGGTTCTAACCCATCTCTCTAATCTCTGTCACCTATCATGGGTTCAAGGCACCACTAAGAGGTGGGAGAGGTCTGTGTGTGTGGATGGGAGATGGGTTAGGGGAAACACTCAAGTAAGAATCCAGGCGAACTTTGCAGTGAAATCACACCCTAAGAGAAGGAGGCAGTTGGCAGCATTACCACCAAAGCAGTGCTCTTCAATAAGATAGACTGGAGCTGTACGAGTTTATACAAGCAAGAGAGTTCTTGCTTTAACAAGAGGTCTGGCAGGATGAATCTATACTGGAGTCTTCATGGCAGGGCTGGGCTAACTAGCTGCAAGATGTTTGGAGTCCACCTTAAGGAGGATTTTGATTAAGCTTTTACAACCCTGATCTGCAAAACTTTACTGAACCCTAAAGGTACATTTGTTTTTTTAATATCTGGCAATTCTTTTCATATAAGCAATCTTGTCTAGAATGTCATAGTTTTCTACTGGAAATGCTGTTCTGGGAGAAAACAGAAGTTGACAGCTAAAGTTTTTGTTCATGAATTTTTGTTGTTCCTGTCTCTTCAAAGAACACTCCCTTCTCTCATAAGCAACCTTCCTTCCACAGACCAACCCTGCAATAACCTCTCCACAAACTGAGCTGAATGGGACTATGTGATGGACTTAACTATCACCTGGAAGGCAAGGGAGAGAACCCCAATTAGTCATGTTTAAGAATAGCAGCCGTTTTAGTCTGTATCCGTAAAGAAAATGAAGAATACTTGTAGCACCATTAGTCGGGCCACACTCTGGGTGAGTAAGTGCCTCCTGGCTAGAGGAAGTGGAGTTATCCCTTATAAGTAGACTATGGGGGATAAGCTATGCCGAAAGATTGCCGAGGAGATAGGTCTCTGGTGGAGGAAGAGCCTTGAGATATGGTTTATCAGACAGGAAACAATGGAGGAAGAACACATTAGGCTCCAACTGGGCAAACTCTGATGTAGAGTCAACAAGAGAATTACAGTGAAGCCTGAGAAGGGCAGAAGGATTATAAATTTGAAAATGTGTTTGAACTTTCATTTGGACTTGTCTGTGCTGCCCTGGAAGAGGTTTAGATTTTCATGCGACTTGGCTGGAGGGCTAAACCACAGAACATGCAGAAGATGATGATGCAGGCTGAAAGAGGATGTTGCAGGTTCTGGGGAGCCTAGTAGGTGCCAGATGAGGATCCAGTGCAACACTGTGACCAAAGGTGAGGGGGTGCCCACGAAAGCATGCTACTACAGGCTCTCTTGGGACTACATCAAAACTGCTTCTTACTTTCCTAGAGAGATGGTGCACAGTAATACATGGTACTCCTCCTATCGGATAAGTGTACTATATCTAATGAACTTTGAACCTCCAGCAAGCCAAGGAGCAAGGCACTGAAGTTGGAGAATCAATTCTAATCTACTGTGTGGCAACATGGAGTCAACTCTGAATGGTATCTAAATGCCAAAAAACAAACAAACAAACAAAAAAACAGTACACACTGTTACATTATCCTTTCTTACTCCCTCCATTTGGAAGTTAAACAATAAAATTAGATTATTTGCCAATAACTGGAATGTTCTTATCAAATCATCTGCATGGTTCCATACTCAAACTTGGTGAGACACTTGCATAACATAATGGTGAAACTTCAGCAGAAATCCAGAGAGAGAACAACTGCTCATAACACAGAATCATCATCTAAAGCCACTTCATTGTGATCAAGACACTTGATATTCCCGATCAGGACCATCACCCCCCAAACTTACTTCTTAATTCCGCCTTCTTCTTTTAGTATAGCTCGTTTGTTCTTATCCACAGTAAGGTTTAGTAGAACTCCACAGGCAGAAAAGCAGACATCTTGATGTTTGGCATCAAGCAAAGCAATCATGAACTTGTATACTGGATTGTATAGTAGAAACAAAATCATCCTCAAGAAACAAGGACTTGCACTATACTGTACTTATTACATTTGTATGCTCAGAGGACAGTAAGAAGCATTTAACTGAAGCACATAGAACTACCTGAAAATGTTACCTGATGTCATGTTGTTGTAATGTGGCTAGAGTAGTCTGAAATTGGATATCAGACATAATCCCATAAAGTTTGAATACTGATTCCCCTTATCCCCCAAAAGGAATTCTGGTTGCCTTTTATATTTGCGTTTTCATACTAAATGAGTATATTTTTACTGTTGGTTTTACTAAACTGAAACTAAAACAATACTTCAATTTATTTTCCATTTAGCAGTACTACATCCTGATATTGGAATGAATCATAGGGGCAAAATTTTCAAACTCTGTTACCTAAAAATTAGGTACATAAATCCATCTTTTGGGCACCAGAGGTGTTGAACTCCCATTTACTTCAGTGGGAGCTACAGGTGTTTATCACTAGGGCTCTGTGTCTGCCACAGAGGTCGCAGAAGTCACAGATTCTGTGACTTTCCACAACCTCCATGACTTCTGCAGGCGCCAGTGGAGCTCGTCTCAAGGCCGCCCAAGCATCTGGCTCTTCAGCAGCCATGGGGACAGCCACACCAATTGCAGCTGCTCCAGCTGGGTGTTCGGGGACTGCTACCTGGGACCGTGGCTGCTCTGGTCAACTGCTTGGGGATTCCTGCCAGGGCCGCTGGAGCAGCAGCTGGTGTGGCTATCTTTGGGGCTGCTCTAGTCATCCGTGGTCTCTGGCAGCTGATGCCGCTGGCCCCAGGCCCTCTTCCCCTCCCCACATTTAATCACAGATATTTTAGTACAAGTCATGGACAGCTCAAGGGCCAGGAATTTTTGTTTACTGCTCCTGATCCATCCATGACTTTTATTAAAAATATCATGGCTAAATCGTAGTCTTACTTATCACCCCTGAAAAATCAAGCCACTTATATCTGGATGCGTAAAAAGGGGTTTAGGTACTTAATGTCAGGCATCAAAGTTTGAACATTTTGTCCATTGTGCCTAGCAACAGCTATAGCTCTTGCCCTTAGCAGAGCATGCCCTTAGCCTGGGGCAGAGCTCCAGATAAGAGAGAAATGCCATTATAGTCAAAGAAATTTAGAGAGAGGTGGTGTTTAGTTAAACTTTTACAAGATACTTTCTCCAGATTGCAAAGATCTGGCATTTGCCTTAAAGCTCCACTGCCATGAAAAGGAAAAAAGTGATGAGAAAGCTGGCATCTTGCACCTCGCCCAGAGACAAAAAGGGAGCTTTCTTTTGATGATAAATGTTTTCAAAGGCATGTCATAGAATGCTGTACACACTGTCACATGTGGGAACCAGAGACCCACAAATGTGAACCCTTATGAATACTTAAGCTGGAGTTTTATTTTACACAGAACCATTGAGGACATCTAGTCAAAGTGAACTTTAGGAATCCGGGGAACCAGGGGAAAATTTCAAGACTGTTTATTATTATTTTGAAGAACAAACAATTTCTGCGGGCGTAGATTTTCTTTCTTGCGTGAAGAAAAATGTATTCCCATACTCATTATCTAAGTTTTAAGAACATTCATCTAAATTAAACCAATAAACGCTGTAGCTATTGCATTTTTCAGTGCCATGTTACATGCTTATATGTTTCGAGTTATAGATGCTGATTGGCACAGGTACCTATCTAAATTCTAAAGAGCTTACACAGAATCACTACTTATGCAAGAGTAACTTACCCTTCCTCTGTATGATGAAGTCACAGATTTCAGGGTCTTGGGAAAGATTGCCAAAGACTCTTACAGCCTCCAGAATTCCATCCATATTGCTGCTCATTAGCAGCTTTAGAAGCACTATTTGTTTGCAAAGAAACAAAAAAGGTACAGTTATCATTACTTGTAATTTACATAGCGCCAAATATGCCACTAGGCTCTTTACAGATATACATATGAGAATCCTGCCTTGGAGGGTTCTCAAAATAAATGGACAAAGTAAACATGGGAAGGGTGGGGAGAGGGAGGTTAGATGAAAAGACAGGACAGAAACAGAAAGGTGATGCTTTGAGAATATATATTGTTGATTCTATTTTTAATCATCTGTTTAGTCAACACTTCCTTGAAAGGAAGAGTAGGGTTTGTTTTAAGGAGGGACGTGAAGGGCAGAGACTCTGAATTAGCTCAGAGAAGAATTTCCAGGCACAGAAGGTAGATTGGATAAGAATGGTATAAGACTATACACATAGCAGTTAATTTGACAACTGGGGTGCAGTGAAGGGGGTAAGTGGAGGAGTGACATGAGACTACAGCATACGGGTCTGGCAGGAGCTAAGTTGTGTGGGCCTTTGAAACTTGTTAAGAGGAGAAAAGCTCGTGAAGAGATCTGAAGAAGGGCTGTGCATGGTTGGAGTGATGGGCTTTGTTTTTGCTGTGATGTTTTGCATGGACTGAGGTGAGAATTCAGAAGGCAAAAAAGGAAGCAACTTCCACAGCGTAGGAGAGAAATGATCAGGGCCTGGAAAGGGGAATTTTGCAGTGGGAACAAAGAGAAATGGAGGATTCTCAGACATTCTAGAAAGAAAACTGCAGGATTTAGGGACTGTTTGTGGGAGAGAAGAAGAAGGAATCACAGGAGATATCAGGATTGCAAGTCAGTTTCACTGGAAGAATGTTACAGTTGTTGACCGTGATAGAGGATAATAAATGCATCCCTTATTCAGCTAATATTCCCATTGATGGCAATGGAAGTTTTGTCTTTGTTAAGGACTGCAGAAGCGGATCCTTAATGACCCAAGATCTATCATGGATGTCACATCTTTATATAAATACAATATTTATAATAAAAAATACAAATATTTTCTTAATAACTAGTTTGTGCCATCAAAATATCTACCTTTAGAGAGGTGGTATTGTTTAGCAATAATCATTCAGCCACAAATCTTGCTTCCCCATCAGCTCTCCTGTAAAACTGGACACATTCTAATGTGCATTAAACTTCCAATTATCTTTTTACTCTCCTCATTTTGAAAAAAAGTTATCTTAAATGTACAGTTCAAAGAAAGAATAATGCTTTTCCTGAGTACAAAGACTGTCAATAGAGTGATCCTGATTACAGAAACAGTAAGCTTTATATACCATATGACAGTTTACATAGTATCTGCTCACTGGAGGCAAAAATTGGTTACTAACCTATTCTAACTGTTGTTCTCTGATATGTGCTGCACATGTCCATTCCACGACCCATGCTCCTTCCCCTCTGCATTGGAGTCTATCCAGTCTGAAGGAACTGAGAAGGGTCGAGGGCAGCTCTGCATTTTATACCATGATACAACAGCACAAAGTAGCAGAGGGCACATACACCGCCCCGACAGCAGTACATGAGTGTGCCTACCTGAAGTGGAATGGATGTGTTCAATATGTATCAGAGAACAACAGAAACAGAACAGGTTTGTAATTGTTTTTTCTTCTTCAAGTGATTGCATGTGTCCATTCCACTTCAGGTGACATATAATCTCTTCAATCTGGAGGCAGAATAACGATTGAAAGACTACACATCCAAATCCGGTGTTATCTCAAGACTACTGAAAAATGGCAAATGAGAAGCAAAAGTTTGCACTGAAGATCAAGGTACTACTCTACAAATGTATAAAATAGGCACATGGGCTAGAAAGGCTGCAGAGGCACATGAGACTGGTTGAATGAGCTAGCACTCTGTACGATAGACACACATTGGCCATGTCATAGCACTGCGTATACAAGAAGAGATCCACAACAAGAGTCTTTGAGACGAGTCTGGAAGGTCCTTCATGCTTGTCTGCAATTGCCACAAACAATTGTGAAGACGATTTAAACTGTTTATTCCTGTCTGAGTAGAACGCTAATGCTCTCCTAACATCTAATATGTAGAGTCTTTCACCATCCTTTTGAGCATGAGGCTTAGGGAGGAAATTTGGTAAATATACTGTCTGATTGATGTGGAGTGAAAAACCGATTTGGTCAGAAGTTTCCTTGTCCTTGCAGAAGACTATTCAGAGGATCAGGCACCAAAGCTCATAACTCACCCACTCTCCTGACAAATGTGATTGCCACCAAGGCAGCTACTTTTATTCAGAGATGTAGCAATGAACAAGTAGTCAGCCATTCAAAGAGAGGACCCATTAGCTTTAACACCAGATTCAAGTCCCAAGATAGAATAGGAGCTTCTAATTTGTGGATATAAATGCTTCAAACTCTTCAAAAAACCTGAGTGACATATGACTGGAGAAAACTGAATGATTATCTGTTGAAGGGTGGAAAGCAGAGATAGGTGTACCCTGATGGAACTAATAGCAAGGCTTTGCTGTTTCAGATATAACAGTCCAGCACATGCTGACTCGGAACCCCGACCGGGGAAAGCCCTTTTTGCTGGGACCAGACAGAGAATCTTTTCCATTTAGACAGGCAAATATACCCAGTAGAAGGTTTTCCACTACTCAAGAGGACATCCTGTACTTCCTTTGAATAGATCTCCTGAGGTGTTAGCCATAAAGTATCCAGGCTAAAAGACCTACAGGTTGGAATAGTCCTGAGATGATGTCTGCTGCTGGTGGTAAGAGTGGAAAACTAATGCTGGCGAGGCCACATTGGAGCTACGAGCCTGACTCAAGAATGATCCTGCTTGATTTTAACACTCTGGGGAGGAGTGGAACTGGAGGGAATGAGCACATGAGCTTGTCTGATCAGGGCAACAGGAAAACACCTGAGAGTTCGAGGGCTGTGCCCTGCTTGTGAACCAAACTGCTGACACTTCCTATGATTTTGGTTGCAAAACAGGTCTAGGTGGGGAATCTCCCACAGCTGGAAAACAAACAGCGCAGGGTGACACTTTGCTGAGGGAGGGGCAGCAGCCCGGGGCCCTGCCTCAGCTGCCACTCCGGACATCCCGCGGCCTCCCCGCCCCCGCTACTCTAGGTGGAGGGCGGCCAGGGCTCTGCTGCTACCGCCACTCTTGTGGGCTGGGGGTGGCCCAGGGTCCTGCGACCGCCACCAGTCTGGGAAGGGGACAGCCTGGGGCCCTGCCACCACTGCCACTGGTCCCAGACTGCTGTCTGGGGCTGCCAGAGCAGCTGCTGGTGTGGCTGACCCTGGGGCTTCCCCAGCTATTGGGGTAGTCCTGCGGTCAGCAATACCAGCGCTGCAAAATTCACAGAAAGTCATGGAAGCCGTGACTTCCATGATCTCCATGAATGATTTGCAGCCTTAACTGTGGGCCTGAGACCTGCTTTTACTTTTTGCTTAGCAAGTAGCAAGAATAAAACCCCTTCCTTCTGTGTAACTGAGGAAAGTCCTCTATGGCTCCCAACCAGAGGAGAGATTGTACCTTCTGAAGGAGCACTTCCTGGTAAGAGTGATCGGTGAAAAGGAACTGGGATAGGGAATAGGAAAGGGGGGAGTAAAAATGAACTTAAGGGTGTTTCCCAATTCCACCATGCTTAAGACTCACTAGTCTGAAGTGATGCAGGTCCAAGCATTTAAACAGAGAGAGAGACAGCCTATTGGAAAAGCACTGGGGTAGGAGACGTTGTCAAACAGGAAACTGGTAGGCTGTTTTTGATGAGCAAGTCAAATTCACAGCTTAGTGTTTCCACTTTGGACAAGCTGGCAGCAAATGAAAAAGTAGGCAGAAGTAGTCTCCTCCTTTAACAGTTGCCTCTCTTCCTAGGCTGGTATGGTGGTAAGGTGTAAAAGAAGCATACTGATGAGGCTGTTGGAGACAAAACTGTTGCTTCTTTGGGAGAGGTGTATAAATGCCCATAAACTTAAGTGAACTGCTAGAATCTTTGAGGCTATGCAGCTGTAATTGGTCTGCTGAGAAGCAAGCGTCAGTCTCTCAAAAGCAAGGTACTGGATGGCTTGTTGGACCTCTTGAGGAATATCTGATGATTGGAGTCATGAACATCTGTGCACTGTGATGGCTGACACCACGACTCTAGTTGCAGAATCCACAGCATCTAATTCAGCCTAAAGCAAGAGCCTAGACACCATCCTTCCCTCAACTACCATGGCAAGAAAATCTTGCCCCATCTCCTCTGGCAACTCGTTCATGCTTTTTAAGTATATACATCATGAGTTTATTAAAAGAACTTTCTGAATATTTATTTTAAAGTTCCCATAAAGGCCAGGCACTTGAAAACTCATATAGCTCACAAAGCACTTGAGGTCCACAATCCTCTTTCTTGTGCTCACTACTGCCAGTGAAATAACAAGCAAATTTGTCCTAGCTGGCAATGATGAACACTGCAGCTAGTCTGAAAGCTTTTTCTGCTGGGGGAGTTTCACATGAGTAGCTCACATGACAGCACTATATTGTCCAGCAGAAACAAACTGGTCTCCGGCATTGCCTAGGGGTCATGAATTGCCCTGTGCACAGTCAAGGCTGCTGTAGGAGCCACCATTCATCAGCGTTCACAGGAGTCTTCTGCAGTGAAAGAGAGAACCCCTGAAACCCACCCTTCTTCATGTAAGGGAGTATGCCAATGAGAACTTTCCACTTTTCCTTTCTTTCCCCACAGAGAAGAGAGAACAGCTTGGTCTCATTCACATCCTTCTTTTGAATGTTGCTAGACCAGAGATGACTTAACTGTGGCTTAGCCTTCTTAAGAGAGACATTTTTTTTTGTCTTTGGAACACACCTGACCGCATCACACAGCGGGTATTTCTTGACATGTTTCCTGGGATAAGCAACTGTCAGGCCCTCCTGCTACCAGGGCTGCATCTCTACTACAAATTACTTAGTTCAAACAGTGAAATGAAGGGAAGAGATGAATGTGGGTGGTGGCAGGGATGGTGATGAGAATGACAATATAGGCTGACAATGACTGATACAGTCTATGGTATTGTCTCAGCGCTAGAATTTGGCTCCTGGCCAATAGTTATTAGGTGACATTGGCCCTACGCTATTTCTAAATTTGGATTTTCACCACTGAACAGTTTTCTACACTTCTGCAAATCCATTGGATCAGCAAATTTGTAAAACTGAATGCAAATACTGAAATGCAAAATATACTGTTAAAAAGATGAGAAAAGTCATACAGCCTTCTCCACTATAACAAACAACACAAGGAAGCATTACCTAGTGCAGCCATGGTAAAAATGCCATCTTACTTCCCAGATCTGCTCCCTATATACACTCAGTCATATCTGCTTATGTTAGTTACAAATTTATTCAGTTTTTCTCCTGTTAGCTCTGGAGAATGGTGGAATGAGATGGATTCCATTCTTGCTCATTAGACAGCCAAACCATTGCTACCTAGAGAGGAAACGTGGCCTAGCGGAGAGGGCACTAGGCTGAAAGTCAGGGGACATGGGTTCCAATTCCTGGTTCTGCCATAGATTTGCTGTGTAGCCTTGGGCAAGCCGCTTCCCATCTCTGTGCCCCCCCGCTTTTACCCTTTGTTTGCTTTGTCTGTATCCTCTTTAGGGACTCTTACTGTATGTGCAGTATCTAGCCCAAACTCAGATGCAGTATCCAGACACCACCACCACAACTACTTCATTACCATCATCAAATTTCCAGGGCTGATGGTTTGATCTTTTAAAACTTTTTACTTGTAAATTGAGCAAATCCGAACTGGAGTAAAAAAACCAACATGCAACAACCTCATAAACACTATTTTCCTATTTTAGATATGGAAGTTTTGAACAGCTTTACCAAAAATCACACGACAGAAAACAATCTGGTGAGTAAGTGCATTTTTGGGGGAGAAAGGCTGTTTTTGCCAACAATGTAATGATTTCACAGAGTTCTCAAGGTGAGGTGGCATCAGATGCACAAAGGGATTCTCTTCAGCTATGGACAAAATTTGGCTCTATGAAATTCCTGTAGTAAGTCATTAAAAATATTTTTCATGACTCTTTTCCACATTGCCCTAACACAGTGGTTCTCAAACCGGGGGTCGCGACCCCCAGGGGGGTCGCCATCTGCTTCCCAGGGGGTTGCGAGCTCCTGCCACCACTGAAAAGCCCCCGAATGAATTACTTCCGCATTTGGCAGCTTTTTGGCGGACATGCCCAGCTGAATCCGGAAATAATCCCGAGCGTCCGCTGAATCCAGAAATAATCACTTCAGCGGCACTCGGGAGTGCTCGGCATGTCCGCCGAAAAACCGCCGAATGCGGAAGTAATTCATTCGGTGGCTTTTCAGCAGACATACAAGGGTTGCGCCTCCGGGCAGATAAAGAAAAAAGGGTCACGGTTCAGGTAAGTTTGAGAACCGCTGCCCTAACATAATCAAAATACACGTCTTACCCAGCTATTCTAACACACATACTGAAGTACTTAATTTTTAAAAACCTTACACTCCGCAACGTGTAGCTTCTTGTCTTCAATTACAGACTTCCCCACTTTGTAGTAGGATAAATTGTTGATTGTTGCAGTAGCGTTGATCACCAGCTCCTCACAGTCATTAATTGACTTGTATTCTGATATTTAAAAATATATATATACACACACACATCAGTCTTATCTTAGAACATTGATTACACCTCAAAAAAATCAATTCACAGCCGGTAGTGCTGTGACACCCAAACTCTGTGCAAACAAGTGTTATATTGGTAATATGCCCAATCTGTGGGGGATTACAACTAATTTGCATGAAATAAAGCAGATTGCTCTGCCAAAGATAAACCATTGTCTGCTGGGTAGGGCTGGTCAAAAGGATTAATGAAAAATATGTCCTGATTTCCAACCAGCTCTAATTACAGGCTGTGGACTCTGAGGCCTGCACTTCTGTAGTACAGTAGAACCTCAGTGTTACAAACACCTCAGGAACGGAGGTTGTTCATAACTCTGAAATGTTTGTAACTGACCATAACATTATGGTCGTTCTTTCAAAAGTTTAGAACAAGAACTGATTTAATACAATACAGTTTTAAAACTTTAGAATGCAGAAGGAAAATGATGCTTTTAAACATCTTAATTTAAATGAAACAACTACAGAAACAGTTTTCTTACCTTGTCAAATCTTTCCCCCCTTCATTTTTAAGTAGTTTAAGTTTAACACAGTACTGTACTATATTTCTTTCTTTTCCTTCTGTCTCAGCTGCTGTGTGATTGCATACTTCCAGTTCCAAATGAGATGTGTGTTTGACCAGTCAGTTTGCAACTCTGATGTTCGTAACTCTGAGGTACTATTGTAATAATGAGTGGCACAGCAGGGTTGTATTTAGTCTGAAGGCTACCTGGTAGCTGCCTCCATTTTAAGTGTTTCCATACTGCAGCTACAGCTCGCCCTAATACTATTACAAACAAACAAAAACTTGTAGCAAAGACACTCTGAATCCTGGCACTGTTGAAATTGTTCTTTATCTTAAACCTATATAAAAGCAGGATGAAACAATTTATACTTCCAGCCATCTTGTTGTTAGTATGCCCAACTATTCAGTTTTTTAGCAAGATGGGTTATAGCTGCCAGCAGCAGCAAATAGCTCAGAAATGCTAATAAAAGCTCCATCCTCCAAGCTCTTCATATACAGAACTCCCCTTGATTTGAATAATAGTGTTTACAATATACTGTCATGTAAGTTTTGCAGATCATGTCTGCTGTACGAAGGCAGTACCAAGCAGAATGTGCTTGCAGAAACAGGTCCTTAATCACAAAACTTGTGTTTAACAAAAAATCATCATCTTGTTTAGGAAGGAGGCAAGAAAGCACCTCACTATATGAGTTTTCAGTCTGAGACGCGTTCAAAAGAAAATTCCCCCAGTTTACCAATCTTTTTGTGTAGTCTGGTTTATTCTTAATAAACTGATCTATAAATCCTATCAATGCACGAGGCTCCTCTGAATGCCTTACAGGAAAGAAGCTGTAAAGTTTAGTATAAAGGTGATAATTCTGCCACTGTTTAAAGTAAGTTAGCCTATATCCTGCAATTATTAACATTAACAGATTGATTTTCATATTTCACAACATGGCAGATTTAATTAAGGCTTTCCCAATAACAAAAGCTGAAGTAATGAACTACTGTACCTGTCTGACAGACTGAATGAAAATAATATATGAAAAAACAAACATAATATACAAACTTTACCTAGCACCGTAACAAGTAATGCCACAACATGATGGTTAGCTGCCAGAACAGCACCTATGCTAGGATGAATAGAGAGATTGGCGAGCACTCTTATCAGTTTTATAAGGATGTCTTCTGCTGCTGAAGGATGCTTTTGTTTTGATTTGTTTTCTTCTCCTTTATGTTTCTCTTTTTCTGATTTCAAATCAAGTTCATTGTAAGTTTGGAATAATGATATCAGGGTGTCAGCACTCCCTTTCTCTCTAAAAAATTGTTCACGGGCCTGGTTATTCTTCGCTGTTAAATTGCCAAGAATGAAAACAACACGGACAACTAAATCCTGCAATAAAATAAACAAACTGTGTTACACCAAGAGGAAAATTGAAGTTTGCGAAACATCAATATTTAATGTATTTCACAATTCAATTAAAAGCAGTTCCACTGTAAATGGAGGAACACCAAATACAGCAAAAAAGGAAATAATCTTTGATGCTGTATTTGATTATCCAGTTTAGGAAGGAGATTAAAAAAAAAAAAACAATCCAACGGACGCACAGAATTCTAGGACCCTTGGGGTTATTAAACGGTGGGGGGGGGGTTCCTAAATAGACCAACAGCCCAACAGTTATGTAAGTGGGGGATTAATCAGTCTCCCAAATAAGCAGAGGGTTGCTTCAATGGCCAATAAGACCTCTTAAGCATTCTACCCTGCTACTGCTGCACTAGAAAGCCAAAGATTTTAAAGCAATGGAAGTGTTACCAGATTTCCACTAGAAAACACAAACCGAAAAATGAGAATTGTGTTCAGATGGTGTCTATAAAGTTTTTTTTT
>ML677333.1:56116702-56145798 GCA_007922305.1 Dermatemys mawii | reverse complement strand
CCCCCCCCCCCCCCCCCCCCGGGCGGCGAATCAAGAGCCCAATGAAAAAAGCTCTAGTTGGCTATGTCACTGACCTACCAATCCCAATATTAATCTCTCTTATTGCCTTCATTTTGACCACCACGGGGATACAGCAATTTGTATGATGCATGAGCTGACTGACTCAGCTGTCATCCCAAAACAATACCCTCTACTCCCAACGGCTTTTAATTCAAACAGTATGGGCTGGTTTAGTTTTCAGAATTCTTCTTGTTTTCTCTCCCAGAGATGAAATTATTCAAAAAACTGTCTCCACCCCCATCAAAACCTGGCTAGTTTCCAAAATTGAAAGTCCAGATCCTGGCTCTGTTTCAACAGTGCAGAATAGTTAATCTACCCCTAACTCTTAAATGACTGTACTTGCACTAAACACGTTGTTTTTCTTGAAATACAGAAGTCCCATTCAGACACTATAATCCCTTAAGGAATAAATCCCATACTTTATCAAGAGACAGTCAAAGAATGGCAACGTGTTACTGTACGTGTATTAAAATTTGATAGAGAATTTTTTGCAATGTAATCAATGAAGTATATATTCCTTCACTCATAATTTCTCCTCTTTTGAACCACTCTCACAAGGCATTGCACCACAGAGATATACCTCTGTACAGAGACAAGAAAATGACCTTCAGAGTTCATCACAACTATTAGTGAACTTGCTAGGCAGGGGGTCATCATTGAGTTACCTCTAGTTTCTCCCCCTCACTTTGGGCTAGACACAGTATGGACTTTGTATGGCATTGCTCCCATTATTATTATTTTGCAAACATCTGAATGTCACCATACGAGATATGTATAAACATTTTTATCTTATAAGTAACGGTCTAGAGGCTTTTTCCCTAAGCCATCGCAATCCCCAATGGAAGCCTTCCCACAAAGGCTACAAAGAATTTGTTGTTTAAAACAGTTGATGAATCAGAAGAGAGAAGTGAAAAAAGAAGGCAGTCTTGTTTAACTTGCTTTATATTGACTTTCTAATTTTGGTTAAAACAATACTAGCTTAGCAACAGCTCTAGCCAATCAGGGAATAGACAGACACTGTAAAGCAATCAATTTAACTGATATTTTGAGAAGTGTGATCTCAGCTATGTTTTCCTCCTACAGACTATGAAACAAGCTTACAAGATATTATTTCTTTTTAGCATAGCATATCCTGTTTTAAAAAGTATTACAGAAGTTTCATTATCCACTGACAGTTTAAACAACAATCAAATGCAATAAAATGCAGATGTGACTTTATATTGCTTAGTAATTATAGACTACATTTTTATGTATTTTTGGCTAAATTTTCAAAAATGTGCATGCCAGATGCACAAATAAGCTGAGTAATGTGAAACCAAAAGCCACTGTTCAGACAGCCATGCATGGAGTTAGAAGTGAATGCCCCTTTGAAAGCAGTTACAAGAATAAATATACAGACACACATGGGATATTTGCACAGCTGAAAAAAATCAGCAGTAGGCGGAGCTAGCATATAGCCAAACATTTGGAATATCTACTGAGAAAGCATTCAGGCATTTCAGGCATATTTGCAAATAAACTAAATACATACATATTTATCAGGTTGATTTGTACAACACAGGTAGAGTCCTATGTGGATACAAAAATGTGCATCCACCTCTAATCTGTGATCTACAAGGATGGTGAACAATACAACCACATCCGTATCTGCGGATGCAGATCCCTGCAGACAGAAAGCAGGTATCTGTGGATTTGCAGGTTTCAACGGGGAAGGCATACCTTTTGAAATTAGCACACACAGATTTAGTACTGAAGACAGAGGAACACTAATTTCTTTTTGTATTGAAGTATTCTTTAAAATGAACAGGTTTTTCAAAGCTACTGATCTGAGAAACTTTATTTGATCTCTGTTCGGAGCTAGACTAAGGATGGGTGACCTATTTCTTCTTAAGAATTTGGATCCTGATCCCAAAAATGAACCTAAATATGATATATTTGATGCCACATAAAATAATGTGTGTAAATTAATTCCAAAAATTCCAGAAGACTGACTTTTCAGCTTGGAAAAGAGAGGACTAAGGGGGCAGCTATAATAGACATCTATAAAATAATGAATGGTCTGGAGAAAGTTAAGAAGTAAATGTTATTTACTCCTTCATATTCCACAAGAACTAGGGGTCACCTAATGAAAGTAATAAACAAATACAATAAAATGGGAGTACTTCTTCACATAACAAACAGTCAATCTGTGGAACTCATTGCCAGGTCAAAACTATAACAGAGTTCAAAAGAGAACT
The DNA here is from genome assembly GCA_007922305.1 of Dermatemys mawii. Classification (NCBI taxonomy): domain Eukaryota; kingdom Metazoa; phylum Chordata; order Testudines; family Dermatemydidae; genus Dermatemys; species Dermatemys mawii. The sequence goes on along the minus strand of ML677333.1, from coordinate 56,143,501 downwards.
AGAGAAGTTCCTGGAAGATAGGTGCAACAATGGATATAAGCCAAGATGGTCAGGGATGCAACCCCATACTCTAAGTAGCCCTAGCCTCTGTTTGCCAGATGGTGGAGTAGACCACAGGGGGTTGGATCACTTGATGATGGCCTGTTCGGTTCATTCCCGCTAAAGAGCTTAGCATTGGCCACTGCTGGAAGACAGGATACTGGGCAAGATGAACCACTGGTCTGATCCAGTATGGCCATTCTTATGTTCTTAAACTATGTTCCTTTCCTCTAAGTTCCAGGAAGGGATGACTGAATACCATGAGTTCTTTCTTGTTCAATCTAATAGGCAGACAACAGGACACCTTTACATACATAACTGTGCACTAGCACCAAATACGTACACACATTTGGAAGCGTCAGTGTGCATGTACTCTTCATTAATTCTTAACTTTGAATTTGCTGACAATAAATCATGCACATTTGTCTATTTAGATGGGCAAATGTTTTTGTCCAGTTAAGTCTAAAAGTTTATTCCTTACATTGCACTTGCAATGAAGGCTAGTATTTGCTAACCCCCAGTATTTTACAGAGATTTACATCAGAAACTAAAAAGAATGGCTATATTAGACTTTGGTGGTTAAAGATGACTGGTAATGTTAAACTTCATAAGGCATTTTTCTGAAATTCAAGATGAAAAGATCCTCAAAAGTTCAGATTTATTAAGCAGAAAGAGGAAAGCCAAGAGGCTAAATAATCTTGACCTAAATGTGTTTTATCAAGTGATCCAATATTTTTTTTCAATCTGCAGTGTGTGATGTGCTATCACCAGACATGAGACTAAGCCCAGTTTTTGGTTTCTTTTACATCTATATCAGGCTCTGAGGGGAAAAACGTATCAAGCTAAAAACACAGATTCCACCACAGAGCTCTATTGTATTCCTGGCTTTAAACTAAGTTTGCTCCTTCTCTTCTAGTACAAACCCTGATAGAGGGCAGTGATAATTCTGCCAGTCTTACACAGGGGTGAATCCCTCCTTCAATACAAGTAGTACTCAAAGTGGTCTGAAAAAAGTGGGTGGTCTATAACATTCTACAAAGATGAAAGCAACATAATATCTGTCTCCCATCAATTGTGCCCCCTCCAGTCTCCACGTCATACCCAGCCTCACCTCTACTCTTCCTGCAGCTCCTTCACCCCCATCTCTTCCGGGGCTGGTGTGGAGGCTGCAGCAGGATCCTCCTCTCCTCCTTCACAAGGCAGGAGTTTCAGTGAGAGAGAGGAGAGGAGAGGAAAGAGAAGAGGAAGAGTCCCATTGTTCAGAGGAGATGGAGGAATAGGAGTGGAGCTGCCTATAGATGGTAGGATTTTTCTTCTCCCCCATCCCCTCCTGGGGGATTGGTTTTTGGCTCCTGGGGAGGAAGGAGAGGAGTTTTCCTGGTCCTTGCAGAAGTCCTGACTGACTACTTACATCCCAGAAGGCAGAAAGTGGGGAAGCAGCCAATCACAAAGGGTTCTCCTCCCCCGGACAGGGATAAAACATTCATCTCTCAAGGACACAGCTCAAGTCCTTGACATTTTATTTGGTTTTTTATGATCCCTTTTGATCAGGTTCATTTTAAGCACTCGGTACAAAGTGGGACAAATTTACTCTTCACTTTACCAGCACTAATAAATCTGACCACCTGCTTTGAAAAGTATTCTCTGAAAGATATGAGTGTGCTCTCCTTTGAGCCTGACAATCTACCCAGAGGGCAAACAAACAACATTCATGTCAGGCTGTGAGGGACCTTTTCCAAACACATCTTGAAGTGACATAACAGAAGTGAAAATTCAAGGACAAAAACCAGAAATAAATAAATCAGTGACCCAAAATGAAAGTGACCATTGCACTTAAGGTGCACATTTTTATTTCTAGCCTGAACTTGTCTAACTTCCAAATTCCAACCACTGGCTATCATTATGCCTTTTCTGCTAGAGTAAAGAGTTGCCCACTATTAGACAAGTCATCTCTTAACTTTCTCTTCAGCAAACTAAAGAGCTTGAGCGTCTCACTATAAGGAATGTTTTTCCAGATCTCTAAATCAGTCTTACAGCTCTTTCTGAACCCATTTCAATTTTTCAGCATACTTACTGAAGTATGGACACAGTATTCCAGTAATGGTCTCGCCAATACCATATATAGAGGTATACATATACACCTTCCTTATATTCATGCGAATACTCCAACAGTTACTTTCACCCTCTTAGCTACAGCAGTTACTAACTATAAAATGGTCCTCTTAGTTAAAGAAGTTACCAACCATTGTACTTGAACAACACGTAGGTATGTGACATCAACTGGTGAGACCGTGTGGATCATATCTTTGAGCACTACATAGTCTAAGCCAGTCATGTGCCTAAAGCAGGAGCTCTCAAACAGGGAGAGTCCAGGCATCATGGGGGGAAGGCACAAGCAGGTTTCAGGGAATCCGCCAAGCAGGGCCAGCATGACACTTGCTGAGGCCCAGGGCACAAAGCTGAGGCCCTATTACCTAGGGCTGAAGCCCGGGCTCCAAGCCACATCATCTGAGGCTGAAGCTGAAGCCTGGGCAACTTGGCTTCACAGGACCCCCAGGCAACTGCCCTGATTGCTATCCCCCTAACACTGGCCCTGGCTTTTATATGCAGAAAATACAGTTGTGGCGGCACAGGTGTGCCATGGAATTTTTACAGCATGCTGGGGGAGGCGGTCAGGGAAAAGGAGAGGCTGAGAACCCTTAGTCTAAAGCATATAGTCTGAATCTTTCTATTACAACATCTCTTTGGAGAAAAAACCCAAAATGGTTACAATTTAAATATCTGAAGTTATGCATGTTCTTAGCCAGGCATATTATCAGCCGTCATAGTGTAGGGAAAGGCTGACCCTCTGTGGCCATTTACATTAATCACCATAAAGATTCCCTTGAGATTTTTCAGAACATTTGTCCCAGGAAGATCTTTTCTTGAAGCAAAAGTTAATAATATAGGAGAAAATCAAATAAGAGTTCTTTATCATACTATCTCTGTTATATCTCTAGAATAATATTTACACACATGAAAATCTTCATAGTTCTTGGCTCTGTAATGACCAGTCATCATAATAATTTATTAAACTGGTGCACTATGGGGGGTGGGGGAAGGAGAGGGTTAACAAACTTATGTTTTTTGAAGGGTCTCGGTCACTACTGTATTAAAAAAGGGAGCTTAAACAAAAAGCCTAAAATGATAAAGACATCTGAATCAAGGAGAAAAAGTTACATTAAAAATTATTTTTGGTTAAAAATAGAGAATCCATATATAGCTATTGAAACTCAGTGAAAAAAACCAACATCTGAAGACAAAATAACAGAAATAGATAAAAAAAATCAGTATCTTGTAGGACTGAGATACCTCAAAGCAGGTGAGACGCCACTAAGTGGATAGGCACTTTTATAAATTCAGCTGTGGCTTTAGTAACCCTTGTGAAAAACATGGGACTGCTTGTATTAATCTAGGAATACTATATATTTTATATGGCTGTCTCTTGTGAGGAATAGGTACTGGGTAGCAATAATGGGAGTTGAATGTATAAGCTGGTTCAGTTTAATAGCAGGCGGTTAGAAAAAACAGCCAGGAAGGCCAGACAATGGGTGCAGATAAGGCAGCTCCTGACAAATACATCAGGAGACAGGACAGGGACATTGGACAGAGAGAGCCAAGTTCGGGCTGATGGGGCACCACGCATTCACTCTCTCAGATGCTTGGCTTGCAGGTTCTTGCTCACATGCTCAGCATCTAAGAGATCACCATGTGTAAGGCTGGAAAGGAATTTCCCCCAAGGTCACTGCCAATCTGACCTGGGGGGGTATTTCACCTTCCTCTGCAGTTTGTGGGTGTGGGTCACTTGCCAGGATAATCTGAGTATCTTTTAATTAGAATCATAGGGTTGGAAGGGACTGCAAGGGTCATCTAGTCTAACCCCCTGCCAAGATGCAGGATAATCATTTCCCTGCCATTGTGGAGCCATGGGCACTGGTCCACCTCTGTCCCTCCTGTTCTCTGTCTATGCAACATAATAATGTAGTCTACTGAGCACTGTTATACTTTGGTCTAATTTTGCTTGTTGGGTTTATTGTATGGGTGCTGGGTGACGTTGGTGGCCTGTGATATCCAGGAGGTCAGACTAGATGATCTGGTGGTCCCTTCTGGCCTTAAACTCTGATGCTATAACAGAGTATTTAACTGTAAAGATTCCACTTACAGGCTCCACCTAAGAGTTCCACAGTTGTCCTACCAAGGCTGGAACCTAAAATCAGAAGAACACTAAACAGTTAAAATGTGATTCTAGGAATCATTGGTGAGGTAGTTGTCAGGGGTTGCTCAAGCAGAGCAGAGGGAAACGAGACATACCCCGCAGGACGGTCTGACTAAGTTGGGCTACTTGTTTACCATTCAGAGGGTAGTAAGTGAAACAGGGCTATGAGCAGCTTTGAGTGTTCAAACCCTCAAACCAAGGAGCTGTGTTCCTACTGTGAAAATTAAGCAACACACTGATTTGTAGAAGGCTGTCTGGTCACTGTGCACTATCCGCCAGTCACATCCCCAAAGGAGAGACCTGCAGGGTCTGATCACAGGCAGCCCTGCTAAGTACTCAAAGGACACTGTAGCCCAGGGTTCTGGTCTAAGAGTGGGAGAATTGTGAGATTCCACTCCAAGAAAGGTGAAAGGAGGCAGCCTGTCATCTGGAGCAGTGCACTCAGAGAGAGAGAGCAGTCGGGGTCCAGGGACAGATAGTCGGATAATTGTGACAGTGCCTTTCCAAATAGCTCTGACGAAAAGGTGAGAAACAGCCTCGAACACTATTCCAATGACAGCATGGGGAAAGCACACAAAGTATAACATACAGGATATTGGGTCCCAATCCATGGCAGCTGATTATTCATGACATTTGAGAGCTACAGAGCCAACAAAGACTCTCCAACAAATTCCAAAAGCAGCTGTGGAGAAGGCCCCCAAGAGAGCCAGGTCAGTTACATGTCTAAAAATGGGACTGCTGAGCTCTCCTGCTCACCCCTGAAGATCCGTTTTGCCAACTCAGACATATTTCCCTTCTTATGTGAGATGACAACATCTTGGCAACTTAACTTTCCTAACAAGCCCTCCCTATCTTCCCAGAGCAGTCAAGTGATAAGGAGAAGCTCTCAGCAGGCTCATAACTGCTGTGTTTCCAGTTCTCACATTTTTGATCATAAGTCATCATGACATTTGGTGTTTTCCCTGAAAGTATTTGATTACTTGTTTGAGGAGACGACTCACCTTTCTTTTTTTAAGTAAGTTTCTAGCTCTCATGATTGCAGAGAAAAACTTGACACCCCAAAAACTTGACACCCCAAATCAAGTGTATTCTAAAGCCTCAGAAATCAAGACAACCCTCAACCCCCCCCAAAAAGTGTTTAAAAAAAAACCTCACAAATTTAAGCCAATCTAATGATTATTTTTATGCCTGCCTCTTTATTTTGAATGCTTGGGACTGGCAATATTTTGTGATTGATTCATTAGTACTCTCATTGCTCATCCTCCCACAGACAGTTTTTGCTAGGTTGTGAGTTTTGGATATTTTTTAAACAGATAAAAGCTGATCTCTAAACTCACTCTCAGTATTATGCATTGTAGTGATGCCAACTGCACTTCCAAAACTTGCACGCATCCTCACAGCTATAACATTTATAGTACTACAAATATTATAGAGGAAAATGATCTGTTAGATCATTCGGTCCCCCTCTCTGCCAGCGCAGGCCTTCAGTAACTAAGTGTAAGCCACACACCTCCTGGATGTGGTGCTCTGTCCCCTCTAGTGGCACTACGACCACTTAGAGCAGGGATGGGCAAACTACGGCCCGCGGGCCACATGCGGCCCACAGGACAATCCTGCCTGGCCCCTGAGCTCCCCCTCAGCCCCTCCCCCACCTTCCCCCCTCCTCTGGAGCCACGCTGCTGCACGGGCAGCACTCTGGGGGGCAGGACTGCATGGCAGCGCATCTAGCTCTGTCCGGGCTGCTGCTCCGAGCAGCATGGTAAGGGGTCCGGAGCCAGGGGGTTGGATAAGGGGCAGGGAGTCCCGGAGGGCAGTCAGGGGACAGGGAGCAGCGGGGTTGGATGGGGCATGGGAGTCCCGGGGGTGGATAGAGGTCAGGGCAGTCGGGGGAAGGGAGGGTTGGATGGGGGGGTGGGGTGGTTAGGTGCAGAACGGTCAGGGAAACAAGAAACGGGGGAGGGGCGTTGGATGAGTTGGAGATTCTGAGGGGGGCAATCGGGGGCGGGAAGTGGGAGAGGGTCAGACAGGGGGGTGGGGACCAGGCTGTTAGGGGAGGCACAGACTTCCCTACCCGGCTCTCCATACAATTTTGCAACCCCGATGTGGTCCTCAGGCCAAAAAGTTTGCCCATCCCTGACTTAGAGATTAATGAGCCTGCTACAGTCTTAGCTAAGGGCCGTGTGGTTTTTAGCTCATGAAGTACAGGATCATGCATTTAACTCCAGAGTTCCCAGGTTCGATCTTAATGACAGGGCTAAGTACAAATAGCTCTGGGTGTGTGCATAAGAATCATTGTAAGGAGAAATTATTCTGAACACATACACAAAATCACTACAACATAGTAATAAACTTGTTTTAATAAACAGTTAATTTGCTTACTAAGTGATATTTTGATACAGAAGAGATGGTGCTTAACATGCAAAAACAAAGCTGATCTATGGGATGAGAACCATTTATTAAAAGTAGAAATATGACAGGTTAAAAATCTCAGCATTCTCAGGCAACAAACATTTTGTGCTTACTTATGAATCATTTATTTATTACAATGTATAAACAGGATACTCTCATAATTCTAGCCAACCTTTCATATATGAAAACTCCCAAATACTTTTATTTTTAGCTACCGGTTCCAAATAATTTTGTGTTGCTTTGGAAGAAGGCACTGTATATTTTTCAGGCATAATAAGAATCCATACTCGGGGGTATATTTATATTGCAATAAAAGATCCATGGTAGGGCTGCAGCTGGCTTGGGTCAGTTGATTCAGGCTTGAGGGGCTCTAACTGTGGTGTTAAAAATGTCAGTGTAGATGGCCAGGCTTGGGCTGAGGCCTGGGTACTGAAACCCCGCAAGGCAGGAGGGTCCAAGACCCCAGGCTCCATCCCAAGCCCAAACTTCTATGCTGCAATTTTTAGCCCCTCAGCCCAATCAATGAGAGCCTAAGGTCTGAGACTCAGTGCTGCAAGAGTTTTTACTGCTGTGTAGATTTACCATTAGATAGCTTGTTTGGATATTTAATAAAAAGAAGTTGTAGCTTTTACCACAATTGAAATGTGGTGTTTCTCAAAGTTAAGCAATTTTAAATACAGAAAAACTTTTGCTATTTGATAAACCACTTGCTTTTTTAAAAAAACATTATTGCTACTTAAAACCTTGGAAAAAATATAAGTATTCAGAGGATAGCTTATGTGTGTGCTAAGGATAGACAAGTTAATCAACTGTCTGTCCTCTGTGTTGCCCTCTTAATCTAAATGATTCCATTTCCTTAATATAGAAATGCTGTCAACTGTTTTAAATTATTATCTTGTAAATGTGCATGAAAGTAGGTCACTGAAAATAGGTTTACACACATATAATAACAGAGATACAGAGGATTAAAATATAAAAAGCAGGAGATGAAAATACTGACCTGCTTCTTTTGGTGTTTGTTTAGAAGGGCTAAAAATAAGACATAACATCTGGAGCAGTCTGACAGAGCTGCACAGCAGTCATTGTAGGAGGAAAGTTTGCTATAAACATACAAAAATAATATTATATTATATATATTATATAACATTGTATAACTATGTCTGCCCCAAGCACCGCCCCCTGCAGCTCCCATTGACCATAAACTGTGACCAATGGGAGCTGCAGGGGTAGCGCCTGCGAACAAGGCGGTGCGCAGCAGAGCCGTCTGGCTGTGCCTCCATGTAGGAGCCAGAGGGGGGACATGCCACTGTTTCCAGGAGCCATTTGAGGCAAGGGCCGCCTGAAGCTGCGCCCACCCCCCTGCCCTGCAACCTCATTCCTGATTCCCCTCTTGCCCTCTAAACCCTCAATCCCAGCCGGGAGCACCCTCCTGCACCCCAAACTCCTCATCCCCAGTCCCACCCGAGAGCCTGCACCTCCAGCCAGATCCCTCACACTCCTCATATCCCAACCCCATGCCCCACCCGTGATCCCCCTCCCACCTTCCGAACCCCTCAGTCCCAGCCTGGAGCACAATCCTATATCCCAACTCCTTCATCCTCAGCCCCACCCCAGAGCCCACCAGCTGGAGCCCTCATCCGTCCACACACTCCATCCCTCCTTGCCCAAGCCCATAACTCCCCTCCCGCACCTTGAACTCCTCATTTCTGGCCCCACCCTGGAGCCCAAACCCCCAGCCAGAGCCCTCTCCCTCTCCCACATTCCAACCCCAATTTCGTGAGCATTCATGGCTTGCCATACAATTTCTATACTCAGATGTGGCCCTTGGGCGAAAAAGTTTGCCCACCCCTGATCTGTACTGAATCACAGATATAATCTAGTAAATGCTCTTGTCTTCTCAGCTTTGGTAACTTGCCAGGCTACAAAAAACCACCTCTCCCTGGAAGAAGTAAATGTACAGAAAACATACCAAAACCCCAGAACTGACTCATCTTTGGAGACCAGATTATACAGCCAGAGAGGAGTAAACTGATAAAGAACTAGGGCTGAGAAGTGTTTTGTGCTTTCCCTGTCCAGGAAACCACCCTGCACAAACCATAAAGAACTATGCTCTGCCTGTTTTAAAGGCTGGAGAGGAAACCAGGGCAGAACTTAGAAGCAGCTGCTCTCTGTGGTACGTTCCCTTTAGGACTTGGTGCCTTTGCCAGCTAGAACGCAGAGGCTGGATAGTTGTTGGGGATAGGAGTGAGCAATTAAGTCAACGGAAACATTGCTTTTCAGTAAATCTTGCAGCCAACAGCAAGAACTTATCACAGCAGCACAGAAGTAAAGGCAAACTTTTAATTCAAAACTAAACTCAGAATTACTCGTGCCTACATCCTTTCCACTCCCTGAAAATTTCTCAACACCCTATTATCTAGCTCCTACAAAATTCTCAAATTACTTACCACCCCATTCAGCATTTGCAATATTGCAATCAACCTGGCCCAGATTTATACTGGGACACAGAGAACTCTTCAATGCCTTTTCTTCACTGAGGGGTTCTCAATTTGAGGTAAAATCCTAATAAAGATGAGGCAGATTGGCTTGTGGGAAAACTACACTCAGTCTGCTAATTTGTGTCAAAAATACAAACTACACTGTCTTCACTTGGATTTTACCTAGAGTTAGCTAACTTGAGTTAAGAGCACATCTTCATTTCCTAGTGAAGATGAGGCCCAAAGGGCTACTCATACATACTACATGATACTTTCTAGGGATATGTCTACACTGAAATGTAAGCCTAGAATTAGTGGAACTTGAGTGAGGAGTCCCTTGGTTTGTTGACCTATGGCTTGAGCATCTACACTCATTTGGAACCCTAGGTCATTTGGAACCCTAGGTCCCAGTCAAGGCTACAGCATCTACCCTGCGTTATGCAAGCCTAATTCTAAAGACCCCTTATTCCAGACTTTCAAGTGCCCTCCCAAAATGTGACTGCTGTAGCCCTTTGTTCATGGTTCAGTGTGGGAAAACTTGAATGTTCAACAAACTTGACTGTCCAGAGGACAAAGGAAGTTAGCTGTGGGACTGTAGGAAGCTTTTTGCAGACTCCTAGAATGCTAGTTCAGTGGTGCTGTGTCTATAGTATAAGCAACAGGACTTGAATCCCTGGTCCCAGCTTGACTCAAATTTGGACGCTTCGCCATCATAGGGTCCTGGGACCCTGTGTCCAAGTCCTGGGCTAGCATGATTTGTATGAAGGCAGGAGGGGACTTAAGTTTGAACCTGAGTTCGAACCCTGCACTTACTCTTCAGTGTAGACATACCACAGAGGTGATCCACTCTAGCAGATTTCCATAGCAAGCACCACATCATCTTGGGGAAAGACCAAAGAGCTCCCTGTGCAACAATGAGATTCTTCTGGGCAAACTAACCAGAAATCCTTCACCTGCACAAGAGGGACCCATCTCCCACACCTAGAGTGCTCTGTGATGGCTGAAGTAATAATGTCCCTGCATTTCACATATCTTTGTGCATATACAAATCCAGTCCCTGCTGCAAGGTTTGAGTTGTAAACACCAGAAGATAACTTTTGTTCATTTTAAAAACAAAAATTAAAATAAATTAACATTAAAAACAGTTTATTTCTCTTTAAAGGACATGAAATGGCATCTTAAACGACAAAATTTGGCCCACAGAGATTAACATATGCCATTGGCACAAAAACAAATTTTAAAAAGGGAAAATAAATCCATGTTTGTAAGGCCATGGGTTAAGTCACAGTGACATTTTTGTCACAGTCATGAAGGTCACGTAATCCGTGACTTCCACAGACCTCCATGACATGCGAGACTCTGAAGCTGGCAGCCAGCAGGGCCCTGGCAGGGTTCCAGCGACAGGTGACAGGAGGCCCCCCTGCAAGGTTCCAGTGACAGGTGACTGAGTCCTGAGGGGGCCCTCCTCAGGGTTCGAGCAACAGGCCACAGCTTTGCGGAAGGGGAAACGAACCCTTGGGTGAGTGGCTAAGGATGTCCCATTTTCTCTTTGGGAAATATGGTCACCCTACAGCTCCCAGCTGCCGTGGGTGGAGGGGGGCACCCCTGCAGCTTCCAGCAGCCATGGTCAGAGGCGGAACCCCACAGCTCCTAGCCACCACAGTGGAGGGAGGAAATCATGAAGCCACAGCATCAAAATTCACAGACAGGTCACAGCTCCCTTGAATTTTTGTTTATTGTCCATGACTTTTACTAAAAATAACCATGATTATTTATCATGGATAAGGCTGTTTTATGACTGTTAATACAGAGCAAGTTACAAAAATACAATATTTTGTATTATTATCTTGGCTTTTCACAAGCAATTTAACGTTTGTCTGTCTTTTCGAATTTAACTGCTCAACACATCCCCTTTTAAAGTCAATGAAGGAGCTACTATTGACTTCAACGGGTGCAGGATCAGACCTCAAGAGACTGGGGAGTTTTGATGATTGAAACAGTGTTGCATACATACCTGAATATCCTGACAATATTGGTACATATATCTTTATCATTCATACGCTGCTCCAGTACCACCCAGAGCTCTGAAACACCACCACTACACAGGAGCTGGCATCTTGAAAGAGGCAAATCAATCAAATTCCGCAAAGTAGCTGTCACCTGTAGAGAAAATATATAGTTGTCTATTATGAATTCCATGTGCTTTCGAAAATGTAGTAAGTTCAGATGTCACCTAACCCACATTGGGAACTGGCATTCTGATAACAACAAAGTGGTTAGGACTTCTACAAGCATGAAGTAAGCATCAGAGATTAGGACATGCATGACATGTAATTAAATTATATAGATTAAAATAAATGTTTCAAGAAAGATCAATACTGGTCTTGTGCCTCTCGTGAAACTTTTTTCTTTTAAAGGTCAGATTATCCTTCACTGTGGGTCCAAGTGGGTGCCATTGACCCCTCCTGCATAACATAGTAGTGCTGATTAGTCTCAGAAGGGAATGCACGCCACACCATGATGTATAGCAGTGGTCATTTATTTTTAACACTGAGGGCTCTCAGGGCTTTGTACAATGCTTCTCAGAGCTCCCACTGGAGTGATGAGACTCAGCACTGCCCCACACAAGCGTGTTCCCATAAACAACAGACTCCCTAACGTTTAGCCCCATTTTAAGTCAGGTACATAGCATTATTAGCTTGTGGTGTTTTCTGCATTATTTAATAATCAATATTCTTAATGCCATTTTATCATGATTTTTACAATCTCTTGGCCAAATCTTGCTTACCTCACTCACTGCACATTCCAGAATAATTTCATATTCCAATAAAATGCAGCCAATTTGAATGAAATGCAGCAATCGCATAAGAAACGAATACTAACTACGTGACATATTAGGACAGTAAGTGGGATTTTAGGTAGGCAACACAATTACCCAGACAGTAATTTAGCCTTATTGTTTATGTTTTCCTTGAAAGTCCCCCTTATACAGAACTGAATTTATCTCATTTTTAAAACAGAGTAGACAACTGAGAAAAACACAGTCTAAGGAGGTACTACAATAAGTACAATTCCCACTAAAAAAAAAAAAAAAAAGAAAGTTTTAAAAATTTGCATGCATGCTGATACAAACGATTTTAGGCTTGAGCCAAAGTTATCTATTTGATATATATGTAGAATACTTATGGTTACTTAACATATTTATTAGACACAGAATTTATGATGTATTGTAGAAACCCACATCTGGATCTTTCAGAGATATCCTATTTGATCAAGAGCAAATTAATATAGCCCTCGCTCAATATATAATTATATTTTGGTAGCAAATGCATGTAACACTTTTAGCAGAAAATTAAAATGAATTGGTTAACAGTAAATTTTAAAAAAACCCAGTCTGTTTGATGTAAAGATTAATGAGTTAACATTTAAGAGGCAGGACACAATCTGCATCCAAAAAGTACAAAAGCCAGACACAGTTTGGATCTTCAGGTTATGGAGAAGCCAAAATATTTTCAGGAGATACAAATCTATTTTGAAGAGCTTAGATCATAAAATACTACATACAGTTTCTAGCAATGAAAACAGAGTGAACTGATTATTGCATATTTTAAGGATCTTTGTCTCATTCTCCTCTGAGATAAGAGTATTAAAATACTAGGGTCATATAGGCGACTATGCATAACTGGTTATTTGAATAGAAATGTACTGAAAATTTCAAATTCAGGTCATTAATACTGAAGCAAATACAGGAAGAAATCCTCAGATTTTCCTTATTCTAAAATGAGTTTTTAAAGTTGCATATAGGCTAAAAAGACACAAAGACTATCTATTTAGCATGGTTTCGGTCAGCAAATCTCTAGACATATAATACCTTCTCATTAAACGGGTCTGTTCAGCAATACGAGATACAGACTATTTTTCCCATAAAGATCAACAGAAAACAGGTTAAGCAGTTGTCTGAGCAACTTCTACGTACTGTATTGTTTTAAACAAACATTTTATTGTCATATCAAATGAGATTTTATGCTACTACAAGAGAAAATAAAAGCTATAAACCTTCATAAAACACACAACCATTGCACTCCGCAATGTGTACTCTTCCGTGAATATTATTAAAGAATAAAGAAAAGAAAAAACTTTCAATGTATACATGCTGATGCTATGTTTAGAGTCAGAATATTTAAATTTGGGATCCATGGCAACAACCACTCTGTACGTGAACCTGCATTATAGTGACATGGGCTATAGCGAGGGTCCAGTGTACTTCCCTGCCTCCTTGGGGGATCTGTGAATATAATTTATTATTCATTTTTATTATTAATTACTATTATTATTACAAACACCTAACAGATCAAATCTGGATCTAACTTACTATTTGCATACTATCAAAGCCAAAATCTGCTCTCATTTACAGTGGGGTATAACAGTTATGTCTCTAAGAGAGTTACCCTGGATTTACCCCAGTGATAAAAGATTTTGGAACTGCCCACATATACTGGTAGTAGTCAATTCAAGTGGAAAAATTATACAAAATGTTATTCCTCTAAAGTTATTATAGTTTTAACATTTATCTTAGATTTTGGAACAATTCTTCCACATTTCTAATGCTATTTCCCCTCAGCATTACTAATTCCTGGATTTAGTTATGATCACAGAAACGATAAGATAATTGCTTTTGTTGCTGCTACTGAGTGTCTGAAATTTATTCAAATAGTAGTGAGATCAATACGAAGTACTGTATTCAAATTTCACACTGTGCTTTGAACATTTTAAGAAATACAACAGTACTCATCACATCTCTTGATTTCCTCCTTACATATGTTTGGAAGTTCATCACTGTACTTTGCTTTTATTATCCCTATTCTTTCTCCAGATTGTGAGCAGAGATCGCTAAACATTTTATACAAATTCTACATCTCATACAAGTTTCTTGGCCAAATCATCTGCCATTCTGTGGCCTTCCTTGTCTGTGACCCATTTTCTGTTTATCTTTTCTGATACATTTTTTGTCATTTTTCTTTGGATGAATTACATTGTCAGTTTTTCTTTCCTGCAATAGTCATTCCTTAAATAGTCTCCTTAGATTAACCTTACATCCCACAGTTCTTCCAATTTTATTTTAAAAAATGTAAATAAGGCATGATCAAAAAGAAAAAAAACATGCAGTGTAAAAAGATACTACAATATTGCATATAAAATACAAGGAAAGATCACAGGGTACAAATGCATCTCAAGATGCTTTACAACAATAGCAAAGAGATAGCTCAGTGGTTTGAGCATTGGCCTGCTAAACCTAGGGTTGTAAATTCAATCCTTGAGGGTTCCGTTTAGAGACATGGGGCAAAAATCTGTTGGATGATTTAATTGGGGATTGGTCCTGCTTTGAGCAGGGGGTTGGACTAGATGATCTCCTGAAGTTCCTTCCAATCCTGATATTCTATGAACCTAAACAGAGGGAAACGTTCTGTTAAAGAAATTACAGAGGGGAGAATTAAGTGTAGATTTTAAAGGGTTTATATTTCAGAATCATGAGATGCACACCAAATTCAGAGTGAAAACTAATTGCAGTATGGGATCCATCAGTTTTTATCCCATATTTTGGAAAACTCAATGATACCAAGCAATTAATGGTGATGTACTGAGAAAAATCAGATACACTAATTCCAAATTAAGCACTCCTTCATAAAACATGAAACTTCAAGCTAAATGCAGAGACAAATCCAGGACCAATCTAGGATAACATCTGCTGAATTCTAGTTATATTTCATAGAAGAGAAAAGGAAGTATAAACCACAGAAAGAGCAGGGTTCTTATCTAGCCAAAGGTTTATACATAACAAACAAAAGGCTTATCATTGGATAATATGTAGTGCATTGTGCAACAGTCTTCAGAAAGAGAGAGATACTCTCTAACAATTCTGTCCTGGTGAAACATTATAGGAAATGCTGTTCACCCAGGAGTGAACTCCATGGAGGCAGGACAATAAGTCCAAGAAAACTAGAAAAAGTGGTCAACAGAAAAAAAAAAAAAAAAAAAAAGTATAACTGAATATGCATGTAACTGTCACACTGATGAAATTTAGTAACAAGTGGAAGCATATATGCCTAGAAAAATAAACCAAACTGCTCCTTATGAAATCTATTAACCTACATTACAAAGGGTTGAAGATTACAAATTAAATGTCTCAATTGAGAACTGGCTACCCAGGCATAACACAAGGAATGGAAGAAATGCTATAAATATTTCACAAAGATATGCGGCTCCACAAATCATTAGAATGTAGTGCCTCCTTGTTACTTTCCTCAACTTGCCAAGTGAGGCAAAGCTGATTAACTGCAGATTTTCAGTACCAGTGAATTCACACTGAAATTTGCTCTATAAATTTATGAAGGAAAAAAACCAAGCACCTCTGTAAGTGCTCTTCATTCAAGAATCTTGGGAGCATTTACAAATTTTAATTACCCAGCCCTCTCCTACTGTCCATCCCTCACTCCCCAGAGCTGGGGCTGGGAGCAAAGCCATGTCTCCAGAAGTGGGGATACGGAGGTAAGGGCTGGAGGCTGGGGCCACAGCTGGGCAGGCAGGGACCCTAGAGCACAGGGTTAGAGGTTTAATTGCAGTGATTCTTACTCATATCCAGAGTATTAACTGCTTGCTGTATTTGGGACAGGAAAACCAGGACATATTGCTAGGACATTTGGAGTATTTTCACCTTCTAAAAGGAGATTAGCCAACGCTTGAACAACAATGTATCCATGGTAAAAGGGAGGGAAGCATTATGGAAAAAAAACAGATCAAGCTATGAACACATATTTTATCTGCTGTATCTAATAGACTGAGGTTGGAGCAGCTCGGGTGACCAGACAGCAAGTGTGAAAAGTCAGGACAGGAGGTGTGGGTAATAGGAGCCTATATAAGAAAAAGACCCCAAAATCAGGACTGTCCCTATAACATCGGGACATCTGGTCACCCTAAACACTCCTATTCCTCTATAGCAAAGAGCCTGTTTTGATGGTCTTCAACAGCTATTGGAACTTGATAGATTCCTGCCATCCCAACATACCATTTGTCAGTTGATTGATTGGATAATAGAAGTATCTTTTGTCACCTTAAAACACATTGCTACTTTAGAGCGTACAAACATTAACCTGCCAAGCAAAGATGTGGTATTATATTCCCCCACCCCACCCCTTTTTTAAAAAAATGCACTGTTTTGTGATAATAGCTTCTTGTACTCTCCTGATCCACTGTGGGGCTGATTTGTATTGACTGTCTATTCTGGTTGTAAGCAACATGGTGCAGAGATCATCATTTTCCTCTAGTTTCAGTATTACATCCAGCACACTGTGAGCACTCGAGAAGCAATTAAAAAAATTTAAAAAAATGACACCACACACAGATATTCCACAAACCTAAATTTTGGCCACGGGCAACTTCATGACAATGCCATTTTTCAGTGAAGGCTACACATACTTAGGGCCAATTTTCTTGTATGTAAACAGGCACAATTTAGCTGCTTTAATTTAATTTTTAATTTTAATTTGGTCATTGGAATTTGTATTTATATTTTTAAAATAAAAATAGATGCTGACCTGGACTAATAGGTGCCCCAAGTTGGAGAAACATGTGTCATTTTCTTTAATGTTATTTATCTGCTTCATTAACTGAAACAGTATTTCAATAGCTCCTTTGTTGACCAGTTCATTAAGGAGTACTGCATTTCCAGAAATGAATTTTATTGCTCCCAGGCAATACAGAAAAGCCTCATTGTTTGTTTGTAGATCTTCAAATTTCAGGATCTCCAACAAAGAATCTAAAAAAGAATATTAGTGTTTAGAAAGACTGACATTTATATTTTAACTTCTTTAGTCTTAAAGATTAACTGCAAAAGAAAACTGGAGTTACAGTCTTTATGATACTTTTCTCATCAATGGATTGGCAAACGAAGTATTTAGCTAGAAACCACGGGCAATTATTGACGTATAAGACGTGTATACAAGTTTTGTAGGCACCGTGGTCATCATTGAAATCCTTGGTCAAGATTTGAAAAACAATTATTGATTTTATGTGCCTCAATTGTTGAATGCTGAACATGAGACACCTTTAAAAGGGCCTGATTTTCAGAGAGTATATGCTCAGAATTTCCTGAAAATTCAGGCCTCCAAGATGGCCACCCAAAAAACTGAGTCACCTAAAAATCAATGACTTTTTACTGCAGTAATCCCTATATACCAGCATTATTAGTAATGTCAGCATAGGCCTAAATTCAAGTGTGCTAGCTAACTGCTGATGCAAACAACAGGAGGAGTAGAAGTGCCCAAAATATCATTTTCATCTGCCATTATTTTCTCCGTATCGCCCAATCAAAACTAAGTATTCAGAATTTTGAGGATATTTCTTACTTGATTATCAAACAAACATGAGGTCAGTTTTCGAATCTTTAATTTCCAGATAACTGGATTAGTTAAAAATAAACTAATATTAATTTCTGTTTCCAGTCATTTTCAGCATTTTGGTGGACTGAAAAAAGTCAGCTGCTTGTTTTAATAACTCCTGTTGATATTCTGCCAGTAAAACATTTAATAAACAAACAAATAAATCACTGAAACAATAGGAAAAACACTTTCCAAAGCATTATGTCTTATATCAGCCATTCCTCCATCCACAACCCAAATTATACTCTTTCCAGCAAAAAAACAAAACAAAACAAAAAAACCCACAAACCCCACACTTTAAGTAATGAAAAAAGCCATGGGAAGATGGAACCAAAATCTAAACAATGATGCTTTTACATAGATATGCTTTATCTGTCTATCCTTACTGAATTAAGTTTTAAGTATTTTAGGAGCTCGTATTAAAAATGCAAATGTTTATGTACTATGGAAGGACTGCATGTATTTCCGTGAGGAAGGGAGATCACAGCCCTCCAGGAATTAAGAAGGGGGGTGGGGGAGAAGGGGAAGAAGGAAAGAGAGGGAAGGCAAATTCACTCATGGTGTAACACTTCCACAGAGCTACCATCACCACATCTACTGATTCAAACTGGATTTTCCAGGGAACAACAGACAAAGAGTATTTGGTTAAATAGTCTCACTTAAAAATGACTCAGGGCCTTCTTTCTAATTCTGCAATCTGGCAGAACCTCTGGTCTGATGGGGATCAATCCTCAGGAAAGCATTGGAAGGTCTTTGGCCCACTGATGCCCCACCAAACTTGGGTTCTTGGGAGGCTGTGATGAACTTGTACCCATAGGAAAAAAACACACCTTGTGCAGGCTTTTAAGGACTAATCACCAAACAGAGTCCTTTTTGGAGTGAGGGGGTGATCTCTGGTATGCTTATTGTTTTAATATGTTTTCTCTGTAATCCTTGTAATAAAAGTGCTTGCTTAGAAAGAACTGTATGATAATTTATAAAACTATTGGTAAGGAGAGAAGTGAAGCAGGCCTGTTTAGGCAGATAGGCTTTGTTGGAGACACCATACTAGTCAGGGAACTGTTCAGCTTGGAAATAATTCAGTCAGAAAGGGAGGAGACACATCAGGGGAGCCTGGAAGCCAAAAGTGAGTGCCCTTGCTGGATGACAGAAGGGGAATATAGTTGCAACTGCCCTGTACAAGACACCTCGTGTCTGAACTCTACTGAGTTCCTCGTGGAGTTTTCCTTCCCCGGACTCCTCTCCCATAGGTCTTACAACTAGAAGGGATGATCTTGCAAACACACATGCTTAACATTAAGGAGGTGAACAGTCCCATTTACTTCAATGGGAGTACTTATTTATTAAGTTAAGCATGTGTGTGAAGTGTTTGCAGGACCTAAATTAATAAGATACATAGAAGTTCTACTGAAAATGACAAATTAAAAACAGGATTGCACATCACTCTCACGCTTGTCCATCATGCTCACATTTTTAGAGTGGAGAATACAGTTTCAGCAAAAGTCAGCTGTCATAATTTTTCCAAAACATTTGAAGGACAAGCATTTTTACTATTGTATTCCAACATTTATTTTAGTACATTTAAAAATGAGTACATACCCAATAGACCATCATTTTGAATGAGCAAATCATTTTTCTCATTTCTACTAATTTTAAATACAAGCTTGCAGACATTGAGCAGATTCTTTCCACTTACTTTGAGCTGCAGAGAGAGAAACAGGAGAAACAAAAATCACATGTATATTTTGGGGTAAAAGAAAACATAATATTTTAGAAGTTAAGATCATCATAGTAATCTTGTCAGTATGCGGACTTTCTAAAGTTCCAACACAAGGCATCAGACTGGGCCTGATCCGGGACCAAAGTGAATGGTAGCTTTCCCACTGACTTCCATAGGACAGAATGAGGTTAAGCATTCAAAGGTTCTAACATCTCAATATTTAAAACAATTTAAGAAAATTTAAGCTACACTACTCTTTAAAAAATGCAACACATGCTATTTGGGATAAGTTTCTAAAAGATTTTTATCTGACCAGTTCACAGGGTTTTTTGTTTAAATCATTCTTATTGCACAGAAAAATGCTCTCTGTTTGAGCAGGATCCACTGTTTATACAATACAGTGGCCATGCAAGAATATGAGATCTGTATATTAAACTCTATGCTAGAAAATAAAATGATATGAAACAATATATTTCACCATGAAAGATGCCCTCAAACTTCATGGACTATCTTAACCAATTAAGTTCAATAGGAGAGAAACTTGATAGAAGAAGATGGTCAAAGGAAAGAATGTAGGAAACTGTAAAAGGGGAACTAAAAGATGCAAAGATACAATGGCAACCTTTCCATGATTTTTTATGTTCTAATGGAATTGTGTTCCCTCTTCTTTTCAAAAACTGTAAAAGATTTTAAGGTAAAGTGTCTCTGTGACCCTAGGCATCCCTGTATTCACACCTTACACACAACTGCAATAATGTTTGTACAAATGCCTTGTGATGTATCCTTTGAAAGCAAATACAATAGTCAATATCATTGTAAAATATAACTAACAATGTTGCATGTGAAATTATGGATTCTCATTAATATCATGCTTTAAAGTCTGTGACTAAAATATATTTAAACCAGGTACATCATGGGGAGTTGCTAAATAGGTTTTCTCCAGACCAAGGAAAGAGGCGGACACTCAAATCAGGTGTGGCCCATATTCAATGGGCTATTCATTTGTATCAGAGAGTGTAGCAGGAAGAAATAATTTGCACAGTAGCAAACCACCAGCAAGGGAGGAACTAGCATGGAGTCTTATGTTCCAGATCTAAAGGCTCCTTTACACAGCATGAACTAACAAAATTTATCTGGGCATACCTATCAGAAAAAAAACATTTCAAAAGGTCACTGAACTTCAAGGAGAGGGACTGGAGCAAATCCCTAATATGTCTCCTTAAAGTTAATCCTTGAAGTGAAGGATAAAGAAACAAGGAATGGACTAAAATCTCAGCTTTGGTATAAAGCTGTAGAAATTACTAATTTTCATTAAATTTGATGTTGTAGGTAAACAAAAAAAATTTAAAAAAAGACTGGAAGGGCAGAGTGATCAGAGGACAGGACATCGAGCTGAAGGATGATCTTGTGCTTAACACACTAACCTGGGATTCCAAGGATCAGTGTCTAGTTCTGTCAGATTTCCTGTGTGATCCTGGACAAATCACAATCTCTGTCTCTCCGTTCCCTATCGGTATAATGGGGATGATAATATTTCCATTCTCCCTCTCTTGTTTGTCTCATCTGTTTAGATTGCAAGCTCTCCTGGGCAGAGACCATCTCTTATTAAGTACATATACTGGGCGTAGAACAATAGGGTCCCCATCTCAGTTGGGGCCTCTATGGTAATTCAATTAAATAATAAATAATAAAATAAAACTAGTCCAAATAGATGGATATTATTCCTAGCTTGGACACCGACTTTCTGATTTGGCCTGGAAATAACTTAACCTCACTTCCCCCTTATGGGGATAATTTTACTTACCCATCTTTAAAAAAAGTGCTTTGATATCCTCATATAAAGTTGTTTTATTAAGTACAAAGTAGTCTAAAGCTGAACTTAATTTCCACTGTTTAATCTTCTGATTCTTAGCAGATCAAAACACTACAGATCTCTATCCTGCAATCACAGGGTGCAAGACTAGCTCATGTAGACCTATCTAAGTTACCTTGGGCATTGGAGCAGTGACATTCAGGCAGCACAGGCTCTACAATCCCACATGAAACCCTGGATAATTACTCTGCTGGCTAGCCCATACTGAAGCCCATGCCCGCTGTATACTGAGGTGATGTCCAAACTAGCTAGATTCAAACTAGCTCAGATATGTCTACATGAGTTTCAATCACGCAAAAGCAGATATAACCTTAAAGTATGGAGCACTAAATTAGACAAAAGTTTTCAATGGTACATACAGTATATGTGAATCATTGCGCTCTTTCATATATCACCAAATAGTTTAAGAAAAGACTTACAGCCAGAATCATTCTTGCCAGTTTCAGGCCCAGTGGGTCTGAACCAATGTCAACTAGTTTATATAGTATCTTCAGAAGCACACTTCTTCTTTTAAA
Organism: Dermatemys mawii; assembly: GCA_007922305.1. Lineage (NCBI taxonomy): Eukaryota > Metazoa > Chordata > Testudines > Dermatemydidae > Dermatemys > Dermatemys mawii. Next base: position 56,121,778 of record ML677333.1, on the reverse strand, counting down.
TCTCTTTCCAAACATATTTCCTTCTTCCAAGGCTTGATGGAGACTGGTGCAGGCAAGGCAGAGCTTTTCTATATTGTCTTCTATTTGTGGGGATGGAGAGGAAAATAAAGTTAATTATCAAGCCAATCCATTCAGTCAACAAGATACAGACAGAACACCAAAAAGAGAAATGTTTGCAAAATAGCACACAAATTAAGGTACCCAATCAATTTCGTAGTGTTCTGATACTTTAATACAAGGGTTTACAAGCATTTTTCATATCATATTTTTATGTTACTCTTTTAAAAACAATAGCTCTTTTTAAGCCAAGTGATTCATAGAGCCAACAACAACAAGACAAATCAAGACATGAGAGAATAAATCTCAAATGAAATTTTTTTAACTCGTTAACAACTAGATTGACAAAATATCAACTAAGAACACAACCTGTGGTGAAGCTGGAAGAATTCATTAAAGAGGTCTGTCAAATGCTGCAGACAAAAAGGAACTGACAGCTGAAGAAAGTTATTCTGTCTATAAATCCAACCCACAGGCAGTCATATGCTTGTTGCTGTATGGGTTTCAAAAATAGATTTATATATGAATTTTCAGAGCTCTTATACACACCGTAGAGGTTCAAGATGAATGTAAATGCATGTTTAAACAGACATCCCATCTGCTACTCTGAGTGCCTCTGACATTATTTAGAAACAACACAACAAAAACAAGACCAGCATGAAGCTACCAGAAAATCTCCATCCCTACCATAACCCAATCACTCACATATAACCTACATAAGGATAAAATAAGCCACATGTCTATCTTCTGTTCACTAATTTTCTGTTTAAATATTGGATTTTTTCCCTTAAGGTTACAGCCATTGAATATTTAAAGTATATCATAAGCTTACTTGATATACAGTACTGCCATTATTCACATGTATTTTCACAGGTTGCATTCCGCAGTACAGGCAGAGTAATATGCAAGTGGTTAAATAGTTAGTTAGCCCAAACAAACAAAAATCAGTATCAAATTAGAAGGAAAAACTCATCTTAATTTCTGAGGCTTACCAAATTGTCCTATGAAAATAGGCTGGCAGGGTAGAGGTTTTACAATATTTTTAAAAGGATAAAAGGTACTCTTTTTCTATTTCAACTGCTAAAGAACTTTTAAAAACACAGACAAACCATACAACCTAGGATCTTAATTTCTGTATTTTATTATAGTGAATTTAGCATTCATGAGAGGTTCAAGATTGACAGCAATGGAGAATAAAATGCTTTATCCATCCACAAAACAGGTACAGCTGTGACAACATCAATGAAAGCTTCCCGATACTTCCTCATCAATAAGCTTCAACCTTGAACTGGAAGGATTATTCCTCTAAATGATGTGATAGTTTTTGTCTATATCATTTGACAATTGCATCTTTGGCATCTCTCCTGGGACAATTACTGCCAACTGTGGTAGCGGTATCTATGCTGTGGATAGCTGTCCACTGAGAACTGGATTGAAGCTACCAATTCATTTCACATAAGTGGAGAACATTTTCTATTGCAAAGATTTACAGCTAGTATACTAACTTGTCCACAGCAGAAAAAGCAATGTCATGATATACATGATGTGAAAATGTCAAATATAAACATGCTTTCTAATCTATACACAATCTTATTCCTGCTGATGAAATACATTACATATTACCTACTCATTGTAGGAGTGGGAGAAGGGGCATGTACAAACACATACAGATGAGAATTCCAAGGCAAACACATTTTAAAAACAGTTAAAATTGAGAGTACATATCAGTAATTTGTTAAATGTATAAAAATATATTACATGAATTATCCCCAAAGCAAATATCACAAACCCAGAACTTACAAAGGCTTCTTTTGAAAGAAGTCCAACCACGCTAAGGTATGGAAATGCATAGATGATGTACCCAAACAATCTTAAATCCAGCTTATAGTAACATCATGAAGTACCCTTAAAATAATGATTAGGGTACAATAGTATTTGCAGACTCTGATTCAATTAAATTGCTTTTTAAAGGCACATTAGATTTTCTCCCCCACATGGTATCACCACAGGCTGGAGTCACTACTGAATTAGTAACCTCACTTCTAGAATTAAAGGAGCATTAACTGTGCATTTCCATATCTTAATCCATTTGGATTTCTTTTAAGATTATATTGCCAATATGTACTTCCAGTTACTCCTAGTTTTTAATCCAGGAATTTCCTTTTTAAAATAAAAATATTAAAAATTTCATATACGAACACTAAACAAGAAACCCAAAATAAGTTACTATGTTATACTTCAAACGATTTCAACATATGTAGTATCAATCTTCATATTTTACATTTTAACTTTTCGGGCTACATTCAACAGCACATTCTGGCTGATTTACCCAAATCGGAAGCAGCATAAAATGACCAGAAGGTACTAGTCAGTTTCCCCCAAATTCTACTCCCCACATTCCACTATGCACACCTCTCCCATAATTTTTCTCTTCTTCCCACCCCCATACTTCCCTACTCACACTCCTCCTTATTTCCTCTCTCCTCCTGCCCCACATACCACCTACACCACACACACCTCTCTCCCAGTTATCCTCTCCATTGAGTAGATCTAGCAGTCTAGAGTCAGCACACCCTCTGGAAGCGGCTCCAAGAGGGGAGGTTTAGAGGGTCTCTGTGCACTCCTGCTTGCAGGCAGCACCCCAGCAGCTCCCATTGGCTGCAGTTCTTGGCCAGGAGGAGCTGCAGAGTAGGCACTTGGACAACGCGCAGAGACCCCCCGCCTTGTCCTTCGGGGCCATAGGGCCATTACAGCTGCTTCTGAGAGCGGCATGGAGTGAAGGGAGGGTCTCGGGGGGAAGAGGTTGCAGGGGAGCAGGGCCTAGGAAGAAGGGATAGTGCAAGGGCAGAGGCTTGGGGAGAAGGGGTGTTGCAGTGTCGGCGTCTCAGGGGAAGGAGTGGCAGAGAGGGAAGTGGAGCCACAGTTCAGGGGCACACAGGCTCCCCACCCACCCACCCACACACACTTTTAGGGACCTTCTGCCACTCCTGGTACAGGCAGAGTGTATCCTTTACTCGTAAATCAGAGGTTCTCAAATGGTGGTCCGCAAGTAATTCCCTCTAAGATGTGCACCTGGGCTGCGGTACATGACAGACTGAAGGGCCACCCATTTAAGTAGTGGAGGCGCAGGCTTGGCTCCACTAATTAGGTGCCTGGCCCCTGAACATGATGCACATGTAAGGTGAGGTGGTGGTCTTGTGGTGGACTAAGGGATAGGTGGGAGGGGGCAGTGGGGTGAGAAGAGGGGGGAATTTGGGACATGCAGGATGTTAAAGCTTTAACGTCATGGCCCCTTCCCAGCCTCAGCTCTGTGGCTGCTGTGCCAGGGGAGAGACCCCCCTCCTTCCCAGTCCCAGCTCAGGGACTGCTGCAGTGGGAGATAGAGGAAGAGACTCCCCTTCCTTTCCAGTCCCAGTTTGGGGACTGCTGCGGCAGGGAAGAGAGGGCACATCCATTGCATTAGAAAGGTAAGATTACTGATATTAAAATATGAGTTGCATGCTTTTATTTGTAGAACATAAAAATGTTAATTACTACTTTTTTAATATACATTTTGTACTTTTATCCAAAGCACTTTACAATAGTTAACGAATGTTACAAACAACATTTAGAAAGATTAAGTGGTCCTCTGAGACCCTCAGCATTTTTCAAGTGGTCTGCAAAAAAAAAAGTTTGAGAACCACTGTCCTAAATAATTGAGCATTTTGGGCCACTTTCCCCATTACCTTGCACACATATAATTATTTACACGTGTACAAAAAGTTTGTGTAAAACAATATTTTGATTTTGCAATATTTTACACATAAGGTTGGCAGGTATAAATGAAGCACAAAATGAGGCATTTTAACTTTACACACACTTCTAACCTGCCTGTGAAAGAAAACAAAGGTGTCTTCATATACTCTGACTGAGATAATGGAATTTTAAAATTCCATTAAGGAAAGAAATTAACAACAATTTTGTATTAAAGCAACTTTAGATGGGTTGACTTGCATGCGAGTCATGAGTGAGGAAATTCAAAATTAAGCCTCTCACACCATATTCAATTTGCTCTGTAAAATGTGTATTCGCATTACTGAAATATCCAAGAAATATTACCTACCATTCTCTAATTCATACATAATTGGTACAATCTTTACATTCCAGTAGTTTTCTTCCTCTTCTGTTTCATTTACTCTTGAATCATTCTCTGAGCCTTCAAAGTACATTTAAAACAATCATATATTAGGTGGAAGTTTTAACTGCAGCACAAATAAACTTTTACAAGTATTTTATGCACCAGGTTAACTGAAAACATTGCAATTTGCTAACTTCTGATTTATCCCACCATCTCAATTTTTTAAATTTAAACTTTCTCAAAATAAACCCTTCAAACAGAAATCAGACTGGATGCCTTTCTAAAAGGTTCAATCAGAAAATGAGGATCAAGATCAAGCCTTAATAAACCAGCACTGGCGAAATTCTAGGGCCTGTGTTATGCAAGTCAAACTGGATCATCATAATGCTTCCTTCTGGCCTTAAGATCTATGAATCTGTCAACTAAACTTGCAAGACTGTGGTAAATAACTTATTATAGCACTATTATAATAGTGGCCAGATGTTTTTGATTACAGGGATAGAAGTTTGAAGTATGAATGAAGGAAGGACCATTTCCCTCCACTCAGAAATCCCATTCTTTATACCCGCCATCCAAAATCTAGCAGAATAACCTGGACTAAGAATAATATGCCTTCACATGATCTGTACAGTGTTAATTATAGCCTGCTGATCAGAATGCTCAAGAGAGAATTTGGTAGTGCTATCCCTTTTGGCCTAAGCAGTTAGACAATATTTGCTGTCTCAAGTATTGTTTCTATTAGTAGAAACAATTATGAGAAAAAGGTGTATTCTTTGAGGCAATCATTATTTACAAATGTTAGCCAATACATATATGTTAGGCATTGTATACAGCATATTAAATAGGTATTAATTGCATGGTATTAATAGAATGTACTTACACACACACACACTATATATATA
>ML677333.1:56021493-56116602 GCA_007922305.1 Dermatemys mawii | reverse complement strand
AATATATTTATTTATTTAGAAGTGGCGGGAAGTTATATTGAATGTAGTATGCTCTCCCATCAATTCTGCACCCATGTTAAGTATACCACCATATTTTGTGAAGCTGAAGTCACCTTTGGACTTGGAAAATAAGAAGCTTGTCAAAGGCAAAATACATTTATGTTCTGCCCCAGTACCAACTGGGGAGATACCTTTCAAAGACTGGCACATGGACTACTGGTATCCAAAAGAAAGATAAGGAAGGTACAGAACAACTGGGACAAACCGGTGTGTTGGATATTAGTGAGGTGTAGAGAGTTTTGTAACTTCCTCCCCCACCCTCAATTTTACAAAAGTGACCAGGCAACAAAATGGCAGGTAAAATTCAATTTTGATAAGTGCAAAGTAATGCACATTAGAAAATAAAATCCCAACCATACATAAAAAATGATGGGATCTAAAATAACTGTTACAACTCAAGAAAGATCTCGGAGTCGTCATAGCTAGTTCTCTGAAAATATCTGATGAGCATGCAGCAGCAGTCAAAAAAAGACCCTAACAGAATGTTTGGAACAGGGTAAATAATATATCATAATACCACTACATAAATCCATGGTACATCCACACCTTGAACACCATATGCAGTTCTGATCACTCTCTCTGAAGAAGGAAAAAAAAAAAAAGGACCTCTCTCTGTATCTTTTCCAATTCTAACAAAAGTAATTAGGAGTATAAACAACTTCCATATAAAGATGAATGAAAAAGACTGGGACTGTTCAGCTTGGAGAAGATTTTGAGAGTATTAAAAAGAAATCATATTGCTAAGGCTCTGGACATTTTTTTTGTACCTTTTTATTGCCTAGCATCAAGGTGAATAATCTGCAATACATTATTTTAGCTAATGGTGAACCTCAACTATCTAAGAATTTTCAAATGTAATATTTTGTCTCTTTTGTAAAAATCCTTAAAATACTATCCACAGAACAGAGAAGTGCTATCAAACAGGTGACTGCAAATTGAATCTTGAATTAATTTTTTTTCGCTTCCCAAAACGACAGGAATTAAGTGCAGTGTGGAGGTGGGGCAATTAATTCTTAGGGGAATTTTTTTGGGAAAAAAACCCCTCTAAATTGGTTTACAGCAGCGTCAATTGACAGAAGCATAACTCACTGAGTTTCAATCCTCTTGGCCGGAGAAAAACAACACTGAGAAGATAGTTGTGACCGTACTTAAAAAGAGTAGACTGTACGTAATGACAACCAAAAACTAAAACAGGATCTCCACAAAGGTGCAGTGAGTTCTACCAAATTCTCTGCAGACATGAAGCCTACAGTCTAGACTTCATCAGACTGTCACACATCTTCTGGCCTCCTCTGATCCCACTATGAAAAAGGATCCAACTGGTCAGATACCATGAGCAAAGAACACCGCTAGCATGGGGAAATCCTTAGCTGGTACAGTGCCTGTTCCAAAGCCTGCTGAAGTCAGTGGGAGCCTCTCTGTTGACTTCAGTGGGCTTTGGATGAGGTCCATACAGAGTGATCCTCCCTTATCACCCTTGCACAGAGAATGAGAGGGGGTAGAGAGGAACACCATGGAGGAGAACATCAATAAGTGCTCTGGCTATTTTCTCCTGGTGGACAATCTTTTAGGGCTAGTGTAGAGTCAGCCTGCAGCCTCCCTGCACTCTGCAGAGCAGAGAGACTCAGTGTAACAGGAAATGTGGGCCACTGGATTTAGTAAATGTTGTGGTACGTTCCTCTTATTCCAAGGATGATTTACTATGGACGTTGAATAGTCTTTTTTTATCTCAATGTTTTAATCACAAAATCCAAAGAAACAGTAGATACAATAAATTTCTAGTTCAAGGTAACTTGCAGGATTTACTTTTTCAAAAAAAAAAAAAAGGCTAGAAAACAAAGTTCAGGTATTACTTTGTTGAACAAAGTGATCCAATCTATAAATACCAAAGTATCAGAAAGACAAGGTGGGTGAGGTAATATGTTTTATTGGCCCAACTTCTGTTGGTGAAAGAGACAAGCTTTCAAGCTACACAGAGCTCTTTTTCAGATCTGGAAAAGGTACTCAGTGTCCCAGATAAATATAAGGTGAAAGAGACTGTTTAACATAAGTAGTTAACACATTCGAAGGGACATTCAAGGCAATTTATTACATTAATACCCCTGAAGTCATAGGGCAAAAAAAAAAAATGGGCACGGGGTGGCTAGGGTTTACAGATTGTTGTAGTAAACCATAATTCCAGCATCTTTATAAAGACCATGATTTTTAGTGTCTAGCAGTTAGGAATTTTTGACAGCGTTGTGCAGGTTTCCTTTAAGGATGAAGACGGAGAGGTCAGATATGGAATGATCATTTTGTGAAAAGCATTCATCCATGGGTGATATGGTATTTTTATCTTTTATTATTTTTCTGTGAGAGTTCATTTGAGAGAATAGATCTGTTATAGCAGGGTCAGAAGAGGAGGTTCAGGAAAGTGTAGTTTGTAACTGTTTAATGATACTCCATATGGGTTCCAGTGTGGGGTAGTGGGTGACAACTATAGGTATAGAGCCAGAGAGAGTTTTTCCCCCTGTACTGAAGTACGCTTTCTCAGGGTATTTGGATGGCCCATTCCATGATGCAGTCTACTCCCCTCTGGTGGAACTGCCTTGTTTGAAGGCAGTTTTAAATGTGTATCACAGACTTCTTGGAGCGTATTCTGTGATATTTGAAGGCATGGCTGTAGATAACATTTTTTGGTGTATTTGGGGTGGTTTCTGGATCTGTAAATATGTGTTAACTACTTTCGCTAAACAATCTGGCCCAACATATATTTAGCTGTGACACTCTGAGTATCCATCCCAGACCTGAAGAAGAGCTCTGTGGAGCTTAAAAACTTGTCTCTTTCACCAACAGAAGTTGGTACAATAAAAAAATATTACCTCACCTACTTTGTGTCTCTAATATCCTGGGACCAACATGGCTATGGTGACATTGTAAACACCAGAGCATGTATAATTTTACTTGACAGACTCCTTACCTGATCAGAAACTGTTTCCTGACAGCATGTGCAAACTAATGTAAGAATCTTCACCATTCATTCATTGTATAAATCTTAGTGTAGCAATTATTTTACAAGAACAGAATATACAATATAATGATACTGTATGAGTTAAGAGGCTTTCTTCCTGGGATCAGTGTCTCAAGCCTTAAATCTGTGTGTCTGTGTTGAGAGCATTTGGTTGGGTGAAACAAGGAGGATTAAGATTCATAACTGACCATTTTAAATGATTTCACTTTTAAAAATCAAAATTCTGTAGCTTAATTTTGACTTTCAATGTACCCATTGTCATATTTATTTATAATATCTATTTCTAGTGCTTATGTAAAATGGCTGCTGTTTCATGTGAAATATACTGGTCAGATAGGATTTTTAAAAAATTATTTATTTTGTGGACTTTTTTCATTCCCAAATGAAATGAGCTGATAATACTGTTTAGGTTCCAAATGACCAGTAGCTCATTTAATAAAACACTGCACAGAATTTGCGATGAAGGGAAGCTCTGCTCTGAACAACGTAAGATAACAGAGATGAAATATGAGTATTAGAAAATCTCATAGTGCTGCTTCCTGCCACAGTCTAGATCAGGGATGGGCAACTTACAGCCCGCAGGCTGTATCCAGCCTGTCAGGGCTTTGGAGCCGGCCTGTGGATTTGTCACTCCCGTGGTGCTGCAGCCCTTGCTCTGCTCCAGGAAGCGGCCAGCACCACGGTCCCAGCAACCCCTGGGGGAGGGGGAGCAGAGGTCTCCACAAGCTGTTCTTGCCTCTGGATACCTCCCCCGAAGTTCCCATTGACCAGGAACAGGGAACCGCGGCCAATAGGAGCTTCAGAGGAGGTACCCACAGGCTCACGGAGCCCTCTTCTCCCCCTCCTCCAGGGCTGGCAGGGATGTTACACCCGCTACTTCCTGGAGTGAAGCAGGGCAGGGGTGGAGCAAGCAGGAAGCCTGCCCTAGCCCTGCTGCCACCCCGGAGCCCAGACCCCAAACTCTTCTGCCCCCCAACTCCCTACCAAGCCCCCCCCACACTCCACACCTCTTCCTGTGCCACTGCCCTGAGCCCTACCTTGCACTGTGCACCCCAACCACCTTCCCTAAACCCCCTCGTACGCCCCACACCCCCTCCTGTGCCCCAACCCCTTGCCTCTTCCTGCACACTGCACCCCCTCCCATACCCCATACTCCCTCCTGCACCCCAACCACCTACCCCAGCCCTACAGTCATGACTCTGCAAGGAATTTCCCCACCCCAATGTGGCCCTCGGACCAAAAAGTTTGCCCACCCCTGGTCTAGATGCAGAGGAATTACTCCCCCCCGCCTCCAATGATTCTTATACACCATCCCTGAATTCATGTAAAAACCTCAAGCTTGAAAGAATGCATGTAGCAGCTTTATACCCCTGATTAGTCCCAATGAATAAGACTATTTGTGTGCATGTTTGCAGTGTGAGGGTAAAAGTTCACACTAAAAATATGGAATCCAGAAACCAAGAGTCATAGCATTAAAACCAGGTATTTTCATACTATATTTTTCCACAATACCTCTTGAACCTCTCTGAAAAAAAAATTACAAAGTAGCCTTTATCATGCAATATTAAGTCTAACAACAACAATTAGAAGGACAAAATGTTATGATTATAAGAAAAAGGCAACAACATAAATTATAAGGCTTTGTATTTCTCAGTCCTAGAAGATTTTTTTAAAAAAAGTGTTGGTGAAAATTAATAGTTTCAGTTGCAGTACTTTAGTGATGGTCCTTAATCTTCTAACTATGTAAATTATGATTCAACAGGATACTGATACTCAAGCAAAAAGTTCAGCAACAAAGTTTGCTGTCTCAGTGGTTTATAGGTCTTAACCACAGCATTGCATTTTGGTCACCAAAAATTGACATTATTCATCTACATTTATTGGTTGCTGTTTTTAGAATGTAAATACAAGAGCCTTAGCAACACTAAGCTTTAGAAAGATGACATAGTACCTGATTAATCTTTTTAGCCTCTTTACAGAATACCCTCTGGCTACAAGCACGCTAAACTTAAAATACACTGTTTCCTCTCTAAAATGTTAGTTAAAAAGTGTATCACTGAAGTCATATTTGAAAATATCTACATTTCAGTGAGATTTTTTTTGTTTTACATTTCCCTCCTGATTTGTGTACATCTGAGTTGATACTGGTATCCCATAATTTATTCTGGAGATAGCTGAACACCGAATAGGTGTCTGACCTAACAAAGCTCCAGCATTTTTTTTAAAATAAAAAGTTCTGCTAGTTCACATGGCTTCTTCCATAATATATACAAATTTGTGACACTTACATATATATAAAACATGAGCAACAAACTACTTCCTCTATAAACCATGAGCACCCACAACTTCAACTGAAGTCACTGCAAACAGAGTGAAGAGCACCTCACAGGAGGCACTCAGCATTTTCCAGGATCAAGCCCATACTTCAAGAAAAATATCATTAAATACCAGCAAAACAGCTGCTGTAGGTTTACCAAGCATTTGTGACAGTACACTTTTAGCTTCATGTTAAAAATATTATAAGAGAAACATTATTAATTGAATATCTGATATGCAACCACAAAAAAATTCATACGCACAGAAAAAAAGCTGAGGACCATAACCTCAGCTGGTGTAAACTAGTATAAACTGGTATAGCCTCATTCTGCCCTAAGGTATTCATATCCTTTACACTGTTGGTCCAAATTCTCAAAGCAAAATAATAAGAAAATTAGTACTTCTAAGTAAGGAAACATCAGGAAATCATGTTTAATGACTCTAAAGGTCAATCTATTAAATCTCAAATATTATTCTTCTAGATCTACAAAAAAAATTTAACATTTTTTAAAAAGCACTGTCCAGTGATGCATAAAGAAATGAAAAAAGGGAAACAGAAATTGGATGATCACCACTTGTATGAACTTCACATCTGCAAATACAAGGAAGAGTTGTAAGCAAAGAAAAACAGGAAAAGAAAAATGAATTGAGAAGAGATTTAAAAATATTGTACCTGCTTTGCTTCCTGATGTATTCCAGCCAGTGCTGCTGGGATTTGATGAAGCACTGTCACCATTTTTAATTTGGTCACTAAAAGAAATAGGCACACACAAAAAAAATCTACTAAAGGACAATAGCCAAAATGTTTCCTTCTCCAAATGCAATATATAAATGAACACTGTATGCTATAATTAATAAGTCAATATATTTTTATACTTTCCAGTTAAATTATTTTGACCAGTCATACTAATCAATTATATTTAAATATAAAACTTTTCATGATACTTAAAAAAGAAAACTACAAAAAACAATAACACATTTACACCACAAGATGTCACTATTATGGAATGCAAAAACTGATGTGTGTCTATTTGTAGACATAACATTGAAAGCTGAAGAAACAGGCATTTCACACAGATCTAGTTTTTATTGTTATCAAACTAAATATGGACTCATCTAATTTTAAACTTGTAAATTCAGCATTTTACAAAGCCTTAATACAGTGAATATGATGGAGTGATTTGTGTTTATCAAAATGGTTTATGTGCTAAAAAATTATATTGAATAAAATAGCATTCTTCAAAAGACAAGTTTATCAACATTCCTCAGTGGAAAAGTTCTAAATTCCAAGTCTCTGAGAGCACTATTGCTCATTGCATATAATAACTGTTCTTTTTGTATACATACTACTGTAACTGTACCACCTAGCCAATGTTTATAAAGCAATTTTGAACATAACAGTTATACTGGGTCAGACCAATGGTCCATCTAGTTCTAGTCCAACATCCTGTCTTCCAAGAGTGACCAATGACAGGTGCTTCAAACGGAATAAAGCAATCATGGAGTGATCCATCCCATCCTCTACCCCAGCTTCTGGCAGTTAGAGGCTAAGGACACCAAGAGCATGCCGTTACATCCCTAACCATCTTGGCTAATGGCCATTGATAAATTCATGGAAGATAGACCCATCTAATTCTTTTTGGAACCCCATTATAGATTTTTGGCTATCACTACATCCCCTGGCAATGAGTTCCACATGTTCACTGTGAGTTGCATGAAGAAGTACTTCCTTTTGTTTGTTTTAAACCTGTTATCTATTAATTTCATTGTGTGACCCCAGTTCTTGTGTTATGTGGAAGAGTAAATAACACTTCCTTATTCACTTTTTCCACACCATTTACGTTTTTACAGACCTATATCATATCCCCTCTTAGTAGTCTCTCTTCATGCTGAAAAGTCCCAGTCTTTTTGCATAATGCTATTCCTTTGATATGTAAAAATTCCTATTCATTATGTGATCAGTTTTTGTTTGGACAAGAAGGAAACTAATGCATTTCAACATCTGTGTTCGGCATGTAGATAGTTACGGCAAAACTGCATGGATAATTAAGAACCCAAGTAGTACATTCCCATTAAAAAAGGGGAAGTTTTTCTTCTTTAGATTCTTATCTATCAACGAAGACATCATAGTCGAGGTGGCGTATGTCTGTTTTCTATTTTCAGTATGCATTTAAGTTAACACATTTTGTTCCAATTATAGGTCACATACTGATACGATTCATACCCTTATATTTCATTCATATAGTAAATAGAGATGTGTTAGCAATGCTATTGGAAATGTCTTATCTGTTAATTTGACTTCTCCAAGGTTTAAAGTTAAAACACTCATTTAAGTATTTTGCTGGATTGAGGCCTAAACCCCTGTCAGTCCAGATATTAGATAAAAGTCACCCTATCAACAGATGAAGACAGAATAAAAAACACAACTTTTATAAGTTTACTCGCCCTACAAACTGGGCTGGACTGGCTGACTGCTTGATTAGAAACTTTCCAGGAAATTATGTTATAGTGGAGCACCGGTTCAACATTGTTAAGTTTTAGCAGCATTTTCTATTTAAAGGAGGACTTATCCAGGGGCATATCTACACTACAAAAAGTCAACCTATGCTAGGTCGACTTACAGCCACTGCAGCACTTACTGCGATGGCTGACGTCCACATTGCTCTCCTTCTGTCATTGGTGCCTGTCCACACCAGGAGCACTTCACCAACTGAAGAGGTGGCGTGCGGGGAGCTGACCTGTCAGGAGCAGGGGGCAGCTACCTGGGCTTCTTGACTCCCTGAGCAGGGAGCAGAAAGCAAGGGGCAGCCAGAACCCACCACCAACACCAGGCTTTCTTGGTCACTTCCACGGCTCCAGCACAGAGCCCTGAAATTGACAAGAATGGCAGCCAACACCTGATATAAGTAAGGCAGTGTCAACATAGACCAGGGGTGGGCAAACTTTTTGGCCCGAGGGCCACACGGGGCTTCAGAATTGTGCAGAGGGCCAGGTAGGGAAGGGAAGGGCCCCGCCCCCTATCTAACCCCCACCCACTTCCCGCCCCCTATCTAACCCCCACCCACTTCCCGCCCCCTGACTACTCCCCTCAGAATCCCAGCCTGTCCAAACCCCCTGTAAGGATGCGCAAGACATTGTGACGGTAGACTGTAAGGGTGCTCTCATCCTCGACTCCAGGAAAGGAAGGGGTGCTCACCCCCCCCACTCCGGGGGGGGGTGCTCATTTTCTCCCCCACTCCTGGGAAGGAAAGGGTGCTCATTTCCCCCCCACTCCTGGGAAGGAAAGGGTACTTTCGGCCACTGTTACCAGTCTTTGCCCTGTTATCGCATACTTCCCATGCCAGAGTACTTGGCTTTCAAGGTCTGCTTGCTTTGAAATGAAACACCTGTTTGCATCGTGTGATACTAACAAGACAGAAATAAGGTATTAGTTATTCATGAGGTATGCATGAGATGCAAATGTTCCTGTTATTTCTTTGCCTGTGTGCCCACGCGCAGTGGGCTTCTTCCCCGGACATTGCTCCGATGCGCTGGGTCCCCGTTTAGTGACAGCAGCGAGTGGAGCCCCCGCTGCAGGTGTGTCACTTTGCCTTCAATAAACTCACCTCCTCTATTCAACAGCTGTTTGTGTGCCTCGTTCCTACGGGACAGAAAAGTACCCTGCAACACCCCCCTTCCTTGTCCCCCAGAGACCCCCCCACTCTAATTGCCCCCCAGAACTCCACCCCCTATCTAGCCGCCCTGCTATCTGTTCCCTGACTGCCCCCGCCCTAGACCCCTCACACCCTAACCACCACCCCCAGCACCCACCACCTAAGACCACCCCCAACAAACTGGCTTACCCGCTCAGCCGGGCGTGGGGCCCCACGGCTCGCAGCGCTCCGCCCGGCACCCTGGGCCGGTGCCGGGAGTGTGGGGCCCCGCAGCTTGCCGCGGTCAGCCAGGCACCCCGGCTTGGGGCCCCGTGGCAAGACACGCTTGGCCCGGCCCCTGGCTCGGACTGCAGAGCCGCGGGGCTTTCCGCACTGGGCCCGGCTCCCCAGCCGGCAGTGCGGGGCCACCGGGCTTTCCGCGCTGGGCCCGGCCCCCCGCAGCCATGTGGCTTGCAGTGCTTGGCCCGGCCCCCCAGCAGGGAGTGTGGGGCCCTGGGGCTTGCCGCGCTCAGCCCAGACCCCCGACTGGGAGTGTGGGGCTGTGCGGCTTGCTGCGCTCGGCCCGCGGCTGAGAGGGCGGGGCCAGTGGCCCCGGTCCAAGCTCACAGGCTGGATGAAAATGGCCGGCGGGCCACATGTGGCCTGTAGTTTGCCCACTTCTGACATAGACACTGCATCAACCCAACTACACCAACGTAAGTCCTACACTTCTCCTGGAGGTGGAGTTATGTCAGCGTAGGGCACTTACATTGGTGGGAGCAAGTCTGTACTGTGTACACTGACATAGTTAAGTCGATATAAGCTGCCTTATGTTAACCTAACTGCAGTGTAAATCAGGGCGAGCTGCTCTAGAAATCCTCATGCTTACTCGGACTCTTGAAATTTACTGTGCCTCATAAGTGTGCTAGGTAGGGTTAGGCACCCACATTTATGATGAATTGAGCATGGGGTTCCCAAGATACAACTCTCCCTCCAAACTCCAGCATTTTACAAAATTAACAGGTGATAAATTTTTTTGCACACAGCTGGGGCTCAGACCATGATGCTAGTCATCTCCCAGTTAAGCTCAGTCTCTTTACATAGATCTCAGCTAGTGCATGGCACCCATTACCCTTCAGCGAAGCAATATTGAAAAAGTTAAAAGAATCTGACTGTCTAGAATGGTACCTACCAAACACTCGCACACCAAAGTTACTAAAATGAGACTGTGCAGCAAGACTAGGAAAGAGGGTTTCTCGGCAGCCCACTGTTAGATTATGTGAGTAGCTCAAGGAAACATGCTGTGGCACTGGCCAGTGAATCTGAGCTACCAGCACCTGCTGTAAATTCAAACCCTGCCATTGATAGAAATCTGAGAATGATCTGTCGGAATGATGCTTCTTTACTACCTGCCTCTGACTGGGGGATTTTTACTTTTGAGAAATATGCTCCACTACTTTGTACAGCTAATTTAGAAGGGACAGTAACTATTTTTTGAAATATAAATTACACGTACACTAGGCAGATATGATTGCTGGGCAAGTTGCTACTTTTTCACATAGGGGATTATAATAGCAGAGCCCCATCATTAATCAATTGCTACTGATTAACCAGAGGGAAGACCAAAGAGTTTGGATAATGTAACCATACCGATCTGAGTGTGCTTAAGGTCAAGGGGTTCCTGATGTACAGAACCCTAACATGAGGTGCTCAGATTATTTTTAAATTCTTATACCTTTTTTCATGCAGGGCTTGGTTATATGGTAAGGGATTTTACAGATTACAAGGAGTACTGAGGAGGACATGGGGGCTGTGGGGATTAGAGGAAGGAGATCTGTCACATTCTCCCCTCCCATATGTGCCAAAACTGGGGGACCATGTCCTGATGGGCGTCTAAGACTCTCTCTTCCCCACAGATGGGATCTGAGTATTAGAAGAGATTGAAATGTCATCTTCGAGGGTTTCGTCAAAACAAGTGTTTCAAGCTGCCAGAGCGCCTAGAGGCAGATTGCATCAGCCCTGAGGAAGAGGTCAGTGGAAGTGGTCTAAGCCTGATCCCCTTTTTTCTTCCTTCTCCACTGGTCCTGTCTGGCAGGCTACGCAAAACAGTGTCCAGCCTGTAGCATTTTCTGGGCACTGCTGGTGTATACAGATGCAAGACTTTAGGGTTGCCTTAGTATCCTCAAGTCCGTGGAGTTTGGTGTCTGTTTGCTCTGTAAAGAGCGAGGAGCCTTTGAATGGGAGATCCTGGAGGGTTTCCTAGACCTTCTGAGGAAACCCCAAGGTCTGTAACCACTAGTTTCTACACATGGTAACAGCCATGGCCATCGACCCTGGCCACAGAATCAGAGGCATCCAAGGCTGCCTGCAGGCAGGCCCAGGAGACTGTCTTCCCTTCTTCAATCAGTGAAGAGAACTCCTGTCTGGCCTCTTTGGGAGAGCATGTGTTTAAATTTTTGCATTGCCTCTCACACTTTAAAATCACTGTGACCTAGCAACGCTTTCTAGTTTGCTATTCAGAGTTATAGCCCACCTGTCGAATAGGCTTTTCAGCCAAACAAGACCAGCTTTTTGGGGTCCTTTGCCTGGGACATGGGTCCACTTGATCTTGATGATCCCCCTCGTTGGTGGCCACCACTGCTAGTGACCCTTGAGGAGGGTGTGAAAACAGAAATTTGTACCCGTTGGCTGGTATGAAGTATTTGTGCTCCGTCCATTTGGCTACGAGAGAGAGGGAAGCGGCAGTCTGCCAGAGAGCTCTAACTTGGTCCATGATTGCCTCATTAAGAGGTAGAGCCACTCAAGGGACTCTCTGCTGACAAAATGTCTAGTAAACTATGCGTTATCTCTTTGACCACTTTGGCTTGGATACCCAAGTTTGAGGTGACCTGCTTTAATAAGTCCAGGTAGGTCTTCTGGTCATCTTAAGGTGGGGACACACTAATAGCCCCCACTGCCTCATCTGGGGAAGAGCAGGCAGCTAAAGCTGGTTGAGGGGCCTCTGCCCCTTCCTCTGTCTCAACTAAGACCTGTGGGACCTCCTCTTGAAGTTTGGCACTGGGCTCAGCACCAGAGTCCAGGTTAGGAGTCTCGCAGCACAATACCAGAGGTGCCATACTTTCCAAGGCCCCAGAATAAAAATGCCTTGAAATGATGCTCTGGCCAGGGGGAAATCTCCACAGGTTCCAAAAAGTCTATTGCATGAGTGTCATTTCCCACAGTCCTGGAGACCAAGCGTTTGGGGGCACCATGGCGCCTTGAGGTTATCTCAGGGTAGGAATGATGCGCGGAGTGGTGCAGATGGTCCTGACAGTGGGGAGAGAAGGATCCCTCTTTGGGCTTTGATGAGCTGGGAGTCTACCCTGCGGAAACTAAGATGGTGCCAACTTTCTCGGTGCTGGCAAATGGCATCACGGAGAAGTCTGAGCCAAGGCCACCATAGGGCGTTTTCCCCTAAAGAGTGGCCATGGTGCCGTGCAAAAGCTGCGGGATGGCTCTCCGTTATCCACTGATACTGGTGGTGCCAAGTCCTGAATCTCTGGGGACCCTGGGACTGAAAGAGTGAGTAAGTCTCTAGCAGCCGCAAATGCCTCTGGCCCACCCATTCCAGGGAGGCATGGAACCAGGTAACAAGCCTACTGGCCCAGCTACCTGCAGCCTCCCAGCACCAACAGGGATCCCAAGCCATGCGTCACTGCCTACCCCACCTTCAGCACCAGCAGGGGTCCCAGCCCATGCACTGCCGCTCCCTCTGAGAGCCTTCCACACACACCCTTGTGGCCTCCCGGATTCAGTCAAGGGTATTCAGAAGTAGTCATGGAGAGTGAATTTTTGTTTATTCACTATGACCTGTCTATGACTTTTCAAAAAATACCTGTGACTAAAACACAGCCTTAATAATCACTGACGACGCTATCCTTCATGAACTTAACTAATTCTTTTCTGAACCCAGTTATATTTTTGGCCTTCACAATAGCCCCTGGCAACGTGTTCCACAGATTGTTCATTATGTAAAGAAGTACATAACCCACTGTTTACTAATTTCATTGGGTGACCTAGGTCCTGTATCATGTGAAGGGTACATAACACATCCCTATTCACTTTCTCCATACCAGTCATTATTTTATAGACCTGTATCATATCTCCCCTCCCCCCTACCTTTTCTAAGCTGAGAAGACCCAGTCATTTTAGTCCATTTTCACATGGAAGATGTTCCATACCTCTAATCATTTTCATTACCCTTCTCTGTACCTACTGCAACTTAAGGACACAGGTCTAATACAAAGAAGAGGAAAAAATTCCTATTGTACAGCTCTCATGTGTTGGAGAAAAACCTGTTCAAGAACAAAATGACTGGAAAACAGATTTTTCCTAATTGTCTTAAGACAAGTACTTAGAGCTGTACCTGCAGATACGGAGTGTTTTGATTATTTAGGTTCAGCTCCTCTGATATTAGTTTCCCTAATTCAAATGTAACATCTGCTGTAAATTATTTGGATTTTCTGGCAGATTTTCATGGACAAAGTGATAGGTGGCTTCTAACTACTAGGTTAAAAAGATTGACAAGCATGAAAGCTTGTCGATTCAGCGATAAATCACAAAGAAGAAATGAAGCCAGCAAGATTTTATTGAGAATGAATCTTGCCAACTTAAATTCTCAATCCGTGAGAAGACCTATTTAAAGAAAACAAAATTAACTGATTCCCATACCCTACTTTCTATTTTGTGTTTTTTTAAATATATTTTTCTTGCTCTCTCTCACACTTTCTGCAGGTTTAATTATTGAATCAGAGCATTTATGTTTTCTGGAATATAATTTAGAAGAGTCTTATCCCATGACCTAGATATATCTTCTGTATTGCAAATCCATGCTCCTCTGATAAATAGTTTTTATTCATTCAAGCTCTAAAGTTACTAAAGGATTTCAGAATAGGGAAATTAGAAATAGCATCCTTTCCTGAAGATAATTTTGACATAAAATACCTGGCCTCACATGCTGGTCACTAATCAGTTGCAAATTTAATAAAATGTTTAGATCTTTTGTCTCTTCTCTTTTATTCATTAATCTGTAACATTTTATCAATACCTAAGGGCATAGTTCCCACCACTGCACTGTCCATAATACACACTGATTTGCATTTGAAGATTGCCAGGGGAGACCAATTTAGTTATTCATGGTTCAGTATCAGATATTCTTTTACATCTGCAAAATTTATCTCCCCCCTCCCCCCACGAAGATCTGAAAAAGGTCTGAGGAAGGAAGAAATTTACTTAGACTGCAAACTCTTTGGGTTAGGAACTATCTTCTTGTTCTGTTTGCACAGTGCCTAGTACAATGGCTTCATGATACATGAATGGGGCTCTTAGATGCTAGGTTAATATAAACAATAGTATAAATATTAAAAAATAATAATGTTACTGGTTGGAAAGAAAGGGATTGCTGCAGTTTTCTTATAGTGAAAAGAATTTTGGATAATTGTATTTATATATAGACATGTGTATATATAATATGTATACATATTTTGTTCGTTGATGTGACATTCTCAAATAGCAGCATGAGATAAAGCCTAGCATATTGTTAGTCTAATTTAAAAAACAAAACCTATCCAAGTTGCAAGATGTAATGGCAGAGATTCTAATCTAATCCTTCAAGACATGAAAGGACATATTAATGTGGTAAAACTTAATCTGTGAGAGGCTGTGCCAGCTACACAATTTTTACAACCGAAATTGCCAGAGGATCCATGGATTGGTACTTATTGCAACTTCAGAAATGGTCACATCACATCCTCAGAAGTGTAAAAATATTACATTCTAGCAAGCTTGAAAGTTTTAGGGAAGAGAGAAATGGAAAGAAAGAAAGAGATGAGAAAATACAGTCCACCAACAAACAGAAAAACATGTATTTGATCAAACTGGAAACATTTTAAATGGAAAAACTCCTTATTAATTAAAAGGGCCGCTCTTCATATCAGCATAAACAAAGGGTCTTGAAAGGCATCGATCCATTTTTTTCAAAAACAAGTTTTTATGAAAAGTTCAATACAGTAGTTAATCACCATCTGAATTGTAATGATTAGTACTAAGCAAAACAGAGCATACTGTGGTTCAAATTACTGGACACTTCAGTGGATATAGTATAATGTGCCATACGCATGGCAAGCTGTATAAAAGCTCTAAAGAGGATTCAATTTAATAAAGGGCAAGTAAATAACTTTGTACAAGATAAGTTCTGTACAGTGAGCTAAAAACAACTATTTTTAGCATGCCTGCCAGTTTTGCAATTATCACTCAGTTTGAGGTTCATTCCTCGCAATTACTAAGAGCAGTAGTTGGCAAACTTCTTGTTGTCAGGACTCTCTTGGGAATCTTAACTAATTTCCAGGCATCTCTCTCTCACACACAAAGTTCCTCTTCCGCCTTGGTGGGTCCTGCACTTATCTGCAGATTTGCTTGCTGTGTTTATTGGCAGATTTGCTTACCTCAGAGTTTCATGGCAGCCCTCAGTTTGGCCACTTTTGCCAGTGGCCCAAACCTGCTGTTCACTCAGCTACCCTCATCCCTGGCCAGAATGGGGAAAAAGAAGAGAACAATCCTCACAGTCTCTACTGACCCACCTAGTGGGTCGGGGAACAGGCCAGAGACTTTCCCCTCTAGTGGAACCCACTGTCTGGGTCAACTCCTGTGTCTGATCAGGAGTTGGGAAGGGGAAGTGGGGGGAACCCGGGCCCAACTTCTACTCTGCCTCTTGCTTCCAGCTCCTTGCATGCACCTCACTAACTGAAGTGAGGTCCTTTTTAAAACCAGGTACCCTGATTAGCCTGCCTGTCGTAATTGATTCTAGTAGCTTCTTAATTGGATCCAGGTGTCTTAATTAGCTGGCCTGCCATAACTGGTTCCAGCCCAACTTCCTGATAGTGGTCTGTTCCAAAACAATCTTACTTAGGGAAAAGGAATCAGTTTAATCTGGGACTAATGTATTATCTTCTATCAGTCTTCTGGAGCCATCTGGCCTGACCCTGTCATGAGAGAGAGATTAGGTATAAGTGTGTGTGTGTGTATATATTTTTTTTATATTATCATCTCTCTCTATATATATCTATATATGGGAGTGTGACGTGCCTGTGAAGTATAAAAATGACTATATAGTCATTTTAAACCCAATAATATATCTTGAATGTTACTAGTAGACACACAGCTTTGAAATGTTAGTGATCAAATGAAATTTGAAAGCATATACATCTATTTCATTCATTCATTCTCATGTCAAGCAGGTATCCTTACCTATACTGAACTAACATTTTTGTCACAAGAGGAATAAATCTTCTTAGGTCAAGGGGGGGAAATGATAAGTTTTTACTGAATATATCATTTGCATATAGTAATAGTTATGAATTTAAACATACAAAAATCTTTGAATTCTAGCAGTTCTATATATTTTGACACAGGACATATTAAGCAATTAAATGTGACCGGAAAGAGAAAAAAGTAAATACTGACCTTCCACGTCTGAATGGCAGTAGGGATGTTGCTACTGCCCCTTTTAAGAAGTCTTCCTCCTCCAACTTATTATGCTCATTGTAAATTAGTGGAATACTATCATCCTTAAAATTGGACTGTGGACTTAGTTCTGTTAAACAACTTTTATTACTTTTCCTTGAAAGATCACCCATAGCAGCTGGTTCTTCAGAATTTACCCCCTCCTTATCTGCAAAAACCAGGAATAAATGTTTTGCAAAAATGTTCTTACAAGATGAAAGCACAGCAAGGGGTCTTTAAAATGTAATATAGGAATTTTTACTTCATACTATCTTTCCTATTATTGCAGCAAGCTGACATCAATTAGAGAAATCTGTATCAAAGTAACTAAAACACAATATTCTACTTCACATCAGATCTTTTTAGAGACATTCATTTTTTTAAAAAAGAAAATCTAATTTTTAAAAAGATACCCAATATATTTAAAGGCTTTTTGGCCTTTCAATTATTTTGAAACTTTTCTTTCCTCTTAGAACTAGAAAGCATCACATTTTTTAGTAATAGGGTTGAGATTACCAGCCAGAAATTGGATATAAAAAGTAATTTAAGCAGGAGGTACAATGAAGATTAAAGGAATACTCTCAAGGTTAACATGTCCCCAAAAGGAACTTACACAAAGGCCAGGCCTACACTGGGGTGCAGGGCGGGGAGGGGAGAGGAGTCGACCTATGATACGCAAATTGAGCTACACTATAGACGCATCTTAGATTGACTTATCTGGATGTCCTCATGGCGATGAGTCGACAACTGCTGCTCCTGCCTCTCATGGCAGTGTAGTTCCAGAGTCCACGGGGAGAGCGCTCAGGGATCAATCTATCGTGTCTGCACTAGACTTGACAAACCGATCCTCAAAAGATTGATCAATACCTGCTGATCTGTCGGGTAGTGTAGACTTACCTAAAGCCAATGTAAATGTTTCCCTGATACTGAAAAATGTATTAGTCTTTCTAAATAAATGGCTGCAAGAACATTAAATTCTCTTCTCAACGAGACAACAAAGCAATATCGTGGTGCTGGGATCTATGGATCAGATTGTAGATAGACAGGAGGGAATAAAAATCACATGGTAAAAGCACATATTGTACAGTGCCTCTTTATATGCTTACTTTGGAGAAGGAACAAAAATGGGATAAACAGATTGGTACTGGTACATACTCAGTGCCTCACATTACAGTTTGATTATTATACTGAATATCTTGCCATTTTTATATTTCAAATGACTCCTCATTACAAAGCTTTAACTCATTTTCTGTAACTTTTTTCAGGATAGCAATGCATCAAATAGTTCTCCCTGTCCCGATAATAAACCACTGTTAACACTTTACCATATTTAGAGTTTTTAACCACAAATAAAACCACATAACAGGGTGAACATAATTATAGAAATGTAGGGATGGGAAGGGATCTTAAGAGGTCATCTTGTCTGGCCCCTCATGCTGAAGTAGGGCTAAGTACACCTCGACCATCCCTGACAGGTGTTTGTCTAATCTATTCTTAGAAATCCTTCAATGATGGGGATTCCACAACCTCCCCTGGTAACCTATTCCAGTGTTTAATTATCCTTATAGTAAAAACATTTTTCCTACTATCTAATCTAATTCTCCTTTGATGCAGATTAAGATCATTAGTTATCCTACCTTCAGTGGACATGGAGAACAATTGATCACCATCCTCCTAGTAGCAGCCCTTAACCTATTTGGAGACTGTTACCAGGCTTCTTTTCTCAAGTCTAAACATGCCCAGGTGTCTTAGCCTTTCCTCATAACCTTCTATAATTTTTGTTATTCTCCTCTGGACGTTCTCCAGTCTGTCCACCATTTTTTTAAGCATGGAGCCCAGTACTCCAGCTGAGGCCAGTGCCAAGGAAAACAGGACAATTACCTCCCATGTCTTATGTACAACATTCCTGTCAATACTTCACAAAATGATATTAGCTTTTTCCACCATTGCATCACATTGCTGACTCTCATTCAATTAGTGATCCACTTTAACCCTTAGACATTTTCTTTTCAGCAGTACTATTTCCCAGCCATTAACCCCCATTTTATAGCTGTCCATTTTATTTTTAATTCCTAAATGAGATACTGTGCACTTGTCTTTACTGAATTTAGCTTGTTGATTTCAACTTATTCTTCAATTTGTCAAGGCTGTTTTGAATTCTAATCCTGTCCTTCAAAGTGCTAGCAACACCTCTCAGCTGAGTGTCATACACAAATTTTATAACCATTAATTCCACTCTATTATTCAGGTCATTAACAAAAACACTGAATAGTATCAGACCCAGGACAGACCCCTGTTGGGCTAAACTAGGCTGGGAGGATGTATTGAGAGTAAACCATTGATGACTACTCTTTTAGCAGTTGTTCAACCAGTTGCATGCCCCACCTTACAGTAATTTCAGATAGATAACATTTCCCAGGTTTGCTTATGAGACTGGCCACGTAGAATTGTGTCAAATGCCTTACTAAAATCAAAATATATCATGTCTATAGATCACTCCCATCCACTAGGCCAGTAACCCTGTCAAAGTAGGAAATTAGATTGTCAAGAGCTAATCGTGCCAACAAGATCCATGTTGGCTATTACTTATCCTATTATCCTCTAGATGTTTATAAACAGATTATTAAACAATCTTTTCCTATATCTTTCTAGGTATCTAAATTAGGCTGACTGGTCTATAATTCCCTGGGTCCTCTTTACTCCTCTTTTTAAAGACAGGCACTATGTTGCCCTTCTTCAGTCCTCTAGGACATCATCTGTCCTCCAAGAGTTCTCAAAGATAATTGCTAACCAGATTGCTTCAACTAGCTCCTTAAGTAACCTAGCACAATTTTCATCAGACCCTGCTGACCTGAATACATCTTACTTATCTAAATATTCTTTAACGTGTTCTTTAACTATATTGGCTTGTGTTCCTTCTCCCTTGTTCTTAATATATATATTGTGTTAAGCATCTGATCACAATTATCCTTTTCAGTGAAGACTAAAGCCAAATAAGCATTCAACATCTGAGCCTTCTTGACATCATCTGCTATTAGCTCTCCTTCTCTGCTAAGTAGAGGACCTACATTTTCCTCTATCTTTTTCTTGTTCCTAATGTATTTAATAAACCTCTTCTTATTGCCATTTATGTCCCTTGCTAGGTGTAACTCATTTTGTGCCTTAGCCTTTCTGATTTTGTCCCTACACGCTTGTGCCATTCTTTTGAACTTCTCCCTAGAATAAGCCCATATTTCCACTTTAGAACTCTTTTTTGATTTTCAGGTCATCGAAGAGCTCCCAACGGAGCATTACTGGCCTTTTACTATCCTTATCATCCTTCCTTCACATTGGGACAGACAATAGTAAAGGTACAAGAGCAAACTTTCAGAAACGGGCAGTTCTCCTGAACTTTTTCCTTTGGATTTCTTTCCATGGGACTTTATCTACACCAGTTATCTGAGTCTGTTAAAGTCTGCTTTTTTTAAGTGCACTGTCCTTATTCCACTGCTGTAACCTTTTTCTTTCCTTAGACTCATGAAATCTATAATCTCATGATCACCTCCACTCAAATTTCCTTTTTTTAATCGACACCTGGAAGCCTAGTGATTTAGGAGCCTAAGTCCTGTTCTCAAAAATGAAAGTCAATGGAGATTTAGGTACCTAAGTTACATTTTAAAATGGGACTTAGGTACTCTGAAATTTTTACTCTAAAACATCACATGGCTCTAGATTTAGACACTTGAATTATATTGAAATGCTCTTACTCTCATCAGGAAGTATTTTATCCAGAAGAAGATTTCCCTGAGAAAATCGGGCTCGGGCACTGCTGACTTTCCTAACCTCCATTGGGTCCACTGGAGGCTTCGGGAAGGAAATAGAAGAATCTTCATCTTTTATAGGCGATGAAAGTAGTTTTGGCTTCTATTACAAAGAAAGATGAAGATCAGTTTCTACAAACTTATATCCCATTTGTATTTCCATATAACCTAACATTAGCAAAATAAAACTTTGCAGTATTCACTGTATATTTTCTTTCAACTTCTGACTAATTTAGGTGAGAATTAAACAATAGCAACCAGAAAAAAAAAAATCTAGTTTTTCTTTAAGCCACTCCATGCAACAAAACAAGTTAGACCAAATATGTCAGTATGACCACAGAAAGCCAACAAAAATAGGCACCGAGGAAAGTATGTCTAAAACCAGTCCCAAGAGAAAACTCAAGTGCTAAAAGAATTAACCATAAGCTAGCTTTAATTTAGCAATGAATTTATTAAATCTAAACAATATTTATTTCCCTTAAAATAAGCCATCTACATTAAACATGAGCTCCATCACAAAATTTTGTACCCAATCCTGAAAGGCACCAAGTATGCACATTTCAAAGAAGGCCTGTTTGCAGTGCTGCTACTTAGGAAGTTGGCTTAATTTGTAGAAAATTAAAAAGTACCCATTTGAATTCTAATAGTAGGTATGCCAATTCCTATTACACACTGTCCTGGGCACATGGATCCATAAATCCATGAGTTCTAGGCTACTGCAAATCCATATATTAGATGAAATTACAGACCCTGTAAAAGCTCCATCTGGTACAACATAGCAGTCCATGTGCTTAGCAACTCAGATGTCCATGAATTCATCACCCTCAGGACTCTGCTTCTTGCACTAACTCTCCAGAAAATATAGAGTCCAGCTGAACAACTCTGTTTTAATCTCCAAAGCTCTCCATGGGATTGACTCTAGTTACCCAAAAGAGTGTCCACAATACCTTAATAACCATGACCTCCAACAACAGCTATATTCCACTGGGACTATTACATTTTCTATCACTAGAGGCAAGCTCCTGAGTATGGAAGACCATTTTCACAGGAGCTGGACCTAGACTATGGAACCCACTTTCATAAGAGTGAATGACAACTTCAGACCTCAAATTTTTAAAACTAAATGAAAAAAACCTCATTGCTTTAAACTTGGCTTTCCTCAATAACTTATTTTCACTATCCCATGTACCCACCAAAAGACCTCACTATGAACTAATCAAATTATTGCTTCTACAGGCTGTGGTATTTGGCACTGGATACCCAGAACCATAAGCCACTGTGTTAGCCCTCTGCCTTAGTGAGAGCCTGCCTGCCTTGCCTGGAAACTTTGAGACTCTGCTAGTCTAAACCTTACCTGCAAGGTAAGAGTCACTGAACCCCAGTTCCCAAGAAACCTCCTCCTGCACTGTCCAGTCTAAAGAGACAGAATACACATCAACCTGTTAGGTTAACTTGGTGGTTCTGAATCTATTTACCATTGTAGACTGCAGCTCTGTGCTGACTGGCCTCCAGGTTAAGAACCACTGTGTCAGCTGATGACTAACACTTCACTTCAATACACAGCACTGAGATTGTTTTACATAAAACAAGAATAAGTTTATTAAAAAAGGAAACAAACCAAAATAGAATACACTTTCTAGTGACTAAAACTTAATCTTACGCAAAAATTGAAACTTGTTACGCAGTTTTCTCACTTTCATCAAGTTACCAGCATGTCCCACCTCCAGGCCAGGGGACCCAATGTTTACAGAATCAAAGAGTGCTGTTCCTTTTGTTCCCTAAGTGATTGATAACTATATTAACCCTTTATATTAACCAAAATACATTATCTCGATCTCAAGAGCCAGGAAGGCTTCCTGGGGTGCAGACTGTCCTCCAGTGTGGTCACTAATCTGCTGCTGCTTAGCTTTCTTTACTATATGTGTAAATACTCTTAATGTCTTCTGCCAATACTCATACAGGGGAACACACAAAGTCCTTTGTTTATGGCAGGCTAAGTTTATGCACTGCCTCCCAAACACATTTTAAGAACATATTTACAGCACGAACACAACTCTCTGTATACAACCCATACAGACATCACACAATGATCTGGGGGACCAGCATATCACCAATTTACATGATACCTTACTTGACACCTGTTAGATACATATTATGACAATGGTGTGTTGGGAGTGACGAGTTTGTCAGGCCTGATTTCAGTTACAGTAAGGGAGGCCCTCTGCCATCTGGCAATGAGGAGCTTTTAGTGCTACATAGGCTAGGAAGAGAATGCTTTCTACCTATAAAACACTTGGGAGATTCTTACAATACTACAGAGCTAAGATACCACAAAGACTATAAGTACCTAAATACATCACACTAATATAGTAATTACAATAATTGTATAAAAACACCTAAAACCCCACAGCCTAAACCCCATTTTAAAGATAAGAGTGCTTCTTTAAGGTTTAATTCTTTAAATTAAGGTGCTTCATTCATAGAAATATTTTTCTTTGATGTATCAAAATAATTGCAATGTTATGAAATTGGAAATGGACTCTTTAAAATTCCCCAAAGAACTCAATATTGTGCGAGCCGCTATTATGAACAGAAATATGACTGAAATGAATTACTGAAGGATGCTTGGACAGTACCACTGATGTTACTCATTTAGTGTGCACTGTACTACTTCATTAGACAGCTTAATATTTTAAAGTGTCCATGACCTAATCACATATTAAAGACTAATCTCAACTACAAAACTAGCACATCTATAAAATAATTCAGCATTTTCTCAATAGAAGGCATCAATATATGTTTTTAAAAGTAACTATCCCAGTTTTAAATGTTACCATTTGAAATGACTAGAACTACCATACATTATGAACAACTCAGCCACACTTTTCAACTGCAAGTCTCAGATCAAAAATTCCTAATTTCCTTTTCTATGCCAGTGCTACTCAGCATTTTGCACTTCACTTACCTTAAATATAAAAACAGACTGAGTCAATTTTCCACTTCTGGTTCTTAAGCACTAAGGCAATGCTGTTATATTTGGGGTTAAAATGCTACACAGAAATACTTAAATACCTAAAATACTGTTAGAGAGACATGGTGGGTGAGGCACTCTCTTTTATTGAACTAACTTCTCTGTTGGTGAAAGAAACTTTTTGAAAGCTCTCTTTCATCAACAGAAATTGGCTAACAAAAAGATATTACTTCACCTACCATTTCTCTAATATTCTAGGACCAACACAGCTACAGAACCATAAAAAGAAATCAATTCTACTTTTTCATCCCTCCCATTCTAATAAACCACACAAAACATCCATTTAACGACTTTTCACATAATCCTTTTATACCACTACAGTGGGTTGGTACAATTCACAATACTTTATTTCACCATTATATAACATTCTTTCTAATAAGAACTCACATGATCCAGTGGGCTGAGGCGTGTACCAGAAACCGGTCTTGATTCACCTGATTCAAAACTGGAAGCATGGAGACTAGCATAAAGAACATAAATGGAATATTAACCCAGACCCCATTTTGTTTCCCCACAAAGGATCTTCTCCCCTTGCTTGTAAACAAATGGGAGTATCTCATCTGCAATACTGTTCTTCTTTCCCCATAATTCTACAGGTACAATTTAACTGAGGTGTCAAGTAGAATGGCTCAGTGGGCGTGGGGAGGAAATCAGAGGACTGCCTGCATACTGACACCTTCTCCTACTTCTTGTGTGGAAAATGAATAGAAGCTGCTTGAAGATGTATAACTCAATTTAAGTCCTTGCTACAGCTGCTTCTGGGCAGTCATAAGGGGTGGATGCAGGCAACAGCTCCTGCAGAAGCCATGCTTTTGGATACTGGGACACCAGAAAAGGCAGGAGCCATCTGTCACTGTCACAGAACTAAGAGATCTTGCCCTCTGAGAACTATGCTAAGCCACAAGCCTCTCCTACCAGAGGAGAAGATAACCAGTTATTCCAAAAGGAAAATAATCTTAAACCTGTTTAAACATTTGAAACTCGAGGACTTTTCTGAAATAAAAAAAAATGTAAAGGGTTTAGAAACAGACTTTATGGAAACCGTGATACAAAACCTTCTCCTACACCATACTTAACATATAAATTTGGTGTAATCACTGCCACAGTTAGTTTCAAGTCACAGGAACTTCTAGGACACAGTTTAACAAATATCAGTGAGCATCATTAAAAGATGAGAAAGTCTATACTGCTAATTACATTCTAACACATGAAAAAAGACCATAAACATTATATACACACACATTATATTATATAAAATCAAACCTCTCGCTACTAAAATATAATTAAAAAAAAAAATCTTAAAAAAGTCTCTGTACCTAAACATGGAAGGTGGTCTATTTTCTGGTGTTCGTGAAGATGCAGATCCAAAAAGTTTCCTTTGGTAATCTCTAGGTGTCAATGGCCTCTGAGTTCTTACAGTCCTTAATGCATTTCGTGCTTCATTTATTATCTCAGCGCTGGTCTTCTGCTTAGGTACTGAAGGTCTATAAAATGGTTCTGGCTCTTCTACATTTTTATTCTTTGAAGAATGCATTCTTCTACAAAATACTTTACAGGGAGCACTGTGTATAGGAGACAAAATACAACACTATTTGCAAGTGATTAATAATTAAGACATTAATAAATAATTCAGTTATTCACATGCAGTTAAAACAGGATTTAAAAAGAACAAAAATTTGAAACCAGGGTGAGGGTGGGGAAAATATTCTCAGATATCTCTAGAAATCTCCTTGTACCATTGGAGTTCAAGTAATATTGTTCCTCACTCTTCACATTTCAATCTTCTGGAAAATACTGCAAATGTATAGCATGTGTCCAGCTCAGAGTGTGTTTGATAAGAGGAGAGGGAGTTTAAAAACAATCCCAAACACACAAAAAACACAAAACAAAACCACCACACTTAGAGGCTGCAATGCTTTTAGAGTCACACATCATAGTTCCCAGACATCACAGAGAATTTCATCAAATAACACTATTTCAAATCCAAAAGCTGATGATTCAGTGACCACCACAGTGATGTTACCACAGCAGGAAATAGACAAAGAGCACGTAAAGAGATGACTTTCTTGATCATATACTTAGAAAACAAGCAATATCAGTCTTAATAGTCCTCTACTGTAACAAGTTAGAAGAGGTGCTCACCTAAAAACGTCAACTGTAACTAGAGCCAAGGAAAAGCAGCAAAAAACTAACTTTTGTAAGAACAAACATTCATACATTACACAATGAATTATGAACTAAAACTGCCAGTCAGAG
Source organism: Dermatemys mawii (assembly GCA_007922305.1). Taxonomy (NCBI): domain Eukaryota; kingdom Metazoa; phylum Chordata; order Testudines; family Dermatemydidae; genus Dermatemys; species Dermatemys mawii. The sequence goes on along the minus strand of ML677333.1, from coordinate 56,090,958 downwards.
AATGATTCCACATGTGTACCCGTACAGAGCCACTGAATGACAGTCTTGTTTCAAAAAAATCGCCAAGTCTAAAGAGTCAGTCAATATCCCAGTTCACATCTTTGTAGACATCACTTTTCATTTTTCAGCAGGTTTACCATCCTCATCCAAGTCAGAATTCTGCATGAGGCTGAAGTTGGTTCCTTATTTGAGGTACCAGTGCCTTACTAATGGTTCCCAGTTCCTTATTCAAAGGCCAAAATTATTTTAAGATTTATTAATGTACAATTATTTTATAAATTTCATCAAATTAGTGTGATAAAATGTTAAATTACTAAATTACTTATTAATTAAATAAGAAGCTGAGTTATGACTGACTGTAAATAAGAACATAAGAAAGGCCATACTCGGTCAGATCAAAGGTCCATCCAGCCCAGTATCCTGTCTGCCAACAGTGGCCAATGCCAGGTGTTCTGGAGAGAGTGAACGTAGCAGGTAATGATCAAGTGATCTCTCTCCTGCCATCCATCACTAGCCTCTGACAAACAGAAGCTAGGGACACCATTTCTTACCCATCCTGGCTAATAGTCATTAATGGACTTAACCTCCATGAATGTATCCAGTTCTCTTTTAAACCCTGTTATAGTCCTAGCCTTCACAACCTCCTCAGTCAAGGGGTTCCACAAGTTGACTGTGCAAAGAAGAACTTCCTTTTACTTGTTTTAACCCTGCTGACCATCAATTTCATTTGGTGGAACCTAATATTATTGGAACAAGTAAATAAACTTTTCCTTATTAACTTTCTCCACATCACTCATGATTTTATATACTTCTATCATATCACCCCCTAGTCTCCTCTTGACCCACCAGACTGTTCTGAAGGACCTAGGACAAGTCACTCCCTGATCCAAATCTCTGTTCCTGAACAATATACTGCAACATCACACCACCATCCCACGTGCATAGGGCTTGAAAAGGAGCTGGGTTTTGAATGGTTGTATGAGACAAAATACATACTGGGTCACTCCAAGTTACACATCCCCATGATGGTTTTACATTATGAAGAGATGAGGTTATGCCACTCTCTACACTGAATCTTTTTTTCTGACAAACACATTACCCCCAGTTTTATTCTTTGTCTGCACTGTCAGTTAACATACAATATGCATGAAAAAACCAAACAACACAAAAAGGAATATTCAATCAACTTGCAAATCCAGCTGTAATGTTTTCACAAATACGATAGCTACAAATGAGGTCTACAGGAATTTTTGTTAGAACAACTAAGAATAGGAAAAATGGCTAAATTTATAGAAATGTGTGTGTTAGATATACAGACATTTGTTTTTATTTGAGTTGTGTGTTTTGCTCTTTACCCAACAAAAATAAAATGAAACCACTGGTTGGGCTCCAAACAAACATGTTTATTAACTATATACAAACCTACAAGTCTAGGTTTGTATATAGTTAATAAGTCTAGGTTTGTAGCTTTATGCACACTGCTGCTCTGAGGTTTCCAATGGCTTCTAGAACAGTGACTGTCACTAGAATGCCCACAAACTATTTAAAAGAAATACTAACCTATTTCTCTAGTCTATACTAAATAAAATTAGTTGAAACAGCTAGCGTCTTTGCTGCTGTACGTGCCTCAAGGCAACACACACATGGCTTGGTACACTTTAACGAAACTTGGAGGACTCTCTAATTCCAAAATTCCACCATAGAAACACCAGCCATAAGTCTGAACCATGTCTATGGAAACATACAAAATGATTCCCAGAGTTGTGCATTATCTCCAACAACTTTGCTTTAATGAACTCTATGGTTCATGAAAATGATTTTGATGACTTCTACTGAATTAATCAATATTTGAAACAATGTTTTAAAAATTAATGCTATATTCCAGTTACATGGAAAAAAAAGTGTTACAGAGAGGGCAGATGAAGGATTTTTCTGGGGAAGAGGCATTTCATTTCAGGTTTCATGAATGCCAGTTATATATTTTTGCCCAATAATTAGCATTTTTAAGTGCTCTTACTTGCTACTCAGACTTCAAGCATAAGTATACAAGCAACTGAAAAGTGTCTTTACTTCACATTTATGTCACATCAGTTAAAATTTGTTCATAACATCTTGAGCATGAGTTTTATATTACATTTGCTTCCTCAGCATCCTTCTTTATGTTAACACCATCCAACCCATTCTAGCTCTCTACCTGTGAGATGCAGGCACCTCTTCCACTGCAATGGGGCCCAATGTTACACAAAACTAAAACCTTCAACTTCACACCAGTCATGCAGTCAGAAGATCACCTCCAGTATTTTCTGCCTTCTCTATTCAATGGACTAGTAAAATCTCCAAAAAGATCAGCTGGGCTTTCCTTTTCTTCCTCTTCCTTCGAATATGCCTGAGATTTTTCCTAATCTGTGTAGTTGCATGTGGCACTTTTCATTAGTTCCAGTGAGTATTATCAGTGGAGACTTTCCAGATGACTTCATAATCCTGCAGTTACATCTTGTATCTTCACTCCAAGAAGACAATACACTGTCTTATTGTCCCATGAGGACTCTATCTTGGTTGCTGCTTATTTAACACCACAAGAACACCCATCAGATGTGTCCCCTGTAGATTTCTGTTCCATTCCGCCAGAGACAGTTTCTTTTGTAGTTGGCTTTCTGAGTTTGATACTCCTAGTGGAGCTGACTGCCTCCCTGTTCTTATTTCCTTCTTGGTCAAAAATCATCTGTTCAGGCCTTCATTTCTGCTCTCTTCAATTCCCTTAAGACTGATCCATCCCCATGTGGCATCTGTTATAATGATTTCCAAAATCCTGTTGTCCAAGAAGTGTTCATCTTCTCAGGTGCCGCAGTGTTGCAATTTATGCTTTCAGACCCCATATCTTCTCCTCCCAGTATGGCCACCAGCTTGCATTTCACATACAGGCGTGTCACATCTTACACTCTTTCAACTTACGCGAATTCAGCTTTACACGGTGTCCCCCCAAAAAAACTAAAAATATAAAAACTTTGTTTAGGGCCGGCGATTTCGCCCGTCATTGAATTCAATGGTGTTTCCGCTTTACGTAGAATCGAACCCTCACACAAGACGCAACATGCCTGTACCAGAAATCTACTCTGAGTACCAGCAGAAAGGATAACATAGCACATCCAAGGAAGGTCACAGTATCATCCATATCTGATACCTGGAGCAGAGTTATACATAAAACAAGAACCACACTTCCTCTCTAAACTGCCACTGAAACTCATCCAGTTTGCTAGTTGTATTCATCTGACAACTGACCTACACACTAAGCTTCAACGCTCAACTCCCTACCTTGCAAACAAGAAGGGAATAACCACCGCAGAAACATCAAATACAGGTTTCGTTCAAAGACACAAGGGTCTCAGTGACAAGGCCCACACTGAAACACAAACAGACCTGCCTCACTTGGCCAATTCTGGAGCCCACAACTCAGTCACACCACCTTCAGAGAGAACAAACAGACAAAAGATGGAACAAACACAATACTCCCCAAATCCCTGAGCCTGCAAGCATAGGTTCCATAGCTTTCACCTTCTGAAACACCTGTTTGCTGCTTCTTTTACCCTGCTAAAGGGAGTGGATGTGTTTGGAAGTGGCTGGAAGAGGACTGGTGAAACAGGCAGTACTTTTCCATACAGGTAAAGGCTTGTATATACTTATGGTTAAATAAGCACTGCTGTGATCAATGCAGTGGTATTGATTCAGTGGGTCTGGTGAAGACAAGCTAAGTAGATGGCAGAGCACTCTCCTATTGATATCTGAACTCCATCTCCCCAAGAGGCAGAAAGTAAGTCAGTGAGAGGGTGTTTACTGTTGACACAACACAGTGTAATCACTGCTGTAAGTCAACCTAAGTTACATCGACTTCAGTTATGTAACTGTACCTTAGGTTGACTTACAGCTTTAATGTGGATGAGCCCAAAGTTTCAAGTAAAGGAGTTTCATCTTTCAACTACTTCAGAACAGATTAACAGTTGAAGGGACATGTCAGCTGGGGTGACCTACAACTTGTTTTGTCATATAGTGCCAATCAAAATCCAGTTCTTTATTCAGTCACCATTTACAGTAGAGAAGTGGGGTTAGAGCTTCATGTAGCAATGTTTCACCAGAACAAAGCTTCAGGTCAGGGAGTTACTTGTCTCATCTCCTTTAGATGAATTTGAGATGGACCTGTCATTTGGCGTGACCAGAGACTTGTTTTGTCACATACAGCCAGTCAAAATACAGCTCCTAATTTAACTATTTTAATTCATAATTAAGTAATTATGCAGTATTATAGCTGTTTTGGTCCCAAGATATGAGATAAGGAGAGAGTGAGGTAAAATCTTTTATTAGACCAATTTCTGTCTCTCTCACCAACAGAAGTTGATCTAATAAAAGATATTGCCTCATCCACCTTCTCTCAATTATATAATTAGCCATTTAAATTGTCACATTCAGTCAAATGAATTTGATAAAATTTCTAAAAATTTAAATCCTGCACTGATATATTTTTAAACAATTTAGGCCTTTGAACAAGTAACTGGGAACTATGAATAATGACCTGGTATCACAAATAAGCAGCCAACTTCAACCTCATGAATTCGTCCTTTGCTCCATGAGTGGTTTTCAACCTATACACCATTTTGGGCCACATCCAATACCACCTGTTTGGCCCCAAGGATGTCACAAGAGCCGCAGCTTTGTGCAGATTGGGCCATGGATCGTAGGCTGAGAACCACTGAACTGTTCCACTTTTGCAGGGGTCGGCAACTTTTCAGAGGTGGTGTGCCGAGTCTTCATTCATTCAGTGAAATTTAAGGCTTCATGTGCCAGTCTGGAAGGGGCTTCGGGCAGAAAGGGAGTGGCTGAGGGGGTCAGTCCACCCACACTTTGGGGTTTCTCAGCGCTGAGTGGGGCAGGTGGGGACCCCGGCTGGCAAGGGGCCAGGAGGGGGAAGCCCAGAGCAGGGGCAAGCTGAGCAGCTCAGCCCGCCACTGCTCTGGGGTTTCCCCCGGAGGCTCCTGCCAGCCAGGGTCTCAGCCCACTGCCAGCCTGGGTTCCCTACACCCAGGCTAGTAGCGGGAGCTCAGTGGGGCAGGCAGTGGGTCCCTGGCTGGCAAGGGGCCAGCAGGGCTAAGCACACTCAGCCCGCCACCACTTTGGGGTTTCCCCGGCAGGCTCCTGCCAGCCGAGGTCCCACTGCCTGCCCCACTCAGCTCCCGTTGCTAGCCCGGATATAGGGAACCCAGGCTGGCAGCGGGCTGGCAGGAGCCTGCGCAGAAAACCCCAAAGCGGCAGGCTGAGCGCTTAGCCCGCAGCTGCTCTGGGGTTTCCTCCACAGGCTCCTACCAGCAAAGCTAGCAGCGGGAGCTGAGTGGGGCAGGCAGCAGGATCCTGGCCGGCAAGGGGCCAGCAGGGGAAACCCCAAAGCAGCAGCGGGCTGAGCCGTCCACCGCATGCCAGAGGAAATCAGCTAGCGTGCCACCTTTGGCACGCATGCCATAGGTTGCCAACCCCTGCACTAATGTATTGAAGTAAAAGTATATTTTGCTCAGTATTTGAATAAGCATTTCACTGGATGCAAGCTGGTAGCTTCTATCCCTTTGTATCTATTTATGAGTAAAAGTGAACAGCAGAAGAGACTGGAAGATGCCTTCTTTGATCTTTCTAAGCGTTGAAGCAAAATCTCACTTCTCCCACATCACTCCTCTCCAATCCTCTACTTCCTTCTGCTTCCTATGTTGTCATGCTTCTTTCCCAACTGCTCCTTTTGTATCTCCTTCCAAGTGGAGAGATTGTCTCTAAAACAGTCTGTACCAAAACTGCATATGAGATTATAGTTTGATTAAAAACAAAACACTATTAATTGTCCATTGCTAAGGTGTAATTTTAAAATAGTACCTCCAGCACAACATAGACCCATATTAATAGTATTAAAATAAGCTTTCAATTTTTGGTGTAATTTTGTTAATAAGGATGGTAGGGTTTTTTTCCCCCCCCCAATTTCATGCAAAAAAAAAACCAGAATGAACAGCAGCAAAAGGAGCTGATCCTACAGTCCTTAATTCATATGACACAACTATAGCAAAGTCAATGGAAATTTTGATCAAGACAACCCCTATATAACCAGTACCTGTGGAATAAGAACTGACCTGACTCTTTAGAGAAAACTAAAACAATACCAGCAAAATAAGGGGGTTGGGTTTTTTCAGGTTGTTTTTAAACCCTTCTAAAAAACACCCATACACCACAGTAAGCTTACGCTCCCTGATCTTGTCTTCATACGGTAAACTACAGGAACTCCTCATTTAAAGTCATCCCAGTTAACAGTGTTTTGTTGCTGATCAATTAGGGAACATACTTGTTTAAAGTTGTGCAATGCTCCCTTCTAATATTGTTTGGAAGCCACCTGCTTTGTCCACTCCTTGAAAGAAGAGCAGCCCATTGCACCTACCTGGTGGAACCAGAGTGGACCAGCAGGCCACCCTGTCCTAAGTTCCCTGTGCAGCAGCCACCCAGCAGGCTATTAATTGCTGGCAATTCAGCTGTCCCTCCACTCACTGCCATGTGCCACTCCTGCTCCCTACCTTAGAGCTGCTCCCCAAAACTCCTGCTTGCTGTGCGGGGGGAGGAGAGAAAGGGGCTAATGTCAGGGGGTCTCCCACCCCCTGCACCCCACTTACCCCATCTTGCATAGACTAGGAGGGCACACGAGGGAGGGAGGGAGCTGGCTGTCAGCAGCTGGTCTCTGCAAGCTGATCCAATTAACGAGGCAGTGTACTTATGAGTCAGCATACTTAAAGGGAAATCTCTCTTACTTAATTACATGCACACACACACACAGAGAGTGTGTCTCTGTCTCCTCTCCCTCCTTTCCTGCTGCCTTGTAGAGTGTCAGAGTTAACCCTTGAGGGCTCAGCCAATTGATAGTTCATTTAGCAGTAAGACATTCCCTGGGAAATATCCCACCCTCTGACTCCTCCACCTCAACCAAGCTTCACAATCATCACTGTGTACTAGTATTAAATCACTCAGTCACTCTTAAACAAATGAATGTGTGTGTGTGTGTGTGTGTGTGGTTTTTGTTTGGTGAAAAAAAATTCCCTGGAACCTAACCCTCTCATTTACATTAAATCTTACAGGGAAATTGGACTCACTTAACATCATGTCATTTAAAGTCACATTTTTCAGGAGCAGAACTACAACGTTAAGTGAGGAGTTCCTGTCATCAGCACAGAACTTTATTAAATGTTTGCTCTAGACCAAATCTACCTGACCTACCTTCCTCTTGTATACGAGTAAACTTTGCTTGGACGGGTCATTTTCCTTTTGTTTCCATGCCTGTGTCTCCTTCCTTCCCTGTTACTATCCCACAGCAAAGCCAGGGACAGTTGACTTTGGACCTGGCTATAGCAATACAAGTTACAGAACTAGGGGAAGAAGAATAAACGATATTCCTGACCCCAGGCTGCAAGAAGGCAGAAATTGTGGCCCCATCCCAGGCTGGGGGGGGGGGGGGGCAGGGAACCTTTCAGCGGCTCCTGCCCCGACGTGGGGGGGGAGGGGGATTCCGCAGCCCTTTGACGCCAGGACAAGCGGCGAGGCGGGCAGCCCGTTTCCATAGCAACCGTACACAGAGCGCCCCAGTCTCGGGTTCCCGTCCTTTCCGGGTCTGTGAGGAGGCACCTTGTCGGCGTCGTTGCGTGAAGCGGGTCCTCTCCGCGGCCGGTCCCTCCTCCTGCCGCCGGTAACGACTACGCGGCACTCTCGCCCCCGCGGTAGTGTCGAAGGGCGAGCGGCTCTAAAAGCAGCCGGCCGGCCAGACACGCATCTCCAGTGAGCATGCGTGGACAACGGCAAGCGCATGCGCAGAGCTGCCCTCTCCCACGCCGTCTTCTGAGAACTGGGCGGAGACACGTAGGGGGCGGGGCTCGTGCTGGGGGACTGGACTAAGGAAGCTGGCAGGAGCGGTGCTTTGGAGGCATTAGGCTAGTGCTGTGTGTGCTGCCTTTCACCCTCCCAGCCATAGGCCCCACAAGTTTCGCGGGGGGGCAGGCAGTGGGGAGAGAGGAAGCAATGAGCGGGAGGGGTTGTAAAATAACCTTGCTGCCTGCCCCCAAGATTGGGGTAGAAGAATATTCCCCCCACCCATAGCTCCCACCTACCTATCAACCACCAGGACCCTAATGTGGAATGTGCTGTGTGAGGAAGCCCAAAATGAGGGTCACAGAATGTATTTGTGAAGGAAACTCGGGGTTTGTTCCTTTAGGATAAATGAGCCGGTAACCTCAGTTTCATAATGTCAGATCATTTTCAACAAAAAAAAGTGAAAGGGACTCCAGGGACCTTTGTGTCAAACAGAGGTAACTTTGGGACTAACCTGAGTGATGGCTATGGAAATGAGATGCAGACAGGCAAGACTCCAGCACAAAACCAGTTTACCCTCATTCTGGTCATCGGCAATGTCAAGTTTTTGAATCACTTGTTTTCATCATCTTGCCAACAAAAATTGGAAATGTTGTTGGCGTATCTCCTGGCCATCTCAGTCTTTTGTATGGGATATAGTCTTAGGTATTTCCATGTTATTCAGTCATACCAGGTCCAGTCTATGCAAATCCCTCTCAGGAATCTGGGGAGAGATATTTTATATAAATACATGTATACACACACACACCCCCCTTCATCTCAGCAGCATAGGAATTATAACCCTGACCATACCTATCAGATCCTGTGCACACTCCCTCTCACATGGTTGATCACTGCTGATGAAAATCCATCTCATGATTATTAGAATCATTTTTCCAGAGGCAATTAGAACCACTTCAGTGACTCCCAGTTATACTTAACTTGTCACCCAGATGGGTAGTTTGATATTTTGCAGTATTAAAAACCATAGATGCTGGAACTAGGAGTGCAGGGGATGCTGCAGCACCCCAAGGCTTGAAGTGGTTTCCATTATATACAGGGTTTACAGTTTGGTTCAATGGCTCTCAGCACCCCCACTATAAAAATTGTTCCAGCACCCCTGTTAAAAACTTCCCAAACATGTCACAAAGAGAGGCCTTTGTTATTTGTTGTGGTGATTAGATCACTTATGACTCTGAAAGGGACGGTCTCTGGGTTTAGTCCTATCTGAATACATACTGAAACTTATCTAAAATATTGCCAATTTTAGCCAAAACAATGGGTAAGGAGCTGACTTATAATTCACACACACATCATATAATGAGTAAGGTTTTATTTGACAAAGGATTCATCTTCACTTTCTATAACAAAGAAATGGGAACACAACTAGAGCTCTGCAAAGCTGCGGATATCTGCCCTGGATTTCCACGGGCTATGTTTGTGGATCATGGGTGGGATGCTGTGTCTCTTTTCTCCCTAGGATATATCTTGGCTGACCAGTTTCCTGCCTTCGCTGTATTATTCCAGAAAAAGTCTGCCTAAGCAGGCCTCCTTGCTTTCTTTTCAGGTACTAATAACAGTGTGATTGTCCATAGTTATAGGTTACACACAGCTCTTTCTAAGCAAGCACATTTTATTCTTAAGGTAGAAGCATTACAGAGAAAAGGTATTAAAAAAATAAAAGAACCTACACACATAATAATAAATTTACCAAAGATCATCTCAATGGCAACATGGGCTCTGGAAGAAGTACTTCAACCCCCACTTTTCCTATGGTTTCAAAATTCATTACATCCTTTGCTCTGAAAATGAACATAGTCTTAGGAGGCCTCAGTAGGCCGAAGTCTTTCCTATCCTTCCCTATGATGATTGGGCCTTTCATGGACTAGAGGTCTCACTTGTTTGTTGGATTAGAAAGAAGGCCCTGAGTCTGCTTAAACTCAGGCATGCCAGGTGAAAAACAAAGTCCTTTCTTTGTCTATTTGACCCCTGAAGAATCCAGTTTAGGTCTTTGAACTATCCTCAGGGAACAAGTGTTCTGCAGACATGTGGTTCCCTGCTCAGGGTGAAGCTTCAAAAGCTGAGTCCGTAGCCAGGGGTTTGCAAGCTCTTCCTCCCCACTACTTCCTAAGAGTTCGTCTTCACATGTATTCTCTCAAAAGCTCAGGTGTGTCTGCTTCATTGTTCAACATAGTCTTTTCAAATTCACAATACTTCTGAAGTTCACAATCCCACAATAGTACAGAAACATTTGTATTTTAATACAAATGGGGATCCTAAAATATTTAAGACGAGGAAGACTTTGTAGCACCTTAGAGACTAACCAGTTTATTTCAGCATAAGCTTTTGTGGGCTATAGTCCACTTCATTGGATGAACCCACGAAAGCTTATGCTGAAATAAACTGGTTAGTCTCTAAGGTGCTACAAAGTCTTCCTCATCTTATTTACGGATACAGCCTAACACGGCTGCTAATCTTAAACCTAAAATATTTAAATTTAATTTTATAATATTTGTCAAGGATATTTGCTCTTGGGAAAATTCTGCACCAAATAAATAAATAAATTAAATTATGTGTCCTATATTTTAAAATTCTGCATTTTTATTTGACAAAATAACATAATATAATCACCACCAGTTTCAAAATAACTGCCAACAATTATGTTTGGAACAATACAGACAACAAAAATGATTCAGGAAATAGTTTTTGACTAATAGATTCCTTACTAGGTATATTAATACAGAACAGTATTTCCCGCACCCCTCAGAAGGAGGGTTGTCGGGTGTGGGTGGGAGAAGTATAGAACACGGAGAGAAGAACAATGGGCATATGAAAAAGAGTATAGAAGGAGCCATGTTCAAAAGTTAATTTGTTATTCAGCTTATTATCTTTGTTAATTACAGACTTTCTCTTCATAATTTCTCTCTGCTGCTTCAGCTATTCTAACTTTCTCACTTAAATCTCTTCTTGCATTTACTTTTTATTGAAAAAACTGTCCTCACCTCTCTAAAATGTGCATACTTTTAAATTAAATCTTTAGGTCTGGAGCCATGCTATTTTAGGATGAGCGTATCAACCCCATAAACTGATTGTGACAGGGGAAGGTCAGTACTTGGATTACCAAAGGAAAAAACAAGGTTCTGCTAGGAAGTGTTATGAATAATTTCTCCTGACTCCATATTGAACCAGTGTCCCAGCACTACTGAGGTATACCATGCTCATGGAAGTGCCATCTTTTTTAGGCTTAGAACTTAGGTCCTGAACATTTTTGATCAATGATTTCTTGGGATTCTAACACCGTGCTATTCAGACTTGCAATGACCAGATTTAGGTGACACACAGCTAAAAACACTGGTTGCCACAGGACCCTTGCCTAGACAAGGGTTCCTACAGTTGCAACCTGTAACAACGACCTCTAATGTAGCTGCAGCAGTGTTGGCAATGAGGGAAAACTTTTGCTAAAAAACCTAATGTAGATAAAGTTTTCCAGTCCTGTGGTAGTCTGTATAGTCTTGCTGCATGTGCTGTTAAATTAGTGCCATGTTACACCTCAGTTGCAGCTGCATTATAGAGGAAGATGAAGCAATTCATGACAACAGATTCTTGCAAGCTTTTTTTGAGAAGCTCTAATACTTCAGAAGCATGCCAAAGAAGAAGACTGTCCAACCACAGCCACTGGAAACTGCGAGGGGCCGTACCTGCAGATGCCTAGGTAAACAAAGCGCCTCGTGGCCTGCCAGGGGCTTACCCTGAACAAACCGCAAACCAAGTTTGCAAACCCCTGATCTAGACCAGTGTTTCTCAATGGCTGGCTCCCTGACACAGTTTAGGACGGCAGCAAGTCAGTCCCTGGTATTGAAAAAATTGATAAACATTGATCTAGACCATCCCTTACAGGTATTTGTTTAACCTGTTCTTAAAAACCTCCAATGACAGAGATTCTACAAGCTCCCTACATAATTTGTTCCAGTGCTTAACTGCCCTATCAGTTAGGAAGTTTTTCCTAATGTCTAACTTTAATCTCCCTTGATGCAATATTAACCCATTACTTCTTGGCCTAGTCTCAGTGGCTAAGGAGAACAATTATCACCCTCACCTTTATAACAACCTTTTGCATACTTGAAGAACTGTTATCATGCCCTCCCTCAGTCTTCTCTCCACCAGATTAAACAAATCCATTTTTTCCAGTCTTTCCTCATAGGTCAAGTTTTCTTGATCTTTAATCATTTTTGTTGTTCTGTTCTTTCTCTGGTTTGTCCTATCCAATTTACACTGATGTTCATTATGATAGTCATCCAATCACTGCTAACTTGTTTGGTGAAAACTGAAACAAAAAAGGCACTTAACACTTTGGTCATTGCTGCTTTTCTCTGATTATCTTTCCCTCCTCATTGAGTAATGGGCCTGCCACGTCCTTGGTTTTCCTCTTACTTCTCATGTATTTGTATCATGTATCATGACTTGATCACATATATAATGTCTGAGCAGACTAAAGTCCAGACCAATAATATATATTTGGTGTTTTAACAGGGCCAATTTCACAAAGCTAAAAACAATTATGAAACAAATCAACTGGGAGGAAGAATTTAATCAGAAAAATCAATGATAATTGATGATCATTTACAACACATTCTTAGGCCTTGTCTACACTGCCACTTCACAGTGCTGAAACTTTCTCACTCAAGGGTGTAAAAAAACCACATGTGCTTCCTGCACTGGAACTATTTCCCTCGTGGGGGTGGGTTTTTTACAGCACTGGGAGAGCTCTCTCCAAGCGCTAGTGCCACAATTATACAGCCACGTTAAAGCGCTGCTGCAGCAGCGTTTTAATGTTGCTAGTGAAGACATACTCAGAGATGCCTAAAAAGCAACAATTGAGGAAGAAGGCTTTGCTGGTTAAAAAAAAAAAAATGAACTAGTTTAGAGGGGAAGTGAAGGCATCAGTAAAAATAAATAAATAATGGGAAAAGGGGAAGTTGACAGTAATGAATGTAAATTAGAAGTTAGGAATTGAAGAAAATTCATAAGGAAAGCACAGAGAGACAAGGAGAAATCTGTGGCCAGCAGAGTTAACGATAATAAGGAGTTTTAAAAATCTATTAGGAACAAATGAATCCCAACAATGGTATTGGTCCATTACCAGTTGGAAATGGGAGAACTATCAATAATAGTGCAAAAAAAGAAGTGTTCAAAAAATATTTCTGTTCTGTAATTGGGGAAAAAAAACAGATGATGTATTCGTATCATGTAGTGATAACACTACATTCCACTAGTATTTTTGGAGGGTGTTAAACAGCCACTAAGACATTTTTTAATTCAGCACATCCAGATAACTTGCATCCAAAAGTTTTAAAAGAGCTGGCTGAGCAATTCACTGGACTGTTAATGTTGATTCCCAATAAGTCATAGAGCACTAGGGAAGATCCCAAATGCTGGAAAAAATGCTAAATTTATGTCAATTTTTAAAAAGGGTAGACAGGATGACCCTGTAAAATTAATTTGATTTTTAGTTGATAAAGGTTGTATTGATATAATATGCTTAGTCTTCTGTAAGGTATTTGAGTTGGTACCACACAACATTTTAATTAAAAAGCCAAGAATGAGATAAAGTTAACACAGCAAAAATAAAATGGATTAAAAATTGGCTAACTGATAGTTCTCAAAATGTAACTGTAAATGGAGAATAGTTATCAAGCGGGTCAGTTTCTGATAGGGCTCCACAGGGATCAGGTCTTGACCCTACGCTATTTAACACGTTTATCTATTACTTTAATAAAATACAAAACATAGCTGATAAAGTTTGCAGATGACACAAAAATTGGTGGAATGATAAATAATGAAGAGGACAGGTCACTGATTCATTGGTAAACTGGGCACAAGCAAACAATATGCGTTTTAATACCGCTAAAGTCTTCTTACTTTAATATCTATTTTAATTATACTAACACAAAGGTGAACCAGACTAGTTTCCAGCTATCCATTTGTCAGTGAGGCCTGGATCCTTGGCATGAGCTGGTACCTGGTGTGTTAGCATCATACTATTCCTCTCACAAATGATATTGAAGTCCTTATTAGTGTCACTCTTTTTTCTACACAGGCCACTCCCTGCAGGAACAAAGGCCTTCCACATTCAGTGTGACTGTCACTTGAAAGCCCAAGAGAAAGGCAGCACATAGGTGCTGACTCCATGAGTGGCTTAGGGGAAGGTGCCTGATGGTCACAGGGTCTGGGGCAGAGTGGGGGTTCCACCCCCTTTCCTCAATTCCCTTGTGGAAAATTAGAAGCCAATGCCTGGGAGGCAGTATAGTATTTTGAGCGCTAACAATGGAAGAAAACCATCCTTTTTGTTCCCTTCCCATGTTATGGTTTGTTGTGTAACAGCAATAATTTGTGTTGTAGTGTACTGACAATAAATGGCTTTTGAGATTGATTACATGATTCAACTTTGCTTTGACTATTAATCAATCTCGGCAGCTGTTTATTGCTTTGTACATTACAAAGCAGTACAGATTATCCTTTAAAGAGCTGCTAATGCCCCATGGAAAACTTTGAAAAACATTTTATATAGAATTGTTACTGCTGATGTATCATTTTCTGAGTTTTTTTTTCCTCCCTCCTCTCCCTGTTTAAAAAAAGGAGCTATCTAACTATCTTTGTTTCCTGTCTTGAGTCCTTTCCACGCTCATTTATATCTTTCCCAAGTTGCTGAACACAGCACTTCATATGAAAGCACACAACTCTTTGATATAATTGGCCACACTCCTCCTGTTCCACTGTGTGCTGGGAAAATTCACTTTCAGGGACATGGACACAATGATTTCACTGCCATTCTCCCCGAAAGACTCAGCCATGGCAAAGTAGTTTTTGGGCTTGTGTATAAGAGGAAATTTACTAGCATACATATAGTGATATATATAGTGGTATTCCCTGTGTGGACACTCTTATTCTGGAACCTTCACAGTGAGAGATATACCTATATAACTATAGCATTATAATCATGCTGCTAAATTTCTTCTTGTAGACAAGCCCTTAGTTTCTGGGAAAGACCACAGTATGAATGAACAGAATTGGTGCATCCCCAGCTGTCCTAGTCATACTTCTAACCAACTGGCCAAACTCCATGCACTTTTGAAGTTGTGCTCATCTGCTCAGGACCACTGGAGAAAGGAAGTTGGGACAGTGTACTATTGCAACTGCTCCAAGCTGATTTTCCATCTCTTAGGGATAGCTGACCAATGGTAAGGGAGGGATGGCCCATGCACCTGAGGCCTGATCTACACTACAAAGTTAGGCAAACATAAGTTGCCATTTATTGACCTATTTGTGCATGCTATTGACCTATTTGTGCATTTGTCTACACTCAAATTTGTCTCCAGCCAACCTAAGCGTTCTATTATGGTAATGCAGTAATAAAACCATGTCCCTGAACAGTGTGACCATGGTCAATCCACTGAGGTCAGTGCCCTATGAGTGCTAAGACTGCATGACCTGTGTTGACCCTAACAGTCCTCCAGCAGCTGTCCCACAATGCCCCATTTCATGCAACAGTGACTGCTTATTGTAGGCAATTGCCCATAGCAGCTTCAAGCTCCAGACCGGTGGTTTTCAACCTGTGGTTCACAGACCCTTCGGGTTCCACAGACTACATCTAAGATTTACAAAGGGCTTTGTACCTCCATTCAAAAAATTTTAAGGGTCCACAAATGAAAAAAAAGGTTGAAAACCACTGCTCTAGACTGACATGCTTGGCCTGGAGTAGACAGGAGGTACTGGATTTCATCAGCTGATGAGGAGAAGATGTTGAGCAAGTAGAGCTATGAACCAGCCATAGAAAAGTGGACATCTGTGAATATCTTGCAAAGGTATGACCAAAGAACCTTTTACAACCAGCTGGTAAGGGAATGAAGAGTGGTTACAGGAAACTCCTGATTCTGGTACATACATTCTGGTTCACCAAAGAATATTATGTGAGGCCTCTAGTGAAAGCTCTTATCATACTGATCATTAATATCATTGTGAAATGTATGTACAGGTACAACTGTATGTAAGGAGCCATGTATATACACTGAAAATATGTTCTTAAAGTCTGGATCAAGGTATTAGTCATCAGTAAAGGTGAAAAACAGGTTTTCGGTCAGACAACAGATGTTTAGCCATCTATCTGTTTACATGTAAATTAAGTATTGTCTTGTTCATAGAGGTTTCTCCCCTCTCCCCCGCCGTCACTAGTCTGAACAAAATGTAAATAGATTGTAAGGGCAGGTCTACACTAAGAATTACTTTGATATAACTATATTATTCTGGGGTATGAAAAATCCACACATCTGAGTGATGTAGTTATATTGACCTATCTGCTGGGATAGAAAGTGCTATGATGGCAGGAGACATAGCTACTACCTCTTGCAGAGGTGAATTAACTACAGTATTGGGAAAGCTCTCTCCTGCTGGTGTAGAGCGCCTTCATTAAAGCAATACAGTGGTATAGCTGTATTGATGTAGGTGCGCCAATGCAGCCTTTTAAGTGTAGCCCTGCCCTCAGAAAGAACTTCAGAAAAAAATACTGGGAAGAGAACCACAGCTGGGGAAAAAGAACCTTTTTTTGCAAGGCATGTCAAATGTTTGCCTGAGTATATTTGAGGGGACACTAAGGCACCCTTCACTGAGGAAGTGAAAGGACCAGGCTTTTGCTTCATGAAAAGGGGTCTCTACCAGGTGTGGCTGGAAACACCAACAAGAACTTTGGGTGAGAAACTTCTTTAGACTAGAGAGTAATCTGTTAGTTAACTTTAATCTCTAGAAAGCATGTTATGATTTTGTTTTACATGTAGCCATTTGTTTGCAGTATTCTTACTCGCTATTACCGGAAACTCTAATCTTTGTCAATACATTTATTCTTGTTTTTACTATCAATATATCTAAGTTGTGGTGTTAAACTAAGTGCTGGCCCTGAGTTGAATCTTATAAGCTGGTGTATACCGTTCCTTTGGAAATAGCAGGCTGGGTAATTCTGAGAGTGTACAGTGGATAAGGGGGTGGACATTGCAGAGAACGCTTCAAGTATTTGGCTGATTGTGTGCCCATTAGTACCTGTTCAGAGACAGCAAGGTCTGCAGAAGGCTGAAAGTTTAGTGCTTGTGCTGCCAGAGGCTGTTGGTTTCAGGGAGCTGATACACAGGAGGCACAGCCAAGACTACTTCACACTAAGAACAGGAAGTGGTGGGGGCCTCACAGCCATGAGTATCTCTGGGCAACGTCACCAGGGGAAAGGCAGGCAAAAGGGCACAACGGGAATCAGCAGCAGTGCCACGTGAGAGAGAAGGAACTGCACCTGGGCTACTATACGTGCAACAAGCAGTTCGGTGCTGAGCCGCAGACTTGCTGCTTTTACAATGAGCTGCATGCCAGGCTTGGCAGAGACTCCACAAGCACCCCACAGATCACTGTGGACTCTTCAGAGGAGCCTGACACAGAGAACTTTGCCATGGACAGTGAGGCAGTGGGACACACAAAGGGGGCTCTAGCCATGCCAAGAGCCAGAATATAGTCGAGACTCCACCACAGTCTAGCCAGTCCCGCCAGATGAGTGCAGACAAGTCCAATGAAGGGGAAGGGACCTTGGATAAGTGTGTGCATGCATTTTTCCTTACAAAATTTAATTTAAAAATGGTGCCCATCCCCTAGTTATCAAGTCACAGATATGGACTTTTCATTGTTTTACTCAGACAAGAAGAGGTAGCAGTACAAAAAACAGATAGAGCTGCTATCTGAATTTCATTCTCCTGTTGGGTTAGGTGCAGGAGGTAGAGAGGACATGCGAAGCAATTTGTTTATGTACATAGGGTTGGCCCTATCCTCCTGGGAGATCTCGATGAAACTTTCATGGAGGCAGTGTGCAATCCTCTCCTATTGGCTTCTAGGGATGGCTGCCTTATTTCTTCCTCTGCAGTAGAACACTTTCCCACTCCATTCTGTAATGAGTTTGGCTAGCACCATTGTAGCACACAGGCTAGTGGAATACAGGGCTGGGCGGCTTCAGGATGCCAGTAGCAGCTATGTTCTCTGTGCCTCTGTGACCCTAAGGAGTGAGTTATCAGCTAAAATCACCACCACCTGTGGAAGATAGTGCCAATATTCAGTGCCATTGCTCTATACTCATACCCATGGGCTAGGGACCAAAATGTTGTTATTTCATGCCGCTAAAATTCTTCTCCAGCCTCCCCCAGCAAGGATACTCATCATGCCTGGGGCTGGAGAGCAGTGCTGTGCAAAGGAGCTGAAAAACTGAACTGTAAATAAGCACGTCTTATTAAAAGTTTTTATGGAGCTGCAAGGGAGTTTTGAAACTTATCTTTCCTTTTCCATTGTGACTATACATCCAATGACACCTCTGATTTTTAATCAGCAGCTGCTTCCATTGCAGCCTTCAGGGGTGCCTCCTCCACTTCCACAGAAGACCTGATCCAGAGGAGGAAGAAAAAGAAGAGGGCCAGGGAGGACATGTTCAGTAAGATTCTGCAGGCCAGTGCTGTATCAGATCATGAATAAAGGTCCTGGAGAGTGAGTATGGCAGATGGCATAGAGAAGGAGAAAGGCCCATGAAAGGCCCATGAAGGCCCAGAAGGAAAAGGAGAGGGAGGTGCACCAGGATATAATAGGGCTTCTCAGGCAGTAAACACAAACCCTGCAGAACATGGTTGACCTACAAGTCCAAAAATCCCAGATTCTCCACCATTTGCAGTTCTTGAAGAACTCCACCGTAGCAGCTCCTCACACACACACACACCCCATTCACCATGTCATCACGGGGAATGCATCTTTATCTTTACAACTGTATACTGGGGGACAACAAGGAAAACCAAAACTTCATGAACTCTGACCTTTGAGAACCACAGTTGGTGTGTATCTAGTCACAGACTACATTTGTGCACTGAGAGGAACAGAAAGGTTTGAAACTGAAAAGTCAGCAAAGTCTCATTCCATTTATTTATGTTTAAAATTTGTATTTCCTTGTTTGTGGGTTTGGGTTTTTTTGCCATTGTTTGTCTGCACTGTTTTTGCCATGCAATAAATTTATATTTTTGAAAAATAAAATTCTCTTTATTAGTTCACAATACTACATATTGCAGAATGCATAGTGGTACTGAAAACACACAGCACTCAAACATACAGCAAGCAACACATAATTCATAGCTTTGGGACCAAGCACTGCATAATTCTGAATAGCCTCCAAAAGGACAGGGAGAGCTAAAGCACAGTCCACCACATCACATTAATGAGCTGAGTGTTAAAATGCTCTTTCAAGGCTTCCTTCAGACACACAGTTCTACCCTGAGGTCTTCTGATAGCTCTTGTGTCTGGTCAAAATCAGCACACATCATCTCCACCTCCACCCTGGAGGCAGCTTTTCCCTCTGACTCACCACTCCTGGGGGAATTCTGTGGGGAAAAAAAAATTCTGCATACATTTTAAAATTCTGCAAAATTCTACAAATTTTATTTGTCAGTATAACACTACATAGTGACGCCAATTTCAATTATTTTGGTAATTTATTACAAAATACCTGTCAATAACTATGTCTGTAACAATACAGACACATAAAAGTTTCCCCAGGAATGGAAAGTTAAAGAAACTCCTATGACAGCCCAGTTCCTGTTTCTCTGCCCCCTGCCCCTGAGCCCAGCCAGGGAGCCAGACACCCACAACCTTTGCAGCCAATATAGTCAAACCCCTCTCTCCTGAGCCCAGCTGTGGGAGCCCCCCCAGCCAAGATACCAGCCTCCTCCTTCCCGGAACCCAGCCATACCCCTGCCCCAGCCAGACACCAGCCCCCTTCCCTCCCAGAACCCATTCATGACTCCCCCAGCCCAGACACCCATTCCCTTTCCACCCGGGGATCCAGCAGGAGAAGCAGCCTGCTTTTGGGTCCCAGGCTTGTGTGGAGTTTCCTGTATGCCACTGTCTCCTTCCCTCAGAGCACAGAAGGAACTTCAGCTGCCAGGAACTCTACTCTCCCTGCCCCCTGCAATTTCTTCTATGTACAACCTGGGCTCTGCCAGGTACAGCGGTCTCTAGTTGCAGCTAGCAGCACTGCAGCCCATTTCTGTTGGGGAAAGGAAATTATGCGCAAAACCCATAAATTTCTGAAAAATTCTGCATTGCGCAGTAGCACAGAATTCCTCCAAGAGCAACTTACAGATATTACGCAGGGGACAGAGAGGATATTTGGGATATTTTTCTAACTGAGATCCAATCTTGTGAGTAAATACCTCCAGCATCCTTTCAGTCTACAAAAAGCACATTTAACATTCACATGCATTCTGCATCTGCTGAGCCAGTAGTTGAATCATTCCTTGGTACTGTCGAGGTGGCTAGTGCACCTTCATGAGCCATGGGAGCAAGAGGTAGGCTGGATCCCCCACAATCACTACTGGCATTTCTATATTGCCAATAGTAATCCACTGGTTAGAAAGAACGTCCCTTGCTTGCAGCTTTCTGAATAGTCCTCTGTTCTTAAAGATGCAAGCACCACACCTTCCCTGATCAGCTCACAGTGAAGCATCCTCTGTGAGCCACTGATGCTTGCATAGCCATAGAAAAATAGCGCTTTATGTTGATGTATTCTGTGGCAAGATGGGCTGGGGTCAAAATAGGGATATGAATACAGCACAGTTCAGGAATCCCATTGCCACAAATCCATCCACTACATCCTGCACATTACCAAGAGACACAGTAGTGAGTAGCAGACGATTAATGGCCTCAAACACCTGCATGACACCAACATCCCTACTGTTGATTTTGCAACTCCAGAATGATTTCCCACTGATGAGTAGCAATCCAGTGTTACAACCTTCCAGAGTGAAATCACCATATGCAATGTCAATGCAGCTTTATTTCTGGTATCCCTGCAATAGAAGACTGGAGTGGGCTTGGCACTCAAATCTAGAAATGTGGCCTTTCACATCCGAAAGTTCTGCAGCCACTGCTTGTCATCCCAAACGGGCATTATGATGTAATCACACCTGTCAGTGCTTGTTTCTTGGGCCTTCCACCTTCTGCCGCTGCTCTGTGAACGTCACCAATAACTAATTGTTTTTCATTATGTGTCTAGCAAACTGTCCTCGAAGAAAAAAATCATCACGTCCCCCATTGTTGCAGTACTTCCTGCGGGTCTACAAATACAGGGGAATTGTGTATCCTGTATTTGCTACATTCATGAGAATAATGCAGAGCTCTGCAGCCTCCATGCTTCTGTTAAATGTTTTCTAAATAAGATTGTGGAACTTTAAATATGACAAGGCAAAGGAGGGTAAAATCACAAAATGTATCAATGTAAAAAAATGTTAGACAGAAAAGTATAAAGGAAATTGGAACAAGGTAGCAAGAAGAAAAAGAAAACCAAACGTGAAGTGCATAAGGGTTAATTCTTTTTCAAATGGTACCCATCCTGCGGATTTTTTTTTAAATCATCAAATTAGCTTAGAACATATGGTTTCAGTTTTTGCCAGCTGATAAATCCAATCCATTCATTCTGTTCGTGTTGATCTATTATTCACTTTCGTAATGGTAGTCACAAAAGTGTTCACTGCAGATTGACATACATGAGAGGAAAATACTTGCACACATAAGAGCAGCTATTTTTAGTAGCTATACCAAGTGGAATGAATAAATAAAGTAAGTAACCTACCATGATGAATTTTTTTGGTGAAACTGATATACAATATCAAGAGAAGTTATTGTATACAGAAAATATGTAGGGAAGCATTAGCTGCCTTTTGAGAAGTTACCTTCTAACTTCCCCATTTTTCAGACAAAAATGCTGAAATGTATATAGGCAGCACCAAGAATTACTCCTAAATGATACATAAATTCCTGCTTGGAAACGTTCAGAATATAATAGGGAAGTCAGAGCTGCCAGATGCCATGAAACGTTAATAGCCAATGTTACGTGAAGAGAGGCCTAAAAATAGCCCAGCCCTAAATGTAATAAGATTTTCTGCTGCATTTAACGAGTACAAATGATGGAAAGTGGATTACGTACAAACTGATATAGCAACATGACAATTTATTTCTATTTCAACAACATAAGCCATTCTTAACACTTACAAGGAAAAAGTAGATCATTTATTTTTTAAAGGGAATGTTATGCTTGTGAAGATAGCCCTAGAGATGAAAGCTACTTATGTATTTACAACAGAGGTGCAGCATGGTAGTGGTAGCCCCAGCTGCTGCACACTGCCTCAACCTGATTCCAAAGGGATCATACCTAGGAGTGAGAGGTAGTTCAGTCTCCATAATCTTTGAGCTTTTCGATGAGACTGCCAACAAGGCCTGCCTCTGTGATAGCCTATGGGACGTCTATCCGCTGTGTAATCTTTTCAGTATCTGTATTGTACTTACGACTTTCTGCTTCCCTATTGCAAAAAACTAAGCAGTCCTGTTGACATTACACAACTGAAACTTGCATGCTTTGTACCATTGATTTAAAAGGGTGATCTAGTCATGTTCATGTTAATGGAATTTTATGCAGGACTGGTCAATGAAGAAATATTCATGATCGTTAATTTGCACAAGTGTATGAGGAGCCAGGCCAATAAGGAAAGAAATTAGCATTAAGTGTATTTTAGAATCACAATAGAAAAAGGATCCCATTCTAGTAGTACCTTCAAATCAAAGATCTAGATCGTTTAATGATGGGGGTAAGACAATCAAACCTTAGTGAGTATTGCAAAGGTTGACACCTTTATTTCAAAGCTTGGGGAATTATAAGAGGAATTGCTTGCAATGGCACAGCTATATACATTCTCTCAAGTTCATCAGTCCCGTGAGAGACAGAGGAGCTAATGCTATAAGTAACAGCTTCATTAAACTAGGAGTTGTAAGTAAAAATGTTTTTCTTGGAACTTTCTTCTTTTATCATACTAGCTTTTAGGGTACTTACTACTTCTCCATTCACTGGCACTGGTCCAAGTCATTCCATTCAGACAGCAGAAGGCAGCACTGGAGGAGCCTAGCGCAGGGGGTTCTCACAAATCTGATTCTGCTGCTAACCATTTCTATTGGTCTCTAGCTGTGACACAAGCAGAGTTTCAAGGTGACAATAGATTTGGGAAGAAAAGAAGGGCCAGATTCTCCAACCTATTATACCAAACCAGATTGGTCTGAATGAGGTTGAACCAAGGAGAATTTTGTTCAAACTGTGTAATGAGAATGTACCAGCCATGTACATTCTGAGTTCAAAATGTTTAAAAGATGAGTCTAGGAAACATCCCAGGTTATTTAGATTTCTCCTAATTTACATTATAATCTCATAGGATGAGGATTATTAAAGTACTGGTGAGAAGGACATCTATGAATGTTAGGTAAACTTCTCTGTTTTTCTTTTCTACAACTGTGGCCTCTCCTTGAAAGTTGGTAACCAACAAATTCAGTGAAAAATTCTTATGCCCAAAGGCTGAGGGAAAGTGTCCACATTGGAATGACTAATTTATTTTCTTTCTACTGCTTCTCTTTATTGTCTCTCTATATCTTGTTTCTGTGTCTCTCACCCCTCCAACTGTGGCATCCAGGCTGAAGACTAATGAGAAAATACTTGTTCTATTATTAGAAAGTTATTTTCCAATTATTAGTTCAGGTATTGAGCAACTTCTATCCTCATCACAAATAGTATTGAGCTTGGAATTATAGCAATTCTTTACGTAAAATATCAATTTGAGAAGCTATGTTAAAGATTGAAAAAGGCTTTTTAAAAGCGAACAAAGTCTGCTTTGTTCCTTTCTCTGTTCCTTCAGAACTAGAGACAAATCTTTTTTCCTGAATGTATCATTCTCCTTTTATTCTTTTTGCTGGCCTTTCATAAGGTAACAAGTTTATTTGTATTTCTTTATGTCTGTTGTTCTCTGTACTTTTGAGGTGAAATATAGACTATAATAAATGCAGACTAGGTTCACAAACTCTTCGGGGTGAACCAAAAAATTATGAATTCCCCTCCCCTTCTCCAGGCTCTTTGATCTTCCTCTCAGCCCCTCCAAATGGGCTCTTTCCCTGAGTCCTCCCTCTAGACAAGACGCGATAGATCGATCCAATATATCAAACACTACCTGACGATCCAGCGGCTAGTATAGATGTACCCTGAGAGAGTCAAGGAACTCTTCCTCCCACTGGGGCTGATTGATGCTGCCTCTGAATGGCACCCAATCCCTGCTGGGCCTAGGAGCAAGAGGCAAGATAAGAAGCTGAGCTGATATCTCTTCAGTAAAGACTGACAATAATTTTTGATAAAGTGTGTAATTAATTTCAATTAACATCTAGTGATCCAAAACCCATTTTTCAGCACAGTGGGTGTCTAGTTCTCATACAAAAAGATGACTCATACAAAAATCTAGGACTTAATTTTTTTCCCTGTGGTTAGGAATATCTATTTAAAGGAAGCTGAACATTTGATAGAAAATTACATCTAACTGTGCAATTGTTTCATGTTGCTAGTTGGTGGGTTTTGAAAAAATTTAAAACCTTGGATGGGCTCAAACCAAAAGCCTACCTATGAACGCAACAGGCAAAACAGGACCCATCACTATTTGAAAACAAAATGTTTTTTAAAAAAAGTGACCACGAATAGTTTGGCCCCTTAATAGAGAGAGTGAACTTTATTACCATCTTTCTTCCCCTCTCTGTCAAAATATCTGTGCTCAAAAGCAGATCGACAAAGGAGCAGAAAGAATAGAGAAAGTTCTTGGAGTGGATGAGTGAAAGTAGCTCTCAGTTTAAAACAGGCTACTAGAAATAATAAATATATGCTAAATTGATGCGCTGTTGTTGGAGTGCATAAAGGAAAATGCCCCTTCCCCCACCCCCATTCCATCTCCCACAAAAACCAGTGGTTGCACTGCAGATCTTCAACAGCCATGGAGGTGTGGCTAAAGGATCAGAAGCACGCTGGGCATGTTAATAAACACTCACTCTCCTGTTACTAAACAAGGGCAATGGCACATGTCAATAATCATAGATTGTTCCTATTCTTAGTAGAAATAGTGCACATGGGGACTCTACATGACATTGCTCTCATCCAGGATATAATCACACATGCTGCTTTTGCATGCGGTGTGTATATGTGCGCCTCTTTGTAGAGGGAAGGAGATTATTCCTGTTGCCAAGTGTCTGCCTGAATTTTGCTCTCCATTAGAAGTATTACAGGGATCAGACGGATTGCATTTATTATTATTTAGATAGCACTGATAATATGGAAGGCACTGTGCAAAAGGTCTTACAAAGACTTCTACATGCTCAACCTTAAGCCTCTGAGTAGTCTCACGGAAGACATTAACATATACAGTGACTAAAATTCTCAAATGTTGAGCACCTAAACTGGGACTCCTAAATCTATATTTAAGCATCCAATAAAAGTGACCTGGTTTACAAAAATACTGAGTATCCAGAGCTCCCATTGTCAACAGATATTGAAGGGTTTGCTTCAACCATACTGCATGCATTTTACTCCCTCGCCCAATACCTGAACTAGGGCCTTGTCTAAAATAAGTTTTTCTTAAAACTTCCCATAATTGCACCACCACCAGTGCAGCTCCTAATACAGACAAGACATCAGAAGCCACTGATGTTTTTACCAGTGTTATCAAGAGTAGCACTGAACAGGCTTATATGACAACATGGGGGAATAAAACACTGCCTTTTCTAAACCTGAGTGCTAACCATTGCTACTAGTGGTGGAGCTGCAATAGTGGGGGAAAATGTTAAAAGAAAAAAAAAGCTTAGTATAAACAATGTCCTAGTTCAGACTGTGGGCAAGTAATCAAAATGCATGCATGCCGTATGGAAGATGCAAACCCTTAAATATGTGTGTGGTTTACAAAATGTCTAAAACTGGAGTTATGGCAAGTGATTTGATGAAGACGTAATATAAATGGAATCAAAGTTTGTTTCAGCTATGCTGACAGATAAAGGCCAAAGTGTTTTTTGAAAATAAATTTCAAGGTGAGGCTGAGATAATTAAATTGCTTTTAATATAACTATTTAAAATTTATTTTGCTAAAGCAAAAAGATGTTTGATTTTGTTTCTTTTTTAAAAATACTTGATCAAGAAATAATGGTATAGTTTACAGAAATGCTATTTCCTTTAATTTGAAAATATTTTAGTACCTGCCAAAAGTAGATTTCCTTATGTTCTCTTTTAAAACCACTGATTTCTAATACCATTTTTCCCTTTCTCAAGAAAAAAAGTGCTAGGAGGAAGGTTTTTTTAATAGCAGACACGCTGGTGAAAAACAAAGCAATTCCACTAATATTAATCCCCTCCTTTGAGCTTCCGACAGCACAGTTTTCATTTATTGCCACAAGTTTGGTGAGAGGTCATTTTTTATTATTCACCAGACTGAGAATGTGAAATTAAATGTTCAGCAATATTTGTACAAATGAAGACGCCCCCAGCTCTATACTTTGACATAACTAGGACAATCTAACATAACTCTATAAAGATTAACTTTGCCCCAAACAAGCACTTGATAAAAACATATGGCACAGCGTTTATCAGACTGAAGCTCTCTGGTAATACGCACAAGTTTGTTATATTTACTGTATGTGAACAATGCCACTTGAACAATGCCTGACAGCATTTCTATAAATTGCTATTATGGAGACACTATCAAAATTAAAATCACATTTTAAATTCCTTACCTTTGTTAACACCTTAGATTATTAAAACTGAAATTCTCTTTAAAATCTGATTTTCTTTTAATAATTTTTGCTACTTGTTTATTTTCCACACTTTGCTCTGGCTGGACAGTAAGTGTCTGGAGGGCTACTTCACTTCCTCCTCAGCCCCATTTTCACTTTCTAGTTCTCATTCATTAGAGAATTAGACTGCAAAAAGGGGCAGTGCAGCTGTTCAATCACCTCCAAAAACTATTATAACTGAAATATCCTTAAAAGAATGTATTGAAACTATTTTCATGCACATTACAGTGTGCAAATCACTTTTGACTACTTACACTAGGAGTGAGATTCTGTGCTGCAGGGGGCCCTGGCAGCTTTAAACCACCATTGTGCCCTCCAGTCTTGGTCTGTACTAAGCTCCCTGATGTAACATAGGGCTTGTCTTCACTGCATTGTTAACTCCAGGTACTGTTCTTGAAGTACTTCACTCCAGCTATCTAGCTCAAGCGAGAGCACCTACTCTGCAAAGGCTAACTGGAGCAATCCTCAAGTTAGTGCATGCACACTGTTGCAGTTCTGACTGGAGTGGAGGTGCTTGTGACAGGACTTGAGTGGTGGCATATCCCGAGGTTCTTAGCGCAACACTACAGTGGGTCACAAACTGAATGAGTCAATAATATGTTAATATGCCAAAAGGCTAATATAATCCTGGGGTATGTTAACAGAAGTGTCATATACAACACCAAGGAGGTAATTGTCCCACTCTATTTGGTACTGGTGAGACCTCAGCTAGAGTAAGGTATCCAGTTTTGGGCATCAGACATGGAGAAACTGGAGAGTCCAGAGGAGAGCAACAGAAATGATTAGAGGTTTAGGCCTGGGCTACACTTGGGGCGGGGGAGGGGAGTTGAACTAAGATATGCAACTTCAGCTACATAAATAGCGTAGCTGAAGTCAAAGTATTTTAGTTTGACTTAGCTGGCTTCCCCCACGGAGGCGGGTTGACTGCGGCCGCTCCCCCGCCAACTCTGCTTTCTCCTCCTGCCGAGGTGGAGTACAGCATTCGATTTGGGGATTGATTTATCGCGTCTAGATGAAACACGATAAATTGATCCCTGCTACATTGAGTTTTACCTGCCGATCCAGCAGGTAGTGTAGCTGTACCCTCAGAAAAACCTGAGGAAAGGTTAAAAAATGGCACATTTTGTCTTGAGAAAAGAAGACTGAGGATATGTCTACACTGCCCTTGTTACAGTGCGTCCGCAACAGTGCTGTGATGTGAGCAGTGTAGTCACGCTTTATCACCATGGGAGAGGTCTCCACCAATGAAAAATAACCATCTTGAATGAGGGGTGGTAGCTTTGTTGCCGGGAGCCACGCTAAAACTTGTTGCTCACCTGAACGACTAAAGTTTTAACGCTGACAGTGGCAGTGTAGTGTAGACAGAGCCTGAGGGAGGACCTGATAGTTTTCAAATATCACTGCTCTACAGCCAAAATGCTTCTGAAATAAATGTAGTCAAACTTTACTAATTCTGGGTCACTGAGAACGAAAATGATGCTTAAAATTGTTGATTGGCTCTAGTTTTCAAGATATGCTACTGGGTCAGTATATACGACCCTTGACATGGGAATGGCGGAGGATAAGTGAGTTATAAAGGGAAGAGATCTCAATTTAAACCAGAAATAACTAAAATACATCTTTGACTGGACCTATGAATAAATCTGTGACTGGGTTTGGACAGTACTTGCTTTTTAGGCAAAACAATGAATGATGCAATCTGAAGCTGGTATTGCGTCATACATGATATGAATTGCATCATGTTATTCCTAGAAGTCACGGATGATGCAATCATAACGAAGCTTACATCACTCTGCTGAACAAATTGCCCTATATCAGCTCTAGAAATCAGACAGTGTCGTGCTCTCTTATTTGTCAATGTTTGATTTTGCAAAGGGACACATTTCTGTTTAGCCAAAGTGAGCAGAGATGCCTCGTACTTGTGTGAACAGTGCAGATAACTTCTGCTATGTTTGTGGTGAAGTGACTTTTGCATCACAAAAGCGCAGTATGGTTAAGAAAGCCTATCACCTTTATTTTGGCTGCAAAACTGGAGATCAGGACAAGAGGTGGGCCCCACACATATGCTGCAACACTTGTGCAACAAATCTTCACCAGTGGTTGAAAAGGAAAAGGAAATCTATGCCTTTTGCAGTGCCAATGATTTGGAGAAAGCCAACAGATCATACCAGCAATTGTTATTTCTGCATGGTGCCTCCAGCTGGGAAAGGTGTGTCAAAGAAGAAAAAGTGGACTGTGCATTATCCAAACATTCCATCAGCTATACGCCCAATACCCCATGAAGAAGGACTGCCGGTTCCTGATGCACCAGAATCATTCTCACTTGAGTCAGATGAGGAAGAGGAAGAAGATGAAACTTCTGGTCCTGAACCATCAATGTCACAGGACCCACATTTTCTCCCATCCTCCTCCTCTGAACCACACCTCATAACACAAGCTGAACTGAACGACCTTGTCAGGGATTTGGAACTACCCAAGAGTAAGGCAGAGCTGTTGGGCTCCAGACTACAGCAGTGGAATCTCCTGGCAGGTGATGTTAGGGTTTCCATGTTCTGTGACCGTCAAAAGGATCTTGTCCCATTCTTCTTCATGGAAGGTGATCTTGTAGCCTGCAACAACATTGATGGTGTGATGGCAGCCCTCAACATCGTTCACGATCCAGATGGGTGGAGACTCTTCACTGATTCGTTGAAGACGAGTCTTAAAGCTGTTTTGCTGCATAATGGCAATGTTTTGCCATCAATTCCAGTTGGTCATGCAGTCCATATGAAGGAAACCTATGACAACATGAAACAACTTTTGAGGTACATAAACTATGACCGACATCAGTGGCAGCTTTGTGGCGATTTGAAGGTTGTTGCTCTCTTGCTTGGTCTGCAGACTGGATACACAAAGTACTGCTGTTTTCTCTGCGAACGGGATAGTCGTGCAAGAGATTCCCACTACCTCAAGAAAGATTGGCCACTCCGACAGTCCTTGGAGCCTGGGAGGAAAAGTGTTCAGCAGCCACCACTTGTTGAATCAAGGAAGATTTTGTTACCACTCTTACACATCAAGCTGGGTCTGAGGAAGAACTTTGTCAAGGCCATTGACAAAACACAAGCAGCTTTCAAGTACCTCTGTGGAAAATTTCCAAGGTTAAGTGAATCTAAGATAAAGGAAGGTGTCTTTGTTGGTCCTCAGATTCGTGAACTTCTTCGAGATGGTGCATTTGACCATGCACTGCGTGACAAGGAAAAGACGACATGGAAAGCCTTCCAGTCAGTGGCAATACATTTTCTCGGAAACAACAAGGCAGACAACCACAGGTTGTTGGTGGAAAACCTCCTCAAGGCATACAAAAGCCTTGGTTGCAACATGTCACTAAAGATACATTTTTTGCATTCTTATCTAGATTTTTTTCCACCGAACTGCGGAGCAGTGAGCCACGAGCATGACGAGCAATTTCACCACGACATTGCAACAATGGAGAAACGCTATCAGGGCAAATGGAGCCCATCAACGCTTGCAGACTATTGCTGGACAGTGACAAGAGATGCTCCATTTAATGAATACAAGAGACAAGCCAAGAAGCGCCGAGTAGACACTGAATAGGACTAAACTATGTACATAATAGTTTTTTGCCTTTTGTTTCATAATACATTTTATTTATATAACCCTTTTGCTGATTTTTAAAGTGCTACATAAACAGGACAGGTGAAATATTATCATGTAAAGCAACCATAAACACATGAAAAGACCTAGGTTTATAATTTATGATTAAAACTCTACTATCTACACAATATACATAGACATAAAATGTAAAAACTTAAATATCTTAGAAACAGTAGCCAATCAGTTGTTTTAATTGTCATATTTGACTTCAGCACATCAAAATACATAATAAATATCACATTTTATCTCTGAAGTAGATGACTTCTAAAAAATTGTAGACCAGTGTATGTTAAGGGCTGCTTCAGAGAGGACTGTGATCAATTATTCTCCATGTCCACTGAAGGTAGGACAAGAAGAAATTGACTTTATCTGCAACAACAGAGATTTAGGTTAGATATTAGAAAAAGCTTCCTGCCTGGGTAATTAGGCTTCCAAGATAGGTTGTGGAATCCCTCCATCACTGGAGATAATGGGTGGCAGGTATCATAGGCCAGGGGAGGCCAAGCATGGCCCTGCTCAGGCTCTGTCCCTGGGGATAGGGATGGCTGGTCTGGGCCATCTGGCAGGCCAGGAT
Organism: Dermatemys mawii; assembly: GCA_007922305.1. NCBI lineage: Eukaryota > Metazoa > Chordata > Testudines > Dermatemydidae > Dermatemys > Dermatemys mawii. Next base: position 56,060,078 of record ML677333.1, on the reverse strand, counting down.
TCAGGCTGGCCGGTTGGCCTGGACTTAGGACACCTGGTGAGCCTGTATGTGGGGTGGCTGGGGTGGGGATCCTCTGGCCATGGTGAGGGGCTCAGGCAGGGGAGGAGAGCAGAAGGGGTGGGGTAGTGCAGGGCCTCAGGAGGAAGGGGCGGGGACTAGCCTCCCCAAACGAGTGTTTGACATGCTGCCTATGCTGGAGGTTTTTAAAAACTGGTTGGACAAACACTTGTCAGGGATGGGCTTAGTTTACTTAGTCCTGCGTCAGCACAAAGGGCTGGGCTTGATGACTTTTTGAGGTCCCTTCCAGCCCTACATTTCTATGATGCAATGTTCATAGGGGTTGCGAAGGATTCCAGTTATGAAATACAGTTATGTCCCTAGCGTCTGCTGCCTGTGCATGGGTTATGCATTTTGTTCCTATGCCAGTGTGTCAGCCAATTGCCCATTCTTAAATCATTGATGTACATTCACCCGTGTTTTTAATCACATATTTGTAACCAGGAATGTCTCTGGCATATGGAGAAGTTTCACATGCATATTATAGCAGAAGGTTTTTGGTGGAGGATGGTGGGATCAGGGAAGAATAAAGTCCTTTGCTTGTCTCTCCGCCTGAGCAGGACCAGACCAGGGGTATGAATTACACCCCAATGGCAGCATGGAGTAGTGCAAGATACTGCAGCTAACCTTGAAAAGGATATAACATATTATTAGTATATAGGCCTAGGATCTGGTTCTTCATTTCTTGTACATTGCAAACTCCCATTGACTCAAGGGGGAGTTTAGGGTGCACAAGAAATGCAGGATCAGGCATGATAACTACTTCAAAAGAGAAACTGCAATTAGAGTGTCCAAAACAGGAGACCACCTTTAAACCTGGACACTCTCTCTTTAAAACATCAGCAAGTCTAAAGGAAAGATGCAATTAATAATTGTGTTTTTCCTAGTCCTGCTCTTGCAGTCCTTTCCTGGCTAAAAATTGCTAATCAGATCAAATTATCAGTGAATTATCTACAGTAAATGCACTGTGATATTCCTGACAAATTGCTGTCCAGTGAGAGCAATTGCCTGATCTACCAAACTGATCAAAAGGTGAGTTTATAAACTGATTCCCTAAACAAAGAGAAACTGTTTTAATTTTTAATCATTAGTAGGTGCTTCTCTTGGAAGAAAGCATTAAATTGGAATATCTCCATTGTTCCAGAACACAAGTTTTTTTTTAAAAAAAGCACAATAATTAATGCTCCATCAGAGCATAAGACTGGCTCATTTGACAGCACATGCTTCTTCTATTTTACTTTTTTCTCCTACAAATTATTTAAACTAAAATGTAAATAAGTAGACTATGTCAAAAGTAAAATAAACAGACCATTGCAGCTGATGAAAGCCAGGAAAATAAGATGGAGCCCAGCCTTGCCGTCTTTTGTAGTACTGTACCACTGCCTCTTCAGTTTTTACAGTGTCAGCTTCTGGGGATTTTTTTCTTTGTGAGCTTGGATGTCAGTAACTTGACTAAAAATGGGAGTAAAAGGCTAGTTGTGCTTAGCCCCTCCCTTTGCTCTGCCCCATCCCCTTGGAAAAAATAACAAAAAACTGTCACAGATTTCTTTCTCTCTCTGTCTCTGCCGTCATAGGATCACCAAATAAATTGTGATTCATTTTTAAGACTAGAACTGTCCATTTGATCCAGGCGGATCAAAGACGCAGTGGTGCCTATAGCACTTGCTAATTGGGGATTTCCCACACAAAACACATTTAAACATTGAAAAGCTTTACTGTGTCCGCCCAGAATGTTTTACTTAGATTTTTCTCCCTCCTGTTTTAAAACGGAGCAGAGACTGACCCCATCCTGCACTTTGAGGGCAGCTCAGTCTTGCACCAGACTAAAGAATCGCCTTTACTGTAAAATCTGTAAAAAAAGACTGTAGTGGAAAAGAAACATTACAATATAAATCTCTCACCAGACAGGAACAGAAGTGAGTTCTAAGGGCTAGACTACAGGACTAATTCAGGAGTTCTGGGGACTATTTCTGGTTTGTCACTGACTTTCTTTGTGAGCTTTAGTAAGTATTATCCTCTCTGTACCCCAGTTTACCCAGCCTTAAACTAGTGACCGTATCTCCAGGGCCTTTGTTCTGAGGCTTAATTCACTAATATTTGTAGAACACTTTGAGATCCTTGGGCAAAAGCTACTATAGAAATGCAGAATATTATCTTCATAAAGATTTCATACACAGATTTTATATTTGTGAGAAACTGAATTTATTTAAAAAAATTCTTAAAGCTATTTTGCTTTTGTTAGGTAATCATAGAACCATGAAATGGTAGAACTGGAAGGGACCTTGAGAGTCCAGTCCTCTGCACACAAGGCAAGACAAAGTATTATCTAGACCATGCCTGACAGGTGATTGGCTTATCTTATTTTATTGTGCTATCAAAAGATATTAATCCACAGATTTTAAGATGCATTCATATTTGTTTTGAACAAAGGTTTGTCCATAATTATGAACTACTGTGTTGGGTAAATTCAAACTGACACTTTGAAATGCCTAAATATAGTCTCAAATAAATATTATGCACTGTTTGAAAGTGCTATTTCAGCCCATAACATAGTATTGGCTTCGTCCTTTGAATGAGTCTTTAATCTTTGGACTTCTTTGCTCTCCTCTCTCTAGGTTCCATTTTACAATCACTTCCTATAATCTAGGAGGGCTGGAGAGCATTCTCTGTGGAGTCCATCACTCCATGTGTTTCTTGGTCTCTGATTCAGGAAAGATTGCATATTTTTGTTAGCAGCTCAGCTACTTCTAACTTAAGCTCCTTCAGAACTCTTCGATGTATATCAACTGGTCCTGGGGATCTTTTTTTTTCAAATTAATTAATTAATTTTCTCTAGCACTTCTTCTGACACCTTCATCTCTGAGTACCCCATCTTTAATAGCAGAAAAGAGCAGGTCCAGGGTAGGATACTCCACAATATTCTTGGCAGCGAAGACTGATGGAAAGAAATCATTTAGCAATGTCTTTATCTTCCTTGACTGATCCTGTTAGCCACTGCTGATCCAGTGAATTACTGATTCACAGGCACAACCAGACTGTGGAGATAGAGACCAGCACAGAAATCCAGTCCTGGTCTTTAGCATGTCAATGTAGAGTTCTAATTGCAAGATAATTTGTATCAGGCCAGTCCCATTGCATGCATTTTTAATCTCGTCCACGCTAACTTTTAAAAAAAAAATTCTCTCCATTGCTACCACCAGCACAACTACACCTTTGCTAGCAACGATGAGATCACTAGTATAGACAACTGACTAGTGGCCAGGGGCATCTACCAGCCTACATCTAGCTCGCCCAGCATTCCTACAACATGAGAACGGAATCTGTAGTAGCAACAGTGAGAAATTTTAAAGGAAGAAAAGCTTGAATAATATAGCTCAACATCAATCCACTGTGCAAAGTCAGAATAGTATAAATTAGTATATGTCAACTACACATCTTTAAAGTAATGTAACTGTTTGGGGAATTTTCTCTCTCAGGTATTCCTGAGCCGAGTCCATGTTTGCCTTGTTTCAGCCCAGAGGGAATATTGAAGGATAAGGTGCATATCTCTGCAAAATAAAATATAATGCTGGAAACACAAGGCAACAAATTCTGCTCTGATTTATACCACTGCTCTGTGTGACACCACTGAAGTCATTGAAGGTTTCTCAGGGTGCCCACTCTCCGTAGGCAGGTTGGGTGTAAATTAGGGTAAAATTTGGCCCCAGAAGACCCATCATGATTGCAGGGTGTCAGAGTTTATGCCCCTTTAGGTTGGACAGCGCAGCCTAATGGCCAGAGTCCATAGGGTTGCCCCTAGTCACAGAGCGGCACAGCCTAATAGTCAGAGTCCATAGAATCGCCCCTAGTCGCAGGGCAATGCGGCCCAGCGTCCAGAGTCTATAGAGGCGGGTCGCCCACCTAGGGGTGCAGCGGCCTAGGTAGGGGGCCCTGGGCCCACCCGACTCCACCGGGCCCCGACCCAGGGCCCTAACAGTGGCACAGCATCTTGCCACTGACTCAGCGGTGGGGTCCAACCAAAACACACTGAGGTTTCCTGGGTGGGAGGTACCATGCCACTACCCTCCCTGGGTCACTTCCTACCAGACTTGCCGCTGGCGTCTCCCAGGCATCTTTGGCTCCTCCACAAGCTGTCGGGTCCGTCGCCTTCTCTGGCTGCTCCTGTCACTGGGCTTCAGGCAGGCTTGGGGGAAGCCTCGGATCAATCACCTTCAGGGGCTGAGGCTGGCCCTCTGCAGGAGCTTCCCAAGCACGTCCTTCTCCTACAGCTGCTAGCCCAGAATGAGCTGAGCTCCCTCCTTTTATATTCCCTGAGCACTTGGAGCATGCCCAGTACTTCAGGAATGGACCTTCCGCTGCCAGTGCTACTGGCTTAACCCCTTCTGGGCTAGTACAGGGCTGGCTAGCCCCATCACACAGGGCTAATTTGAATGCATAATAGCACCCTTTAATTTCTCTGTTAAAAGAGGTTTGGAACATGGTTCATTTTAAAAGCTTCATGTAAACAGTGCACAAACCAGATTGGATATGTGTTTCAAAGTGAGCTATAACGGCAGTCTTAATATTAATCCAAATGCTTAATTTTAAATATTGCCATCAGGACAAACCATGCTGCTAAAAACTATTTCAGAATTAGGGAGCAAGAATGTGTCTATATAAACCTTCAGATTAAAGGGTGTCTCAATTAGGCTTTAACATTTTGGTTCAGTGTGCAGGTGTAGTGGGTCACTTATGTTCATCTCCACTTGGATTTAGCCAGTGCACTGTAAATAATTCAGCTTGACAAGATTTTCCTTTCAGTTTGTCTTATTACTAACCTCACTCCCCTCCTCCCCCTTCTTTACAACAGCCACCCTTGCTTACATCATTGTGGTTGGATTTAAATAGCTGTACATACCATATTTCTCCTAGATACCAAACACCTGATTGGCCATTACAGCAGCTAGCCTCTACCTACCAAAAGGGATAAACCAGCATCTTTTACCCAATAGCAGCACTGCCTCTGCTGTTGCTAGAGTCCAATGACATCTCTGTCACTAAGGGAGGGAAATACATAGAGGCATAAAAGCTTTGTCATGTGTATTATAATATTTTCATGCCATGTCAGTGAATTATTTTTATGCTGATCTTAATATATTTTTCAATGTAGATTTAAAAGATCGTGGATGGATTCTTTTCCCTGTGTTCATTTTCTCTGTTCGTCAGGTAACTGGACTCAATATTTAGCTACATGATGTAGTAATGTCTTTGGGGGAAAAAAGATTTGAAGCAAAGTGTTTGAACTACAATTTCCTCCTTTGTTTTAAGGGATACAGTAGTCACATCCTTGGGGCAGTGAAATGTAGCATAAATATCAAGCTTAGTGTAGCTGCACTGTGTTTTTCTTCCTGGAGCTTTTGTAAAAAATTGCTGATGACTTGTGGGTTAACCAGTCTGCTGAGATTTAATAACCATACCTTGTGAATTTTATGCAAAAAGAACAAGATGAAAATATTTATAATAATAGTAAGAAAACATGAAGGGATAAATGTATTGTATATCGTATCATAGTCCTTGGATTTTTGTGATGCAAGTGAAGGATCCAGAATCCAAATTACTATGTGATAAATTGGAATGGACTATGCTGTTGTTGCTTGAAAATCTCAATCATCATTCTACATAGGAAAAGCTTAGCTACCGGTAAGAAGCCAAAGTGCAACAATTTTTAAATTCAGAATGACAAAGGATCCTTTGGTTTCCTATTCAGCAAAGCTAGAATTTACAAGGTGCCACACAGATGGATTGCACAACAGCAACAACTCAAGTATATACATAAATGCCACTTTCCAGATATATCATACAAAAATGAAAGCATGAACATTGTACATTGCATGGGGAATCAGAAGTGCAATTTAGAGTACAATCATTTGCTTCTTTTTCTAAAATGTGTGTGTTTGTGTGTGTGTGAGAGAGAAATATTTAGTCCTCATAAAAGCAAAATACAGTACTTACACAGCACGCAGAACAAAACCCACTTATGGAAGCTTTCCCATTCAATTACATCTATTAGCTCAGTCCTGATGCGCAATTCCTTGCTTTTTCTGTCCTGGGCCTGTTCTAAACACAGACTTTTACTCATGTTTAAGAACTGTGTCAAATCATGTAATGTTGTGAGAGGTATAAAAATCCATTCAGATATAGATTGAGACAATCTAGCTCATTTCACTTGCTATCTAAATCATGTCTCCAGACTTGACTTAGTCTCTGTTGGAGGACTTCTCAGACCATTCAGAAATAAGTACTGGGAGTATTGTCAGCCCTTACTTAGGATAGGTCTTCACTACCCGCCACGTCGGCGGGTAGCAATCGATCTGTTACTGATCGATTTCTCACGTCTGGTGAAGACGCGAGAAATCGATCACCCGCGGCGCCCCGTTGACTCCTGTAACTCCTGCTTGACATGAGGCGCAAGCTGGAGTCAATGGGGGAGTGCGCCGCCGACTGCCACCGCCATGAGGACGGCAGGTAAGTCGGCTGAAGATACGCAGACTTCAGCTACATGATTCACGTAGCTGAAGTTGCGTATCTTCAGTCAATTCCCACCCCCAGTGAAGACCAGCCCTCTATGATATAAGGCACTGAGAACCCAGTTCTCTGTTTCCTTGAATCTTGGGCTATTTCTAGCAGCATAGGTAGGTATAAACCACCACCAGAACAGAATGGTAGCATTTGACACCCATTTTGCACTGGTATAGATGACTACACAAGGTGCAGGCCAACCAAGAGCTGAGGGTATAATTGTCAGAAGTGCCTAAATTCCATTTTAAAAAAGTAATTTTTTGGAAAATTTTACCTAGAGCTTTAATCTTTGATTAAAAAGACTTTTCTCCTTATTGTTTTAGGTAAGCAGGTGCTAACCAAATATAGGGCGCCAGATCCTCTGGTGGTGTAAATCAGTATAAACTGCATTGATTTCAGTGGAGCTCTGCTGATTTAAACCTGCTAAAGATCCAGAACACAGAGTTTTAGACAGTCTGAATAAAAATCACTCTCCTTTTCAATCAGATTTTACCTCCTTGTTATTTGCAGTGTCATAATTCTACTACTTCTCTAATCAGTCAGACAAAACCTGAATTTCTATTGTAAGAAAGAAGTGGAAAAAAATTCCAGTCACCTTAAAAAATGATACATCATGAAAAAAAAAGAAGCAAAAAATAATGAAGACACAAATCCAAGTCTTTTTTTCTTTCCAGGTCAATTTAGATTAATTTGTTTATTCTGGTATTTTATAATGTTAAAAGTTGGGTGGGGAGAAGGTCTCAGACAATGGGAACAGATAATAGTCATTGGTGTGCCACCACCTTTTTGGTCTTCGAGAAAAACGATGTTATAAATAATAGCTTCGTTCCCATTATTCTTCTTACACAATAGCAACAAGATTGAACCACCATTTCCAAGTATTCCTCAGCAGAACTCAATCTATCAATGTGTCAGTTCAATAGTAGTTTTCTCTTTGCATGAATGTGAACCAGAAAAGTCTGATCTAAGTAGTCTCGGATAGCAACGATTCAAATAATTTGATTGTGTCTGAGATTTTACCCATTATAAAAGTTTGAACAACATTAACATGAGGATTTAGTATGTTTTTCTGAACATGAGCTATACATTTAAAAAAATTAAATGCACAAAAAGATAAATAAAGCATTCTGAAATTGTAAGTACATAATAATATTCCAACTTAGATTATTCAAAATACCATTACCATGAACAATATAAAATATTTATGTAATAAATTTAAGATCAAATATGGGTTCCATATATTTTTTAATGTCTCAGATTGCCCTCTGTATTGATACATAATACATCACAAGGGAATATATATGTTAATTCCCTTCAAATCACTCTGACCTCAATGGTACTAAGTCCTTTCTCTAACGATTTTCCATTTCTCCGTAATACAAGTACTTGCTACTGCTGGTTGCTCTCAACTCTGCTCTATGATTTGCATGGTAACTAAAATAACAGAATCATAATCTTGCTGTAAAGTTCATTGTATATTTCATTCTCCATCAATTATAGACTATGTTATTATAAACACAGCCTTTTTCTTTTCTCATAACAACAATTCCCATACATTCTCCGAAGTCACAAACTGATCTGCTTCCTGCTCCTCACAAAAAAAGTAAACATGCTCCTTATGATTAAAAGCATCTGTACACAGCCATTCAAGTAGTATAACAAAGGTGAAATAGGCCCAAAATAGACTGTTTTTAGAACAGACCTAGCAAAGACTGATGAAAAATATAAAAATGTCACAAAACACAAATATTATTTGAGGATAAAAATCCATAATGAGTAATCAAACATAATGTAATAATAATCATAATCAGCCCTTAGATAGATTATAAAATCCAGATTATATATTATGAGATGCAGTCGACAAAAAACAAGAAAAAAGGAGAGTTGGTTTTTTCAAAGATCTGTATTTCAGCATTCACTCATTTGGAAAGAAAGTGAAATTTTCCTTGTCCCTTCTTCAAAAGATGAAACTGACAAGAGGAACTCCAAGCTAATAATTAGGAAGGTTGCTTAATATTTACTTTCTTATCTTTCCTACATGATGATCATTTACTGACTGAAATAGCATAGTAATCTAGTTGGCTATTGTTGCACCAATGTGGTATTTTTTCAGACGACCTATTTAACAGGGCCTCAATTATGAAGACTCTGAAGTTGGACTGTATTGTGATTTGTGATTGGAAACACAGGACTAAATTCTGCTCTCACTTACACTGATATATATGCAGGAATAACTCAGGAAAATGCCAGTGGAACAGAGGATTTGACTTAAATCAGAAAATCTGTTAAAAGAATATAACAATTTTCTACTGTATTTTTACCTTTCAGTGCACCCAAAGTTTTAGGATTTTTTGTCTTGTTTTAAATAAAAACTTTTCCTTTCAAGCAACTTTTAATTTAAAAAGCTTGACTGTATTCAGTCTAGGTTTTGAATTGGTTCATGAGAAAGATATTCTTTTAATTTATTGCTTTTGCAAGTACTGGTATTTGCTGCTTAGTAGTTGCACTGTATTATAGTGCACCAAAGCAGCTCCTCTCCAATGAGAGATTAAACAGGAAAGACCACAATGACTGAGACAAGCCATTTGTCACAGATGTTCATATAGTTTCATGTTCTGTTCTTAACTATCCCCACATGATAAAAGGAAGTGGTAATCAATGTTTGACATGGAACGTTCAATCAAAGGAGAGTAAGTGGTTCAGGTTTAGACTAGTCTAATAGTATGTAGAACTGTTTCAGTATAACTGTATGAGAGAGCTTCGACACAAGAGTGTGAATTTGAAAGTGCTGATGCTGTGTCCAATATGTTGCCTTAGTGCTAAGGAGTTATGCAAACAGGAACTAAATTACTATAAACCAAAGTACATTTTGCTATAAAATATTTTTGCTCTATTAACATCCAAATATTTTAGCACAAATGGCAGAGTTTTGTGGAACACAAAGGGGCACTCAGTCTTGAGAAGGTTAACATAAAATGTGATTTGGGATAATGTCTCCAATATCAAAGAAGCATCTACACCATTTACACTATGTTATAGGTTTATAGACACATATTGATAATATATTCAATATTGGAAACATATTTCAAGACAGACAGTAAAGTAACATTAATTTAATCTTTTTCACAGGCTGAATTACATAACTAAGAAAGAAGAACACACAACCAGTACCTTTTGAGTGGGTCTGTAACTAGGGTTATTAAAAAAGGGATATTTGTACAATAAAATGTGGAAATCTTATTTTATTGGTTGATATTTAATTTTCTCCTTTGGAAGTTGCGTCCTAAACAGCATTCCCTCAATAGAAGAGCTAAACCAAAGAAAGAGAGAAACATGTAATGCTTACAGTTAATTTCTGGTTAGTCTATCAGAGTTATATTTCCCTGAAATAAAAACAAAGTGTGACACCCTGGCACCCCAGGGGGAACCCATCACAAAAAGTAAGTGTATTCATCTTCTAGATTTTTAACTACTATTTTGTACTTTAATTTTTAAAACCAGATGAGGGACATCCATTCTAATACAGCCTAGTACAGTTTGGTGGCTGTATTCTAGTAGTGTTTCCTCTCTAGTGGCCAGAGATACATAGATATCTCAATATATTTAAGTGCCTTAATACTGACCTAGAAAGAAATATTTTAATACAATAAACTTGGCATTTCATGCTGTACTTCCATTTGATTTTTTTAAGTAGATACTAATTAGGCTGATTATCAGATAATCAAGACTTCCATAATCATGCCTGGCAATTTTTTATTCTTTATCCCCCAGCCTGCACTTACCTTTTAATTTTTTAAAAAAGATTTTCAATTGCATATTATATTATTATTATTATTATACACTAGTTATATACAGAATTATATAAGCCAGATACTTATTGCATAAGAGATATTTATATACATGAGCAATACAAATGCTAGAAAAATTAAATATTAACACATGCGGTTAAAAACATTTTTAAATGATGTATCATTTTTAACACATTACACATATTACAATGTAGATCACTTATAATCATCAAGTCCTTGCCTTGCATAGGGAATTAGGATGATCCCTATATAGTAAGTGTCCATCATAAGAAAAACAAAAGTATTCTACCAGCTTTCTATTAATTCTCAAGGTGGCAATGCTTTCTTAAGGGGTCATTTTGCTATTCACCTTACACAGAAACAGAATGAATTACTATAGACAAAATATATAACAAAAAAATTGAGATTGTGCTCTGCTAGAATAATTACTCATGATGAATTCAACTTGTTATAATAGAATGCTACTCAAATGATCAGTATATCTGCTAATGCCAAATCTTACCCATAGGTGGCAGTCTGCTTTCACTATAATAGGGACACCAAACTTATAATACATGGTGTACTTAGTTGGCCTGAAATTATTTTGATGGTGTGTGTGGGCATGTGTATGTATGCATGCATGTGTTTGTGGCAGAGATGGGGAGGGTGAGGGAAAGAGGTCAGACTAATACATACATATCAAAGTCTGCAAGAAGCTGAACTACTGTAGAAAAACAGTAGCTAATGGAGCTTCTCCTATAACGTCATCTGCAGAAATTACTGTTTTATGAAAGATCCAAATTTCAGGTGTCTTTTTATTATATACATTAATTTTACATGGATAATCAGCAATGGACAAACGAAAATATGTAAAGCTGTATTAAAAATGTTTGCTTGCATCTCCCTGAAAAAGAAGCCATGTGCCGTGCAAATTAAATATAGTTTTCAGGTCAACATTAAAGACAAGAACTCCATTTCCCCATACTGTATTTCTATTTAATATTCCAACACCTGTGAATGATAGAATTGAACCAATGCTGTAATGAAGATGCACTAGATAATGAAATCCAACAATAAACTCCATTAAAAAGGAACATGGGCCTGGGGAAGGGGGAGGAGGGGGATATTTAAAGCAAATTTCTCCTCGTAGATATGCAGAGTGAATCTCTGTTATGAGAGTCTGCTTTCCTTATGCAGCGCTCCCACTGACATCAGTGGTATAGCCATATGTGAAGAAAAGTAACAGTGCAGAGATCTACTCAATTTTGCCCTCAGCTCTTTTAGGGATTTATGAGGATCTTCTTTAGTAATGTAAGTAAGAAGGCACTTGGGAGTCCACCAAAACTGGAGAGGACAGAAAAAACTAATAAGGTGAAATTAGTTCAGTCTAAAACAAACAGAATTTGTTGAACTACACATGGCATGCCAAGACCAAAGACATCTTAGTGAAAAAAATAAGACTGAAATATAAAATATTTGACTAGATAAGTCACATTTTTTCCTGCTACAAATGTATTGGGATTGTTTTCAATTAAGAGAAATCTTATTTTGTATGGAGCTCAGATACGGGTGTAAGAGAGGGCAGAAATTGGCATTAAAATATTTAAAAAATAAAAATGGCTCTGTGCATCAGGGCTCGTCCATCTCCGGGTCACCGGGGAGCTCTACTGCCTACCTTAGTCCTTGCATGGCCCCTGGGGGAATCAGTTGGGCCGCAGGGGTCCTGGCTCAAGCTGCCCAGCAGGGAGCTGAGCACACATAGGTAACACTTAACAGTTTAACAAGCCCAGGCCCTGGGTTAGGGCAGGGCAGTAAAGAGTCTAAAGGCTCAGGCCTTTAGGCAGAGGGTGAGCAAACACAGGTAAATAGCACACCCAGGCTTCAGGCTCTGAGTGGCCCCTCTGGAGGTATCTGGGACAAGGTGGTGTCCTCGAGCGGTAGAGGGGGTGTTCAATCACCGTTGGGTCCTCTGGGTAGCTGGCGAGGAATAGGCTCAGAGACTCCTCTGGGTAGCTGGCGAGGGGTAGGCTCAGCAACTCTCCCACACGCTGGTCCATGTTGAGTGTTGGCCGGTCAGGCGTGTCTCCAGGTCCGCCGCTGGTTGCTGAAGTCTCCCCGGCGGGAACTGGGTTGGAAGTGTCTGACCTCTCCAGTGGTTGCCTCTTGAGTGAGCTCTGGGGTGGAGCTCTTATACTTCCTACCTGGCCTCTGACCCTCTGGGGGGCAGGCTTGGAGTGCTCTGGCTCTGCCCATTCTGGTGTCTGGCAGAGCTTGTCCTTCTCCAGGTCATGGAGAAGCCACATCACCTCCCTATAGGCTCTTTTTGTAAGTATATTATTTATTTATTGTTGCAGGAGTGTTTCAATGTCATGCAACCTTCTTGCCTCAGAATGAAAACAAAATAGCAGACTAGTACTACAACACAGAGGGCCTGATTTTCAAAATTAGTGTGCAAAAGATGGGTGTCCAATTCATGCTTAATTGCACAAGTAGTTACTATGGTTGCATGCCGATGGCCCCCGGTACCTTTCTTGGGCCTGTAATAAGTCCTGCAGCCTGGGAAGTTGCCAGGCTGGAGCTCCCAAAGTGCTTCTTGCCTTTCCCTAGCCCTTCTCCACTTCAGGTACCCTTTTCTCGCAGGCAGCTAGGTCCTTCTCCCTCCAAAGCTGGAGACAGACTCCTCTCACCAGCTCCTGGCCCCCAGCCCTTTTATCACGGTCAGCTGGGCCCTTATTGAGCTGGCCACAGCTGTGGCTGCTTCCCCAATCAGGCTATTGGATGCTTTTAACCTCTGTTCTCCAGGAGTGGAGCAGCCACCCCACTACAGATGTCTTTTGCAGATAGTCGATGCTCCTAAATTTTTATATTTAACCCCAGATCAATTGTCTTTAGAAGAGCATTTATGGCTGGACTGAAGGATAAAGAGTGGAACAGAAACTGCTTCTTCACCAACCAGAAAAGTGATGCCAGGCCAGGGCCATATACATCTTGTACATCAAACTAACAAGGAAGAACAAGTTTCAGAGTGGTAACTGCATTAGTCTGTATCAGCAAAAATAATGAGGCATCCTTGTTGCACCTCAGAGGCTAACACATTTATTTGGACATAAGCTTTTGTGGGCTAAATTCCATGGATGTGGGATATGTTCAGCTCCCTGTCTTCAGGCTCCTGCCTTGACTACTCTGATGCCTAAGTCCCTGACGAGTCCATCCACTCTGCAGTTCTACAATCTTTCTGGCTTTCAATCCTTCTACATTTCTTTGTTGTGTTTTCAAGTGGTCTGGAGAGAGATTTGTTGGAGTCAACTGCACCATCTTCCCAAAATGATTTTCTGCTTTTTGTGAAAATCTTTGCATTTGCTTTAAAAACCGTGAAGTTTGCTGATTTCCACTGCATACCATAGCAACTTCTAACAGTGTTCTGCTTTGTCTGTATAGAAACAAACTCAATGCAATTACTCTTAGAATCACAATGTTTGATTTCTCTTGATTGTTAGATTTCTTTGTTCTGCCTAATTCATGTTCTGGTTTTCACAGTTCAAAAAAGATAGTGATAAATCAGAGAGGGTTCACAGAAGAATCAAGAGAATGATTAAAGGATTTAAAAACATGCCTTCTAGTGATAAGCTCAAGGTACTTAATATATTTATTTTAACAAACAGAAGGTTAAGAGGTGACTTGATTACAGTACCTACAAAGAGAACTAGTATTTAATAATGGGCTCGTCAGTCTAGCAGAGAAAGGTATGATACAATCAAATGACTGGAAGTTGAAGCTAGACAAATTCACACTGGAAATAAGGTTTAAATTTTTAATGATGAGCATAATTAATCATTGGAACAATTTACCAAGCGTCATGGTGGATTCTCCACTGACAATTTTTAAATCAAGATTGGTTGTTTTTCTAAAAGATCTGCTTTATGAATAAGGCCTTGTCTACACTACCGGCTGGATTGGTGGGTAGAGATCGATCTATTGGGGATCGATTTATCGTGTCTCATCAGGACATGATAAATCGATCCCCAGAGGCACTCCTGTCGACTCCGGAACTCCAGCTCACCAAAAGGCGCAAGGCAGAGTCGACAGGGGAGCCCGCTATCGACCGCTGCCACCATGAGGACAGCTGGTAAGTCAACCTAAGATGCGTCGACTTCAGCTACGATATTCACATAGCTGAAGTTGCGTATCTTAGGTCGACCCTCCCCGCTAGTGTAGACCAGGACTTATTTGGGGAAATTTTGATGGCCTGTACTATATAGGAAGTCAAAACCAGATGATCACCATGGTCCCTTCTGGTCTTAGCATTTATGAAAACACCAGGGGTGGAATCTTAGCCCCACTGAAGTCAATGACAAAACTCCCATTGATTCAACAGGGGACAGGTATTCACCCCAGGTAACTAAACTGGAAAGAGTATCCAAAATGATATTCAAATGAAAGCTGTTTGGTGAAAGGTGGGTGGTCTAGTTGAATTCTAAACTGAGTGCATGCAAGTATTTTATCAGCACAGAACTACATAGAATATACTAATATTCAGTAACTCCTGGGTACCAAGTATGAAGCAAGTATTACATTAACTGGAAGATGAATCCTCAGAGACTGTGCTATCTATAGACTATATTCCTCTTTTTATAGGATAGCATGATTTAAAAGTTTATTAATAAGAGTTCTTCCCACAAAGTAGAATTGAGTAAGCAACTAGGATGAAGCAGAATTCATGAAGGATATAATAGGTGAGGAGTCAATGTCATCAGATACCATGGGTCACAGAAAAAGGGTATTTAGCTAGGTCACATGCCACATGATAATCCTATATGGAGATCAAATTTGCAAGATCTGGGTCAAAATCATTTTATGTAGGAATGAAATGATATATTAATTACTCTTTTTACAAAAACAAGCTAATAGATTTTTTTTTAATTATATGGCCTTCATGCCCAGGAGTGAGCATATAAACGTTACCTGATTTTGAAAAGATTCAATGGAATTTGGAAGAAAAATATCCCACTCCAAAATTCTCATTCCAACACAAAACAAGATGAAGCTACCACCACAAACTACAAAATCTTTAACTTTGGTTGGAAGGATGCCACAGATCAATTCTGCTGTACAGTCAGGTGGATTAAGTAGGGGATGAAGAGTCTGGTAATCTCCAAGATGTGCATCAGTAACTTTAACAACTGTGTAATCCCTGTGCCACAGCCCTGGTCTCTCTCTTTCCCCTACCACCTCAGGGATTTTTCACTTCCCTATTACATTTCTTGAATTGTAACTCTTTAATATGGACACAGGGCAACACTTTCAAAAGTGTCTTACTCCCATTTTCAAAATCACCTAAGCACTGTATAAAAAGAAATATACAATTCTCAACCCTTCCCTTAACTTATTTCATGAACCCAAGTGAGTCACTAGCTCACTTGCTTTGATTTTCTCATCTGAAACATAGAGATAATTGTATTCACCTTCCAACATAACTGGCTTTGAGGTCCTTGGATCAGTGGTGTTATAGAAGTGCAGAATATTATTTATGGGTATGGGGGGACAGCATTGTAAATGCAACTATATTAATTTTCCTCTTGGTCAGGGAGTTGACCAAGAAGCTTAAGCCCCTTTCCCACCTGGTTGGGAAAATGGTAGCATGGCATATCCAATTTCAGGTGGACTAAAAACCATTTTGCTATATGCAGTGCTAATGTCTGACCCTCATGCAACTGTACCTGTGTTACTGAAGGTTCTGATGGGGTTTGGGAAAGTGCACTTAACTAAAAGAAAAGTAAAAATAAAAAACTACAGTAATGATATTGAACTTAATACACCAAGTCACGTTTCTAATGGAAAAATCTCTAATCAGTTTATAGTAATGTTGAAATGTGCTGCCTGCAGACTTAGCAGGAGAACTTGTGCAACTTTTGCTGAGATCTTTATGCCAACAACAATTCTATCGGAGAGGGATATTATGAAATGGAAGTATCACTATGTTTTTGGGGTGTTTCTTTATTCAAACTTGTATCTGCATTGGGGTTCTCCAATAAAAATTGTTGTCCATATATGCAGAATACATGGGAAGGGAGCAAGAAGACTGATTTCTTCTAGGATATAAAGGCACTGTTTCACATGCAGACATATTCTGAGGTTAAATAAGGAGCCACATTGCAGAGAGGCCTGGTCTACTCTATAGAGTTAGGTCGCTGTAAGTTGCCTTGCATCATCCTAGCCATGGAATTAAATTTACTTAAATTTGGCTCCTGCTCACGTAAGTATCTCTATGTACCAATGTACCACCTCCCCGAGCAGCATAGAGTCACGGTCAATGTAATTAGGTTGACAGTGTCAGTGTATACACTACATTGTTTACATTGACTGTTACTGACTTTCAGGAGCTGTCCCACAATGCCCCGCACTGACAATACAATCAATATAAGCACTCCTGGTGAGTAAATGCATCATCGACACAAGGAGACAAGGATATACACACAAGCGATTTAATAACTGTAGCAATATGGCTATGTAAATTAGGAAAATTTTGTAATAGACATGGCCAGAATTTTCTATGAAGTAACATGCTTTCTTCCAGGATTTACAACATGAGGTTTTGTTGGCTGAGTAACAAATTTCATCCATTTGCTAATAGCAGGGGGAAATGTGGTGGCATTAACAACATAATGGATAAGCAATCCTACTGCCTCAGTTAAAGAATAGTTAAACTATTCCCTGCTGAGAGGAGGTGCCTATGAAGTCAGTGTTCGAGATGTGGACAATGTCCTACAACTAGGGTTCACCTGTCATGGATCATTAGAAAGACACACACTCATTTAAATTGTGATATTTCAGTTACCTTTACCAACACAGGGTGTAAACCAACATAGTCAGGGACCAGAAAGGTTCTGGGTTCTTCAACATTCAGCTGCAGGTAGAAGCTTCCTGGAATGTGAAAAGCCACCACACTGCCTTGATAACAGCTTTTAAAATAAATAACATACAAGTAAAATTACATACTACCCAGCACACCGGCGAGCCAAGAGACACATCCTGTTGTTGTTCAGCCACTCCTCTTAGTAATACTCTTCCTCCTTTTGTCAGGTAGTCACAGAAAGCAGGAGGTACAGTATTTAGTGCTAACACTTAATACAAATAAACAGAAGGTTTCTGCAGTTAGTAGGCCAATTTTTGTTGTCACTTACACTGATTCAACCCCATGAACATGAATAGCGTTACAGCTGTAACTAAGAACAGAATTTGGCCCATTATACCTGGTCTTTTAACTGATTGTAATTTTCATTGTTTGTATATGCTATTTTTCCCCTTCTTATACACCAGATTTTCACTCTGATCAGTTATTCAGAAAGGTTTAATAGATTTTGTTTTGTGCAGGGTACAAGTACTTGTTAGCTTCAGTGGGATTTTTTAAAACAGAGGGCCAGTCAGTCATGAAATATTGATAGAAAAACTTGTAGCAATTGTGGCAAGTCTCTTGGCAGGTGATTATGTCTAGCCTCTTGTGTTTCTTGTCAAGTGAATTTGTTTCACATCTAGTACAAGACAGACAAATATTTTAACAATTTATATACCAAGTTAGTAGGATGGTGGGATTTTTTTGCCCCCCATCTTCAGTGGCAACAGTTTCTAAATATTAAATAGCCTGCTCTACCTATCAACCAGGCTAGATCTTCCAAGGTCCTATTCTCAAAAAGAGACTAGGGAACAAGACTAGTTTCCTGGGGGAGGTTTAGGTTGGATATTAGGAAAAACTTTTTCACTAGGAGGGTGGTGAAGCACTGGAATGGGTTACCTAGGGAGGTGGTGGAATCTCCTTCCTTAGAGGTTTTAAGGTCAGGCTTGGCAAAGCCCTGGCTGGGATGACTTAGGCCTGGTCTATACTGAAGAACCAGGGGAGGTCGACCTAAGATATGCAACTTCAGCTACACAAATAGCTGAAGTCGGCGTATCTTTGGTCGACTTACCTGGCCATCCACATGGCAGCGAGTCGACCACCGCCACTCCCCCGTCGACTCCGCTTCCGCCTCTCACAAAGGTGTAGTGCAGGAGTCAACAGGGAGTGCACTCGGGGATCAATTTATCGCATCTACACTAGACACGATAAATCAATCCTCAATAGATCAATCACTACCTGCCGATCCAGCAGGTAATGTAGACATACCCCAAGTTGGGGATTGGTCCTGCTTTGAGCAGGGGATTGGACTAGATGACCCCCTGAGGTTCCTTCCGACCCGGATATTCTGTGATTCTATGAAAACAGTCCTAGTGGTCATGATGCAGTTTGTTTTCAACCAGTTCTTTAATTCAAGCTAGTACCTTCTCTTTTTTCTCTCTCTCTCTCATACACACTCCCAGCCCTAACCCTTCCGTAAGACGCTAACTGAGTTCAAAAGGCATTAGCTACCTAAAAGACTGTAGGGACTTAACTTCAGCTTGTCATTAGGAGATGCTGGAGAATAATGTCCTCTGCATTTCCTGAGGCCATGATTCCCATTTCTGTAATGTGCCCAGCCTGAGAAGAAAGAGACCCATAATAACTCCCAAAAGGAGTTTTCCCAGACAACAGTATGGTGATCCATCAACTAAGCTATGGGGCTGAATAGGATAAAAGCTTTAAGATTACTCTCATCTCTCTAGCCCAGGGGGAATCAAGAATGAGCGAAATGTGCCAGTGTAAAGTTGGCTTGGAGGGAGAATTGGGCTCCTTTGTTTTCTGTTTTTATCTTCATGATCTCATTTTAGCAACCTCTCTTTTCTCCAGATTTGCAATAAACAGTATTGACCTACTAACCCAAATCATCACCTAATTTGTATTACATCATATAGAAGTATTGCCTAGTTGTTAGAACACAGACATGGGGGTCTGTAGTCCTGGCATCTGTTGCTGACTCTGCCACTGACTTGCCATATGATCTTGAGCAAATAATTTAATATCTCTGTATTGTCTCAGTCTAGTCACCTGTACAATAAGTGTTATCATAACTATATCATAGGGCAGCTATGAGGACTGATGTTTGTACATGTTAGCTTTAAATTCCTTAGATGGAAGGAATAGTATTAGTACCTGATTTATATTAGTGTAGCCAATGATTTTAGTTTATTGTTCATTATTGTGTGATATTATTAACTAGCATGTTATGCTATATATAATCATTGTATGTTAAATAAAATGAATGTGTGTTGGTAACTACCCTTGGTCTTTGTGTGTTCCTAGAGACTTTAAATCTGAAGCAAGTAGCAAAGGTGACTTACACTCTGTTAAGTTTAAAACTGTAGCCACTGGAGCCAAACCCACAGTGGTGTAATACCATATTACACAATTCACTTCAAATAAAATAAAAGGCTACATTAGCAACTGATTTCTAGCAAACAACTAATATAATTTGGACTAACAATGATTTGTAGCTTATTCTGTCTTGAAGTGCTTTCACTATAACATAAAATACATTTTTGAAGAACTCTGACTAGTATACAGGTTTCAGATTAGCAGCCGTGTTAGAAAGCTTATGCTGAAATAAACTGGTTAGTCTCTAAGGTGCCACAAGTCTTCCTCATCTTATTGACTAGTATACATTTGTCAAAAACATTCCAGTCTAAAAGCATGTGTACTTCAAAATCTGTAACCTCTATATTTGTTTATAACACAATGATGATTCAGACAGAAGGAAGTGAAGAGGTCTTCTGCCAATATTAATAAAAATTAAGATGTCACTAAATTTGTACCCTACTTTGCTTGAAGTGAAGTAGAAATTAATAGAATTACAAGGGGGAAAGTGTTTTGACAATAATGGAATTCTGGCTGAATGACTCCATAACATATCAATGTTTCTGTTCTGGAAGTTTAAGTTATTTTTGGAATAAATAAAAAGGCAACATTCTCTGATTTGATGCAGCTCCGCCGACTTCAGTGGGATATATGCCAATTTATACCTGCAGATTAGTTTGGCCCATGTTTTCTAAGTATATACAGTATACATTAAAAGTCAATGGCAAAATTCACATTGACCAGGATTTGGCACGGAAAGACCATCTATTTTACGTACAGAAAAGTCTTGAGGAGAAGTTTGGGATATGGCGAGTTGAGACTCTCAGTAATACACATGAAATATCTTACTTTCAAGCATGAATGAGATGGCCTTATATTAAAAGCTTTGTTGACGACTGCTGCAAAACTGAGTGCTCCCAAAGAAAAGTGGAAGATGGTTCATTTTCTACAGTGCTTCACACTGTACAACACACCCTACTTAAATATAGGAGAGCAGAGTAAATCAAAGAACGTGGGGAAAGGAGGACAGTAGGGTGGATTAAGTACAAATGAACAGGAAGATCCTTTAAAGGATTTGTTCTTCTTTTAAATCTGGTGCGAAATATTAAAGTTTCTCCCAGGCAACACGTGCATGACTGATACTTACTCAGCTAATAACCCAAACCGACAGTAACCTTGGCACCAAGACAGGGGCAATATTTACAAAAGGATGAACTATTTTAGAACAATGTCTCTAATGTACTGGGCACAAACAGGCTTTTCTTCAACATCAGGCATGCATGTCGTCTTGTTCCAACAATTTTGTTCATGTACAAATGTATTCATTGTGGACAATGCAAGGAAAATGTCACTCTCCATTTATACTCCAGTTTCCCTTTGTCCCTCTTATAGTATCTGAGGGCAGTGAAGCAGTACAGAATCTTGCTCCAAACTCACACAATTTTGCCCTAATCCCCCGATAAAGCTCCAGCATTGCAGAGCAACTCAGACTTAAAAGGCTCTAAATAGCAGAGGGAGGGAGTAGGGGAATTGTGATTGGTCTCCCTCCCTCCACTTCCTCCAAAAGAAGATTCCAGTTCTGCCTTTGCCCCATCACTCAAGAGTACACAATGTCCCTGGCAGCAGAGGATGGGGTGGCAGTAGCTTTTTGAGTTGTGTAAGTGGATGCACCTGGCACATAAGCATGAATAGACTATGTTAAGGCAATTATCCCACGCTAATGTATGAAGCCATCCACTTCATGAACAGCCTCACACTGATAAAGGCTGCCTCTGTTGACTTGGACAAGTTCCACAGTATGGTCAAAAAGGATAGTTGCAGACTTTGAAAGACAAACCCTTGCACAGAAATGAATTCATTTAGCAGTGGAAGAAGCATGGAGAAAGATTTAGTTACACTGCAAGGGAAAGGTTACACCTAAACCAAAAGGTGGGTGTGGACCAGGATTTTGAAATAAGCAAGGAGGAAATTATCTACCCTAAGAGAATAAATCCAGGGTTTCACATAGAGTACAGTGAATCTTGGGAAAGGAGTTTGGGAATTTATTTAGTGTTATAATCATTTACTTTACTATGGAGTCTTAGTGATTTAATTCAAGGATCCTCCAGTAACATAGGAAACAGTATATGCACCAGAGAAGATTAGTTCACTAAGCAGTACAGTAATTGGGAAGAGTCTATGAGCTATAGAAACTATGCCTTGATTATACAGCATATTGTTAATCATAAACAATCTTTTAAGTAACATTTTCAGAACTATTCAAATATATTACCGAAGTAGAGGAATATAGAAAGATAGAGCAGCATAACCACCAAGGCATCTATAAAATACAGGGATTTATACCACATTAAGTAAAACTCATTGTCTATTTCTTTCTTTTTTTTTTTTTAAGTTTTCCTTCAATTTTCTCTATACTTTTTTTAAAAAGCCAGGTTTCCACTTTCTGACATTTCTTGCTCTGCTCTGTAATATTCTTTTAAAGTGAGCATACTTTATTAAAGAGGAACTGAACTAAGGCCCCACTTCAGCAAGGTACTGGAGCATATGATTAAATTTAAGTATGTAAGTAGTCCTACTGAAGTCGATAGGAGAACTCACATGCTCAAATTTAGTCACTTTCTTCGAAGAATTAGGGCCTAAAGGAGGACAGACAGTTATTGCGTGGATACCTCTATCATATCCCCGCTCAGTCTCTTCTTTTCCAAGCTGAAAAGTCCTAGCTTCTTTAATCTCTCCTCATATGGGACCCATTCCAAACGCCTAATCATTTTAGTTGTCCTTCTCTGAACCTTTTCTAATGCCAATATATCTTTTTCGAGATGAGAAGACCACATCTGGATGTGGTATTCAAGATGTGGGGGCACCATGGATTTACATAAGGGCAATAAGATAGGCCTATTATTCTCTATCCTTTTTTAATGATTACTAACATCCTGCTTGCTTTTTTAACTACTGCTGCACACTGCGTGGAAGTCTTCAGAGAACTATCCACGATGACTCCAAGATCTATTTCCTGATTAGTTGTAGCTAAATTAGCCCCCATCATATTGTATGTATGGTTGGGGTTATTTTTTCCAATGTGTATTACTTTACATTTATCCACATTAAATTTCATTTGCCATTTTGTTACCCAATCACTTAGTTTTGTGAGATCTTTTTGAAGTTCTTCACAGTCTGCTTTGGTCTTAACCATCTTGAGCAGAGTAGTATAGTCTGCAAACTTTGCTACCTCACAGTTTATCCCTTTCTCCAGATCATTTATGAATAAGTTGAATAGGATTGGTCTGAGGACTGACCCTTGGGAACACCATTAGTTACCCCTCTCCATTTTGAAAATTTACCATTTATTTCTACCCTTTTTTCCCTGTCTTGTAAACAATTCTTAGTCCATGAAAGGCTCTTTCGTCTTATCCCATGACAACTTAATTTACGTAAAAGGCTTTGGTGAAGGACTTTGTCAAAGGTTTTCTGGAAATCTAAGTACGCTATGTCCACTAGATCTCCCTTGTCCACGTTTGTTGACCTCTTCAAAGAACTCTAATAGATTAGTAAGACATGATTTCCTTTTACAAAGCCATGCTGACTTTTGCCCAAAAATTTATGTTCTATGTGTCTGACAATTTTATTCTTTATTATTGTTTCAACTAATTTGCCCAGTATTGATGTTAGACTTACTGGTCTGTAATTGCCGGGATCACCCCTAGAGCCCTTTTTAAATATTGGTGTTACAGTAGCTATCTTCCAGACATTGGGTACAGAAGCTGATTTAAAGGACAGGTTACAAACTATAGTTAATA
Organism: Dermatemys mawii; assembly: GCA_007922305.1. Classification (NCBI taxonomy): domain Eukaryota; kingdom Metazoa; phylum Chordata; order Testudines; family Dermatemydidae; genus Dermatemys; species Dermatemys mawii. The sequence continues at coordinate 56,036,616 of ML677333.1, read as the reverse complement.
GTTCTGGAAGAACTCAAATGTGAAATTGTAGAACTCTTGGGTGAATGCCATCTGGTCCATGCACAGAAAAATTAAGTGAGTTACTGAAGTCAGACAGGAAGTTGTGAGTAGAACCAGGCATTGAATCCAGCTATCAGTCTTCAGATGAACCTCCACCCCAATCTTCTGGCAACTGCTCCTACAAAGAGGTCTGTGCTGCTTTGAGATCTTATTTTCGCTGAAGCAGCTAACAAGAGACCATTTTAAACAGCTTTCCTTTTAGTTTTATATGAAACACTGAAGACCAGCTTTTGAGACAGTGACAAGTATGGCAGCCAGACAGCTGGAAGAAAGACTTAAAGGGAGAATAAAATGCCCCCACAAATTACAATATTCAATATCTTTAAATGAAATGTAAACTAGCAGGAACTCTGATGCCATCAGTGCCAGAAACATCTACTATAGCTATGATATCCCTAAGTAACCCATCATTATTGTACCATAGTACCCAAAATAGGGGCCAGATTCTGTCGCCCTTTCTCACACTGAACAGTGCCTTATTTATGCCTGCTAAATGGTACTTTACTCAACAAATCATCATATTTATTTAACTGGTTTTCTAGTAGACAGAATCTGGCCCACAGTAATTAAAATTTATATTAAGTTGTCCTTAGCATACTCTGCTCTTTGCATTTCCTTGCTTTGGCAGATTTGGTCCACACTGTGTGAAGGCTTGTTACCATACTCCTCAAATGGTGGCATTATATAAGTTTATAAGTCTCTCCCTTCTTATCAAAGAATGCACATAAAGGCAAGTTAGTACATATGCCATGAGCTTGTCCTTTAGTGCGTTTACTATGATGGAAAAAAACTGCTGAATAATATCTTTGAATTAACAGTTCAGCTCCTTGTAGTGTCAACTTTTGCTTTTTTTTTGTTCCCACGTAAGTATACTTTAATCAGTATCATATCAAAAAAAGTGTGCACTCCTAAATCAAAATGTCTACACCTAGCTATAGTAATGGCCAAGAGATGTCTTACAGAAAAATCCAGACATCCCCTCCTTTACTGGAAAAATCAAAAAAGGCTAGTTCAGAATCAACAAGGACTTTCCCTCCTTGAAAAAACTACATACAAAACTACCAGAAGAGTGGAGGAATTTTACCTAATATAGGATTTCTATGGTGTTCCATTCAAAAGACCTGATATAATTAACAGGTAGTCATGACTTTTTACTTGTTATGTGATAGTTTGACATGAACTAAATAATCTTCATGCCTGAATGTGAAAACAGACCTATTATGTTTGTCTGGCAGGCAACTCGGCATGTGTACCTCCTTCTATTGTACACTGTGCTCTTACAGTATTCTGAGGCAACCACTGGCTCAGGTTCTCTGCTGTGCCGAGTTTCTACTCGGTGCACTGGAGGAGGAGGATCCAGCAGGAAGCATGTTAGGACAGATGAGTGCAGCCCCAGTGCAGGGTGGGCAGCTCTACCCTATGACAGTTGACAATGGTCCCCAAGAGTACCGTGGACTCCACACAGACCACCATGCCCAGATCTATTGGTGAAGGAGGATGCAATAGCCAAGTACACATACTCCACACCATCTGAGAGCTCCACAGGGCAATTCTCAGCTGGCCAAATCTGCTTTCCAGACCTTCTGCACTGCCGGAGCAGCACAAGGGGGGTGAAATTCTTCTCTGCTGGTAAAGCAGAGAGATTGGGCAATGTACACAGGCCTATATGTATGCTACAGATGCACACAAACAAATTCTAATGACAGATCTTGCTCTAATGTCTTCATTCCCTTTACTTTTATTCTTGCATCCAGGGAAAAATCAAAGCTGTTGTGCTCTGTTTTGCTTTTGAAGCTGCTATGTTTCTTTGAATGTTGTCTGTGATTCTTCCTTCCATCTAGTGAACAACTCGCTGGAACTTGTAAGCTTCTGACTGGAATAAAACTGTTCCTATTCTTTACCCTCATCAGAATTTTAGACTCACTTTATTTCAGGGCATCATGCCATTAATAATTAGAGGCACAGGAGTATTCAACACATGTGCAATACTCAGTGTAGCCTGATGTTTAGAAAGCACTCCAGGTGAAGAGAAGATATAAGAAGATATATATAGAAAATTAAGTTTACAAGCAACCCAGTCAAAATGAACCTGACTTGGTCAGGTTTCTGGAAACATCTGGTAGCCACTGCACATGCTCAAAAGGTTTAACAACTATGAGCAATTTTTCATTTACTAATGGAGTTGCCATGTTTCAGGTTCCCAAAAAGAGGACAGTGGTGTGGCGGGGGAGTAGAGAGGGAGGGGAACTAGAGAGGTGAATGTACTGGAAGGGGGTCTTTGGGAGTGTATTGTGGGGCATCTGGGGCCTCACTTGTGCATTAGGGTGGTGCAGTGTTTCTCCCTATCATGGTGGACGGGCAGCAGGCACAGGCCTGGGACACAGTGACAGACATCTGCAAGCACCTCCTTTCAGGGCTCTCCCCGTCCTCAGGGCTGGGAGCTGGAGTTGGTAGGATCTAGCAGCTGGGACAAGAAGCAGGGGGACTTAGATAGAGGGTAGGGTCCTGGGGGGGTCTCCAGAGGGGGCGATCAGAGGACAAGGCGCAGGGGGGCTTAGATACGGGGTGGGGTCCTGGGGGGGCAGTAAGAGTGGGGGCATTTCCGGAGGGGGACAAGGAGTGGGGGAGGGTGGTTGGATGGGTCAGGGGTTTTAAGGGGGACAGTCAGGGGTCAGAAAGTGGGTGGGGTCAGATAGGGGGCAGGGCCAGGCTGTTTGGGGAGGCACAACCTTCCCTACCCAGCCCTCTACACAATTTTGAACCCCAGTGTGGCCCTCAGGCCAAAAAGTTTACAACAGGGGTGGGCAAAGTGAAGCTCCCTTACTATATGGCAAGACTCACTATTTTGCCAACATTGTTATGCCTTGCTACAAAATTTAAAGAACTTAATTAGCAGTGTGCTTTCCTTTGTGCTCTGGATGGGCGGGCATTTGTTTTTATTGCCATCCTTCAGTTTATTTAGTTTTCTATAGTAAAGCATTTCATCATTAATATAAAAGAGCTTCCTAAATTTGATGTATCCCTGAGCTTAATTTATAATGTAGGGACTACACCAGAGGATGGCTTTTGAGTCTTTGTTCACGCCTGTTGAAAGAAAAGTGAAGTAGCCTCTTTATATGCATCTGGCTCAATGTTTTAATATTCACTGGCCTTCTGGATGAAACTGACATATATTTCATTATTCTTATCAGTTGAAAAAAAAAATTGAGATGGGTGAGCACAAATGCAGGTTATGATAAAATATTTTTGCTTCTAAAAGAACTCAGATCTAAAAGAAGAAGCAGAGAGAATATTTCAAAAGTTGCAAAATAACGATATTTAAAAGCAAAATTAAACCTTTTCTTATTCAAATACTTCCCAAAGAAAATCAGTGCATCCTTGAAGCTTAAAATAAAGGCTTCATGACTAACAGACTTTTTTTAATGGCAAAAGTTGTTTTCTGACAGTCTTTTGACTGCCTAGCTAAGAGTCTGCATCTGCATAGCTAAGAGTCTGATGCAAAAAAGAGTCAAATACCATGTTTTGTATTTTTTAGATAACATGAAGATATGATGGTAACTTTAGCCCAAAGGAAAAAAATTTTCAAACTGGTGAATTCATATATAAAGAATTTATGCCAGGGACCTGATAAACAAAAATCTAAGACAAGAATTGTAAATGGGAAAAACTGGATAATTTTGAAACTTTTTGATTTAGATCACCAGATGTTCTCAATGAAACTGAACAACAAGATTGAGAGGGAGGAGCAATGGAATTGATGTGCCTTCCCAGCTATAACCCTCATGGTTGGAAATGCCTGAATTACTTTGCAAATCAATGAGATAGGAGCAACCTTTCAAGTGCTTCCCCACTCCTTGGATATCTTAATGTCCTGATTAGAGCTGGCTGAGAAGTTTATTTGTCCCAGGAACACTTTTTATGTAATCAATTTTTCCCCATTTACTTTTAAATATTTTTAAAAATTTATCAGGTTTTTCACTGAACAATCAACAACTGTAACATTCCAGTTTTGAACAAAACAAGTTCAGTTTTTAGTTGCTGAAACTGAAAAAAAAAGATGAAAACCTGCAGAATTTCAATAAAAACTGGAATTTTTTACTAAAATGTCTGTTTCAAAAAAAGCCACCCCATTGTCCATAAAAAACCCTCCACCACAGCATTTTAACTAACTCTAGTTCTAATTACAGCTCTGTCTGAATTAAGAATCCAGTTCTGCAGACAATTGTGCACGTGCATGACTACCCTCCAGTGAATTTTGAAATCGATGGGACTACTCACATGAATCTAGTTACACATGTGCGTAGATGGCTGGAATTTTCAAAAGAGCCTGAGGGGGTTAGGCATTCCATTGTCTGTCAAGCATTGATTTTATTTTATTGGCAATATGAGCTTCTTTTAATAATTATGTGGCAAATTCTGTTATTAAAAAATGATCAAAGCTGGAAATTCTAAACCATTTTTACACCTAGACCAGGGGCAGGCAAACTATGGCCCATGGGCCACATCTGGCCCATGGGACTGTCCTGCTTCGCCCTCGAGCTCCAGGCTGGGGAGGCTACCCCTGGCCCCTCCCCTGCTGTTCTCCCGCAGTCATGCGGCCCTGCAGACAGTGCTCTGCGTGGCGGGGCTGCATGCTCCTGTGGGGCTGCGCAGCAGCGTGTCTGGCTCCAGCCGGGCCCCGCGGCTTCCAGACATGTTGCTCCAAGTGGCATGGTAAGGGGGTAGGAGGTTGGATAAGGGGCAGAGTGTCCCTGGTGGTGGTCAGGGGATAGGGAGCAGGGGGTGGTTAGATGGGGTGGAGGGTCTGGGAGAGGGTCACGGGATGGGGAAAGGGGGGTTGGATAAGAGTGGGAGTCCTGGGGGGGCTTATCAGGGAGAAGGGGGTTGGATAGGGGGTGAGGTCCTGAAGGGGCAGTCAGGAGAGAAGGAGCAGGGGAGGGGTTGGATGTGAGGGGCATGTTGGGGGGCAGGCTGTTTGGGGAGGCACAGTCGGGGGCGGGAAGTGGGAGGAGGTCGGATGCGGGGGATTCAGGCTGTTTGGGGAGGCACAGCCTTCCCTACCCAGCCCTCCAAACAGTTTTATAACCCCGATGTGGCCCTCAGGCCAAAAAGTTTGGCCACCCCTCACCTAGACAAACACCACTCATTCAATTGGCAGTGGCTGAAGGTATCTGCATTAGGAAAAATTTATGCAAGTACTGTCCCCATTAAACAGTCTGTGCCTAACAGTATTATTAAGTTTCAGAGTGGTAGCCGTGTTAGTCTGTATCAGCAAAAACAAGGAGTCCTTGTGGCACTTTAGAGACTAACAAATTTATTTGGACATAAGCTTTCATGGGCTAAAACCCACTTCATCAGATGCATGGAGTGGAAAATACAGTGGCAGGTATAAATACACAGCACACAGAGTGACCAGATGTCCTGATTTTATAGGGACAGTCCCAATTTTGGGGTCTTTTTCTTATATAGGCTCCTATTACCCCCCACCCCTTGTCCCGATTTTTCACATTTGCTGTCTGGTCATCCTAACAGCACATGAAGAGATGGAAGTTGTCTTACCATGTCAGGGGTCAGTGGTAACAAGCCAATTCAATTAAGGTGGATGTGGCCTATTCTCAACAGTTGACAAGAAGGGGTGAATACCAAGGGATGGGAGTGAGGGAGGGAATCACTTTTGTAGTGCTAATGAGGCCAATGCAATCAAGCGGCTTATGCCCAAATAAATGTTAGTCTCTACGGTGCCACAAGGGCTCCCTGTTGTTTTAGTATTATTAAGCTAATTTTGTTCTTTGGGAGCTGTCCCAGTAGAGCCTCCTTTAGATTCAGCATATCCTAATAAATAGGAGTTCAAGCTTCATATAACAGCATAAGTGTATACAGAGATTCTGGTTTTACACCTTGTTGTTTAAAGATTTCAAGAAAAATGGGTTTTTAAGATCTCAAATATATGCTACCACCTTTCAATAGACTGTAGATAAACTTCTGGACCACAACTTCTATGTATATGTTCTAACACCAAGCCCAGTATTTGTACTTTGTTTGGTCTATCAACCCATTTTGGATAGGTTTCTTTGAGGTTTTCTGTTATAGATGTAATTTACTGTAATATATTAATTTGATATTAAGTTTGGTTTCTTCTGTTTCACAGAGTTTCCAGTCTTCTACATGTAAGCAAGCCAATATCTCTCTGTAAAGTTTTCTAGTGTCTGACAGTCTTTCTTGGAACAGGGAGGGAGACATGAGGAGTGGGATCTACTCAGATCAGAATCAAGAACATGAGAGCTCCCCACTCTCCCAGAAATGACCCTCTCCTATAGGAATGTGTAGATCTGGAATTTCCTAGTTTTACAGTGCTTGATTTTCCAGCCTAAACAATGACCTTTTAAACATAGTTTTTTTTTGTACCACCACTTGTAATATCCAAGGTGCTTTCTTTTTTTTACAAAGAAAAAGTTGAAACAAATTCACTTATGTCCAATTATAACAGCCCCCTTTCATGCATCATCAGTAGAGTTTGAACCCTGACCTTTCAACACTGCAGCACAGTTTGAGCTACAGGTCTAATTACACTAGATGGCAGCAGGAGAAGGCTGTTATTAAGTGGTTGAGTGGGGAATGGACTGCTGGGGCTATGTTTTGCATCTCTGAGGGAGGGGGAGGTGTTGTTGGGGTGTGCCCAGCCTGGACTCCTCTCCCTCACCACTGTGACAAAGCACACTCATCTCTCATAAGCACCCCCTGTAGGGTGAGTGCAAACCTGCACTCTCTTTTCATGGTGTCCCATCAGCCATTGCCCTTGTCAGCTGGGTCTTCAGTGGCTCAGCCCTCTGGCCAAGTCATGCAGAGTAACACGTGAACGAACAAACCCCTTCCAGGGTAAAAGTGCAACAGAGCCTGTTCCTGTATGCTTGGTAACGTCTTTAACCTGGTTTCTGGGCTCAGTCCTCAGCTCCTTCTGGGCTAGCTTTAAGTTTGTGTCTGCCCTGGTATAGAGCAGTATCCCCCGGGATGTCTCCCTGTCCTTCCCTTCACTTGAGCCTCTAAACAAGCCGTATCCCCTTCTCAGGGCGTTAGCCACCCTGCCAGTGGCAGGATTCAGGCCCCCCTATTACTCCGGTCCCAACCCAGGGACCCTATAAATAGCAGCCAGGTGCTGCTTCCTATAATAGTTGCTGCTGTTATTCGCTGGGCCACTTCCCACATAGCCCCTTTCTCTTCCTCACAGAATGCCATCTTCTGATGCCTCTCCCCGTCCCCCCAACCACTTTCATTGAATGAAGCTATAATCATTGTATCAGCTTCTAAAGCAAGAAAAGATTCCCCCAGATTTGCTCTTCATTCTCTTCAACTTCATGAATTAGCTCTGCTTTTCAAATCCTCTCAGAAGTATTACCCTAGCCATTAGAGAAAACAATCATCTTCCCCAGGCAGGTGCATTGCCAGCACAATAGCTTAAATGACGTTACAGAATTTTTTCCCATTTGGTTACATTTCTCAAAGTACTTTTTAAAAGCAGCATGGATTTCATTGGCTGCTGAAGAGTCATTTGAAGTCCTAGATTGCCCTTTAATATTTGATAGTATAACTTAACAAAGAGCCCTATTCCTTTCCAAATGTCTGACACTTTCTGGAGCGGGTGAGATTTCAGGGGTATGTCCACACTGCAATTAAAAGCCTGTGGCTGGCCCATGCCAACTGAATCAGGGTAAGGGACTCAGGCTAAGGAGCTGTTCAACTGTGGTGTAAATATGTTCAGGCTCAGGCTGGAGCCTGGGCTCTGGACCCCGAGCATCCCAGACCTCGGGCTCCAGCCCATACCTGAAAGTTTACACTGCAATTAAACAGCCCCTTAGCCCAAGCCCCACAAGCTTGAGTCAGCTGGCACAGCCTTGCCATGAGTGTTTAATTGCAGTGTCGCTGTACTCCAGGAGGCCACGTGTGATGCTTGCGCACTGGATCAACCTGTTTTGAGGTGGGGTGAGGAAACGGGAGATGAGAAGGTCAGCCCTATGCAAAAGGAATGAAGAGCTACCCACCCTCTCAGTGGCTGGGATTGGGGAGCTGCTCATGACGCAGGCATATGACTCACTGACATGGGTGGAGATGGTGGTGAAGGGCCCCACCCCAGCAGAGCTACTAAGGTTGCTCCCTCGCAGGAATGTGGCTTCCACTCCAATTACTGTTTGCAAGAGTTAGGCTGGATTAAGGGAAGGAGAGAACTCTTCATCCCCATAAGGCCTTTCCTCTTTCCGAATGGGAAGCCAAGAGTTCAGTTTCAAGAGAGGCAGCCCTTTACATTTTTTCCTTAGGTAAATGACCCTTCCCCTGTATTAGAAGATTGGGGTGTGTATCATGAGGGGAAACCACAATAAATTCAGTGCCTCCCCTCCCCCTCGCATTTCTATAGGCCCAATTGCCATATATGGGCAGTTAGGTGGAATTAGGTCATAGGCTCGGCTCTGGAAATGGGAGGGGCTTGTGCAGGCTATAAAGCCAACCTGATGTAAGCTGCGTCATCTGTGTGTGACCCAAGCAATCACTTCAGAATGAGGCCCCTATTTAAGCACTTGCCTAAGTACTTTGCTGAACTGGGACCTTAAAGAGCCACCATAGAGGAGGGTACACTAAAGTCTTGGTTCAGTGCACCATTTCTGGATATATAGTAGTGGTTAAAAATCTAAAATTGGGAGGGAAAGGAGGGTGGCAGCCCTAGGCAATTAGTGTATCGTTCTCTTTTTGCTTGTATCAAATTATGGGATGAAATGTAATTTCATCCAATTATGTGGTTGGATGGAGTAAATTAGTAATCAGGAGCAGGAAAATCCAGAGTTGGATATTACTTGTACTGTACTGTATGATGTATTACTGTATTGTACTGTACTGTATGATGTATTACTTGTACTGTATGATCGGATGGGGGCAGGGCCAGGCAGTTTAGGGAGGCACAGCCTTCCCTCTGTACAATTTTGAACCCCTATATGGCCCTCGGGCCAAACCGTTTGTCCACCCCTGTACTAGATCATGTTTCCTAGGAATGCTTGGATAATCACAATAAATGAATATGAAAGTGAGGGAATGGAATTGAAACACACCATTTTTCTGGTATGTTTTTTCTAACTAGCATTTACAGCTCTACAGCCACTTGCCATTCTATTTTAAAATACAGCCACCTGGAAACATATGGACTATATGATTCCCGCATACAGTGGAAAACAGAAAAGTGTTGCAGAGCCTTTGCAACTAGCTACCCCTTTGGTACTGAAAGTTCAGTAGTCTTGCAGCACAGAACCATCTACTTTCCCACATTGCCATCCCTCTGTTCCAAACATAGTCTCTCAGGGAAGGCATGAACAAGAGTCTTGACTGATCTGAGGGCCCATTTGTTATAACGGGGATGAGCAGAACAATTTGGTAAGCATCTTGGAGCCCAATAGTGTGTTGGGTTAAGCTGCTTGTGACTGAGGTTACCAGGAGGGCTGACAACTGGGAGGAGGAGGTTGCAGGATTTTGCCCGTAGAAGGTGTGAGGAGTAAAATGATTTTGCTTATGGGTTAAGAAATTTTGTGACTGAAGTTTTGACAACTGCAAATAAAGGCACATAAAGCTTATTGGTCCCATATGATGATTTAGAAAATGGAGAATGACAGTTGTGTGTATACTCCCTTTGTCAGCATGTTTTATCTACCATAGGAATGCTCAGGAAGATCAAATGCATCAGAGTTCTCCCAACTAACTGTCTTATCCAAATATGCAATACTCTTCCAGAGGTCTTCAACTTTCACAATGCACAGTGCATGGTTTGGCTAATCAGACTTTGCAGCAAACACCTTAAAAGATTAACTTTAACTTTAAAAGCATTTGAATAGTCCAGAAGTAATGAAATGGCCAGGCATTATGTTCTCACTGTGTCTTTCAGTTACCTATCTAACTGACTCTAACAAGACTCTCAAACTGTGAACTTAGATAACAAACACCAGAAGCACCCTCACTGGGTTTCCTGGTTACTTTCTCCAACTTCCTTGTATCATCTCAGTCATGTCTAGTTTGAGCCGCCTCTGTTTGGCTCTCAATCATGACCCAGTCTCAGACTAACACTGAGTCAGAAAGCTAACTGCACCAAAATAGGCTGGCCTTGAATACAAGCTCTGTGACTGTTCAGCCCACAATTCACTGTACTCTGCACTGTCACAGTTCACAGCCCATGTTAAGACTGTTTTATGAAAACACAGACTGACTTCAAAGACAGTATTGTCTCATTGTTTTCTTGTGCTCTCTCTGCCTGTCACTCTATATTTCACCAGTTGCATCTTGTCTTATATACATAGATTGTACGGTTTTTGGCACAGAGACCATCTTTTTCTTCTGTGTCTGTACAGTGCCTAGCACACTGAGGTCCTCAGCTATGACTGGGACTCTTAGGTGCTACTGCATGGAAGAGAGAGAGAAAGAGAGAGCTACGTTTGACATCTGTATCCCAATATCTAGTTTTATCTACCAGACCAGATACCAGTGTATGATTGGTAAAATGAACATCAGGGCTGGCTCCAGGCACCAGCCCACCAATCATGGGCTTGGGGTGGCGGCTTCTAAGGGGCAGCCAATCTTGGGTTGGTGGGGCAGCGCTCGGGGTTTTTTTTTCCCCTGCTTCGGCTGGGCGGCGCTCGGGGTTTGTTTGGTTTTTTTTGCTTGGGGTGGCAAAAGTTAGAGATGACCCTGATGAACATTCAAAATACACAATCATTAACTTATTACTTAACTAATTAATAATTTTAATTTAACCAAAAATATTCATTTTACAATTGGTTAATGGAAATGGAGGAAGACCCTCCATTTTCTTGTATTTTGCCTAGTCTTGTTTAATTCTTTTAAGTTTGCATTGAACGCGACTAGCCACAACACTAGAAAATGTGTGCAAGAGAACAATATTGCACCAGTAGCAGGATGGCCTAGATGATCTAACAGGTCGTCTCCATTGCTGATTTAGATTTCTTTCTGTGACTTCTAAGAACACTGCGCAGCCAAAGCACCCATTATCTGGCATGCACAGAACCATGAAGTGTTGACTCATTAATTAACATATTGATTCTTACTTGTTTCATGATATATCGAATGGTAATTTATAGTTCTTCAGAGGCTACCTCATCTTACAGATACTGCAATGACTAAAGACACATGTGCAGGACCACAACCAAGGTAGGGAGAGTTGAGTGCAAAGCCGTGGAGGATGGAAAAATGGGGTGGAGAAATAAAGGGGAAAAAAATGGTAGAAGTCACAAATATGCTTGCTCGCTCCTGGCACTAAAATGTCTAGTTATGGCTGTGCACATATGCAGTCTGGAGGCTAATATATTTACTATTAATTTATATAAACCAGATTCTGGAATTGTTTTGTATCAGGAAGGAGATCAGAAGCATAAAAACAAAGGCATTAGCACACAAAAGAAAAAAAGAGACTTTTTAATTTATATGTTACTTTAATTGTGTGCCATCAATTATATTTACTGAGGGGCTCCCCTATAATTATTTAGCTATGAACACCACAGAAGTTTCATAAGAGCAGGCTTTCTTGGAAATAACCTTTTACTTTTCCTGTGGGGTATGACGGAGAGTCTCTTAATTTTTCAGACCTTTTCAGAATGTCCACTCTCACATTAGCAATCCTAGAAGAGGCCTCATAGACAGACATTGATAGCAGGCCAAAAGATCCAGTCACCAGTTTAATATTGTCCTAGCACTCTACGAGTCTTGGAAATAAAATTTAATTTCTAGCAGACCGAAAAGAATGGCTTTATGAGGGATTAATTTTCCATATCCAGTCACTACAATTAGGAAGAAATAATGTATTCTCACATTTATATGATGTGAAATCATGAAGAGTAGCCAGTCTTGAAGGTAGCATGTGGAAAAATTAAGTGCAAGAATGCTCTGGTTAAAACTTATTGTCCCACCTTGTTCATATCCAACTCTTACTGCCAACATGTAAAAATCCCTCTAACGTCTGAAGACTGGTGCTGAGTGTCAAGTCCAAAGCAACCTGATATTAGCAAAGGGGTAGATAATTTTATGATAATTAACAATATTCACATAATTACATGAGCTAAGATAAGAGTAAATCAAACCTCATGCTTCTTGAAGCTTAGTGATCAACCTTGTAAGGATCAGGAAAGGATTTCCCCACTGGCTTCCACAGATATATTACAGGATTGCAAAAGTAATTAACTATGTATATTATGGCCTAAAATAATGAGGGAGGAGATGGATAGATTGTTTTTCAGGAATATTAAGCATGGATCTCTTCTGGAAACTGGTTAGATTTAGGTTTCTACATTTTCAGAGGTGCTCTGAGTCCTAGCCAACCAACTCACATTAAAGACAAAATCCACCCAAGCTCCTAAAAATATCATCGTCATCCTGAACCCCTTTTCTTGGTCCTGGAGGGCCCAAAACACAATAGAACCACTGCAGAAAGTGGGGTGTAAACGATGACTGAGGAGACAGAGGAGGGTGAATGTCACCCTTTGTGAGAACCATGAAATCAGCTGACATTTATTTTTATGAATATAACTCATTAATAAGTCTACGATTATGTCACGGAATCTGTGACTTCTATGGACCTCCATGACATTTTCTGTCCCGGGGCTGGAGCTCCCAGCTGTCCCCCATCCCCTGCAGCTCCCAAGCCTTGCTCTGGTGGGAGACCCTGCAGCTAGGGGTTGCAAGGGGTTGCAGCCACAGTGGGCAGCAAGGGGACCCTGCAGCTCCCAGCTTTGGCAGGTGGTGGAGAACCCCCCCAGAGCTCCCAGCTGCCATGGGGACTGAGGGGACCCTGCAGCAGCCCAGCTCCTGCAGCTGACAGGGAACTCTCTGAAGCAACCTGCTGCCACGGAAGGTGCCCCCGCCTCAAGCTGCTCAGCCACTATATGGGGGTGGGGGGGGACCCCAGAGCTCCCACTCACTGCAGTGGTGGGGGACAGAGCCCCAGCAACAGTGGGTGCTGAACTTGTCTCCCCATTTCATCATGGATATTTTCAGTGAAAATCAGGGACAGGCCACGGGCTTCTGTGAGTTTTTGTTTATTGCCCGTGACCTGTCCATGGCTTTTCCTAAAAATATCCATGACAAAATTGTAGACTTACTCATAAGATACAGCTAGGAACCACAACAACAGTTAATTCCAGCTCCATTCACTCATCTATGTGATCCCATGCATTGCAGAGTGTAGCTAGGAATGGGGCCTCCAGGCAAGTTTGGAAGGTGTTTGGAAGCTGAGGGAACAGGTATTAACCAGGTGACTCGTGGAGGATCTTTTGCTATGTAGATTCACTGGCCCTTGTCTCGCACAGCAGTTGGCGCTATTCTAGACTGAGGGCTGCAATAGTGGCCACAGAGTGATTCAGCTGCTGTTTTAATGTGTAGACCCTCCTTTCTCCAACCCCAGTGACTCCAACTTGAGTCAAATGCTACTGTTAGAGCAGTGGTCTCAAAACTTTTTCTGTCACAGCCCCTAGCCCCGGCACCAGTAATGGAATCTATCCGCACACCTCTGGGAGCCAGGCTGGGAAATGGAAGCAGAGCTGGGGCGGCAGGCTGTGGTCAGCACCCAGGCTGGGCCCAGAGCAGAGCTGGAGCAAAGCAGGGTAGCCAGGGCTCTGCCACCTTCCCAAACATTCCTCTGTGCCCCCTTAGGAGGGCACACCCCACAGTTTGGGGATTTTTGCCTTAGGGATTGCACATATAGAAGTGAGGGTAGAATTTAACTCCAAGCATTTAGTGACACAGAATTACAAGTGTTTTTTGGGAGGTACTTTACCTCTTCCGTGCCTGGCTTTTTTGACTCCTACCAACAAGTTCTGGCTGATAGTAAGAATTATTAATTTTGAAAGCAGCACAAAATTGTATGCTTTTTGTGCTCTGAAAGGAAAGAGAGCATGGGATAAAAACCTCCTACGGTCTGGAAATATAGAAAATAGGTCTGTTATTTCAGTTGCCTTTCACTGCTAAAGACATAGGTTAATAAAATCTCCTTGGACCACAAATGAAAGTGAATAAGGCATTTTCATCCCAGTACTGTATATATCACAAAACCATCTTACAATCTGGTGCAATTGACAGTCTTATTAAGAAGAGACCCTGGACTAGAATTTTAAGGGTGTTGTGGAGGAGAACTGAAGGTTGCATTGGCAGAGTTGTGAATGGAAACATGCACTTTCCCCACCTGGACTATTGCAAGGTGTAGCTCATGCAGTTAGTCCTTTATCTTAAAAGGACTACTAAATTACAGAGACAAGGTGGGTGAAGTAATAGTTTTTATTGGACCAACTTCTATTGGTGAGAAAAACAAGTTCTTGAGCCACACAGAGCTCTTCTTCAGGTCTGGAAAACTGTCCTTAGAATGTCACAGTTAAATACAGGGTAGAAGAGATTGTTTAGCATAAGTAGTTACCACATATTTTAAGATTCTTACTTCTGTTCCATTCTGTGCATCTGATGAAGTGGGCTATAGCCCACAAAAGCTTATGCTGAAATAAACTGGTTAGTCTCTAAGGTGCTACAAAGTCTTCCTCGTCTTATTCACATATTTTAAGAGATCATTCAAAATGAAGTGGCGCCTTAACATCCCTTCCAGTCATAGTGAGGAAAGGAAAGAGGGGGAAAGTAGCTGGGGTGGGGAGCTGTTAGTGGGTTACCAGCTGTTGTAATAAGCCATAAATCCAGTGTTTCTGTTCAGTCCATGATTTTTAATGACTAGTCTCTATATCTGACCTATCTGTCCTCATCCTCAAAGGAAACCTGCACAACAACACGTTCAAATGATGAGCTGGGAGCTTAAATTCATAACTTTGCTAGACACACAAAATCACAGACTGAAGACACTCCAAGCTGATGGAAGAGAGTTCTCCCGTCAACTTAATTCCTCCACCTCCATGACAAGCAGTGACTACGTTGGCTGGAGAAGCTCATAAGTTATACCGAAGTCGGTGGTAGTTAATAAAAGTTAATAAAAGATTCCCACCCACCTCGCTCTAATATCCTATCCCACCCACCTTATCGCTCTAATATCCT
>ML677333.1:55968696-56021483 GCA_007922305.1 Dermatemys mawii | reverse complement strand
TATCGCTCTAATATCCTATCCCACCCACCTTATCGCTCTAATATCCTATCTCACCCATCTTATCGCTCTAATATCCTATCTCACCCACCTTATCACTCTAATAGCCAACACAATTACAACAACACCGCATACTAAATTACACACTTTTTTTTAAACAGAAGCAACTAAAGGAAAATAAAGTGAAGTAGGTTCCTTTAGCCTCACAGTCTTCTTCTAATCCAGTATTTCTTTCTGCCTAAGAAATACTACTAAAGTGCTTAAAATGTGGGACAAGTAAGTTAATGGCTAGGTATCTTATCATATCAGTCGGCTTCTTTTAACATGCCAGTCCTTATCAAAATTCAGAAGCCCTACTAATGCAGTCCCCTGCAATCAGCAAGAAAGCAGCAGCACTCCACAGCTCTTTGATCCATCATTCCTAAAAATTATAGGCTATTACCGGATGCAGACTAAAGCATAGGAGGTTGGTTTTTTTATTTCAGCAGTTTTGCCCATTACAGTTGTTCTGCTTGTCCATACTCCATAACTCGTACTCGATCGCACTGCTTACTTTGCAACACACACTAGAGCTACCTATAACATGAAATGGAACTTCCTTGGGGTATTGCCACAGACCTTTCCATTAATGTTACTGTCAATGCGTTCTGACACTGCATGTCTTTTATCTGGCAACTTTGGGATAGCCCTAAGGACATGACCAATTTCTAGCACATGTGGAAAGAAACATGTATCTTTATAAATAAATATTACATGTACAGCACTGTAAAGTTCAACACATCCTAAAGAGTTATGCCATATTTTTCACAATCCTATATTATACTTCCGCCTTTCTGGGAGAGGCCGAAACATTGCAACCCAAATTTTAAAAAGTGTGCACTATGTTTGCATGTCTGGCGTTTTGAGTGTCCAATTTGAGACAACTAGCGCCTAATTTTCAGAGGTGTTGAATGGCCACAACTTTAGCTGAAATTGGTGACAGCTGACAGTGCTCTGAAAATCACCTTTCTTTAGTTGTCTACCTTAAGCTCTGATCCTGAAAACACTTACACAGGTGCTTAACTTTACACAATGTGACTAGCCCCATGAACTCAGAGCGGTTCTGCATCCATACAGGAATACACTCATGCAGATCTCATTGCAAGAACAGAGCCTAGATTGAAGCTGTTCAGGCCAGGACCTGTTTCACCAGTTTCCAGTCTTCACTGCCTAAAAATCTACTGTTCACTACTTCACCAGTTGCTTCCTTCACTTTATTTAAAAATTGTAATTTAACCATACAAGGCATGTAATTGAATTTCCTAAGAAACAATGGTTTTTCATTTTGTTCTGTAAATAATGGAAATACTAGAGTAGAATGCCCTAACCTAGAAGTTGACAAAATGAGTCAGAACAATGTTCCTTGTGATTTTAAATTTTATGAGCATGGCAGATTATGGATTAGAGTAAATTGGCAGGGGCTGAAAAGAGTCAGATACAGATTTGCCCATTCTCATTTGATTTGGATTCGTTTTTTTGTGTGAAGAAGTCTTTTGCATTGTATTGCACATAGACATTTTAAATCTCCCATCTTCGTTCCAGTCAGGCACACTGAGGGAGTGGGGAGCTGGTAGCATAGCAGTGGGAGCCACAACTCAGTCAAACCCTGGGTGGTATCACAAGGAGATGAATATTGGGAGATGCAACACAAGGGAGACTGGAAGGTGGATTTTAGAGAAGACGAAATAAGGAATGGAGAGAAAGCATTGTCTGAGATGCCCAGAAGTTGGACTTGTGATAGAGAGATTCGCTGAGGACTAGCAATGCGAGGCATGAGTCCTGACTGGGTCCCACAAGAACCCCCTGATTGCAGAGAAAAAGCTAATTTCCCATGTTGGAACAATAAGAAAGGAGGGCAACTTGGCAGAACTCTACCATCTATAAAGGACCCTTAGGGCTTGTCTTCACTAGAGCCGGGAGAGATCGATCTTATGGCGATCGATTTATCGCGTCTCGTCAAGACGCGATAAATCGATCGCCAGCGGCGCCCCCGTCGACTCCGTAACTCCAGCTCGCCAAAAGGCGCAAGCTGGAATCGATGGGGGAGCACGCCGCTGCCCGCCACCGCTGTGAGGATGGCAGGTAAGTCGGCTGTAGATATGCCAATTTCAGCTACGTTATTAACGTAGCTGAAATTGCATATCTACAGTCGATCCCCCGCGCTAGTGAAGACCAGCCCAGAGTCTCCCATCATAGAACCCCTGCTGTGATCCCAGAGAAACCAGATAGACCAGGCAATGGCAGGATATGCCACCCCCAGCTTTTGCACCATAGGCGGGAAGTGCTTCTCCTGTGGATGGGGAGGGGAGCTTCTGTATGTAGGCAGGAGAATGGTCCCACTGTTGTGGGGAACGTTCCTGGCCTCTGCACTGCCCTGGTGAAATGGGCTAGTGGAAGGATCTGCGTCCTTGCTTCCACTTCCTTTACCCAGAGGTCTCCCTGCCCTCGAGGAGTGCCCTTCCATTCTCCTGTCCTGCAGAATCCTTGTAACCCCAACAAGGCTGGGCCCAGGATTCCTGGCAGGAGCTCAACCTCCAACCTTGGTGTGGTCACCTAGGTCAGGGGCTAGGGTGTCCCAACTCTGCAGTGCTCTCTCTGCACTGGACACTTCCCTGACCCACTGATCATTACATACAATTTAAAGCAAATATAATTTATTTAATCAGCAACTAATTTTAAAAAAGAATAAGGAAAAATAGAAAAGGCTAAAGGAAAACACATCACCCCACTCTGTGGCAGGGAACATCACAACCACTGTTCTGGAAGGTCAGGGCAGTTCACAGTCTGTGCCTTGTAGGTCCCAGGCCTCCTTCTCAGGCCCTGGCTCTGCTGCAGAGATGCTGCAGGTTGGACACTTGCTCTGGTGGTGGCCACACACCTCCAGGCTTTGGGTGGTGGGACCCTTCTTTCCAGCATCAGCCCCCTGCTGGGTTAAGAGCCCCCTCCTAGTCTGGCCTGCAAGGACCCTTGGCAGGGGGTATCTTTCTGTGCTGGGCCCTTTGACCAGGATCCCACCTTGGCTGGCCCCAGTTGCTCACCACACCTGTCTCCAGATTGCTCCATCTCCAGCCCCACCTCCACTATTCTAGCTCTGGCTCCACTCTGCCTTAGCACTGATGCTGCTGCTCTGCCTCCAGCCCCCTGGGCTGCTTCTCTGACCCCTCTGGCTCTTTGGCTGCAGCCCTGCTCCCAGCACAGGATCGGCTCTCCCTGGGCTTTGTCTCTGGCCTTTCTGGATCTGGCCCAACTCAGCTCAGACCCCTGTTTCCTCCTTAGCTCGGCCCCACTCTGTCTGACCCAGGCAATTCCGGCTCACATGGAGGACGGGACCCATCCTGGCCTCCTGACTCCTTAATTAGCCTGCCTGCCCTGTCAATCATGTTGATCTGGAGCATTGGCCTCTCCCCATTGTTTCTGGGGACTGTCAATCTCAGGGTCCTGATTTACCAACAATCCTTCCCCTTTTAGTACTGGGAGCTAGCCAACCAAAATACCCCTATGGAATGTTAGTAAGGGGACAACACATGTAGGGAATGTCCCTATATGGAATGTGACTATGGGCAAGTATGGACTGCAGCATCTAGGACCTGTAAGAAGAGCCCCACCAAGCGATTACTCCCAGCATGGGTGGAGGCTAAGAAAGTAGTAGGGCTGATGCACTCAGGATGCAAAGATAGACAGTCTGAGCTAGTCTCAGAGATCCAGCCAGAGTGATTTCCTCAAATCCATTGCCTGGGGCTGGATTGTTGGCTGCACTATAGACTTGCTACCCCCTTTCCATCTCCTGCTTTGCTGGGACTGCAGGGAGGGAGCATCTCTGAATGCATGGGGGTTAGTGGTATTTATTTTGATTCCCCAGCCAGAAAGACTTAGGGCTTGGTTACACTTACAGATTTATAGAGGTTTTGGTTATACCTGCCCTCATATACAGCTATAGGGATAGCGCTATAACGTGTTCACACTGAGACCCGCCAGCGGTATAGCATGGCCACATTTGTGGCACTTGCAGCGGCATGGGGAGTGGTGCATTATGGGCAGCTATCCCACCATTCAGCTGGCTGCAACGTGCTTTTCAAACGAGGGGGGTGAGGAGGAACATGTCGTGTGCATGCAGATGGAGATAGCAAATGGATTTTCGTCCTGCTGAGAGTGTGTCAGCTAATTTCCTTTGAAATACAGAGGCTGCTAGTCTTCTCTGTCACACAGGCTCACTCCGTAAACATTTGCATTGCTGATTAGCCGAGTTAAGAGATAAGGTCAGAAAACGTACTTCCACATTCCTCCAACGGAGTTCAAACAAAGGGAACAGAGGCTTAATTGGCTTAAATGGCTTAGGGGCGTTTCCAGAGATCACTCAAAGCGATGTTTTCTTAATACCCATTCACACTGGAGATAATACGGAGCACTCAATACACTATAGCTGTTAATCCTCTGGGAAGGGAGGATTACCAGGACCGGTATAACTGTGGACTTATAGCGCTCTACGTGCCTTGCCAGTGTCAGCGAGTAGGAGGTTATAGTGCTCCTGGCGGCTATCTAGCACTATAAAGTGCCAGTGTAATCAAGCCCTTAAGGAGACCTACAACGGGCAGAATGCCCCACCCTCCCCCCACAAAAAGAGTGGGAAATGGGACCCAGGAAGTGACCATGCAGTGTAGCTAATTGGGCATTGTCAGATTCCCCTAACTCCTCAAAGGAGGAACCACTGAGGACTCAATTACAGTTCATTTTAACCAAAGTTCTTTAAAAAATGGAGGAAGAAAACACCCTCAAATTCTTTGTTGTGAATTTTTCATTGTTCAATTAGACTTATTACGGAGTGCTTGGCCAATATAAAAATCTCTTTACTTGCCCATGGTGCTTGATTATTATTATTTGTTACTCAAGTGGATCATTTTTACATTAAAGGGTAAAACTTACCAGTTCTAAATGTTTAATTCTAATATGTAGAAATGTAAAATGGATTATACTTCTATGCCTATTCCACTTCTCTGGTTCTGACACTCCCCAAGTGCCCGGATAATTATTACAGATAAAAATTAATTGCTCTGTATTAAAAAATGGCAAACACAACTAGAACCTGTCCTCTAGGAACTGGAATGAGCCCAATTCAGTTCATATAGGCTGAACAGATCTTTCAGAACTTGAAGCCAACTCCAGTCTGGGCTAAAGTAGAAACAGTGACTGAAGAGGAAGTCTCTAGCTTGTATTACTGATTCCTCTAATCTACCCAGTGTTCTACACACTCATTTCTCTTGAGTTGACCATGAAAGTAATTTCATAACATTAAAAAACCCTTTACATTGTAGTAATTTACAGCTTTCAAATAACAAAGTTGGTTTGCTGGTAGAAATTTATCATTTCTATATTTTCTAAATTAATTACAGGTTTGCAAAGCTCTTACATCTGAAAATGTTTTCTTTCATATTATTCCTATAGCTATTGTCGGGGTAATTAGTGCTGAAGAATAAGACTTGGAAGGCTGACACTCTAGTCTTTCAAAACTTTTGGTATGGGTTATGCAAGCCACTAATTTAAGTCACATGAGCAGTAGGTCAACAAAGACTTCATTTGTTCATGCTGAATATCTTCTTACTGGGGAACAGAATTAAAAACCACCAGCTAGCCAGCGTATTAATGTTTATTGTCTCCACTGAGTGGTTTAATCATCATGAGTGAGGAAAGACTTCTTTTAAAAAACAAGCACACATCAGAAACTACACAGTGTTCACAAGAATAACAGAGGCATGGTAATGCCTTTATGTTTTCTTTTTTTCTTCCTTCTCTATTAAAGTTGGGTTCAGTTGTTTACTTAAAACAGAAATTCAAACTCTCTGTTTTGTGTGAAGAGATGGTGTGAAGATATGGGGGGGAGGGAAGGGTGACCATCTCTCCCCCCCACATATTTACAGCATATAATCTGTGGATAAAGATTTAATATAATGGGGAGTTTCTAGTGAATCTCTTGGTGAGTATGAGTAAAAAAATCTTTTTAAATGCGATATTTAAGAATTTCTAGTATCTCATGTTTTTGTCAACTTTGGCTGGTTTATTATGCTTTGTATTTTCCATATAGTTTAAACTCTTTGCCAGCTACCTTCAAATATAGATTTTCCAAAATTAGGCTGTAATAAGAAAAGTTATTTACACACTATGTTTATATTTAAGCCTTAATTGTGACATTTTCACATTTAATCAACCTTAGTTTCATTTAAATATTTTTTTGTTTATGAAATTTAATTAGATTAATACGTTTCTTGTACAGTTGCATTTGAAACTGTATTTTGAATAAGAATGGTTTCAACCATCTTAGCATGTACACATTATGCCTGTTGTGTTTTATCTTTTGTTGATGAATCTTCTGATTTATATAGTAGAAACTCATCATTTGATAAACAAGGCTTTGGACAAAAAGATTTTTTTCCAATACAAATAAAGCATACCAGGGACCTAGCCCAATTTCATGTAACTGTGGTTTTCAGACAAGAGGATCAAATCAATTATGTTCTGCTATGTAGGTTACTATATAAGTAGAGGAAATAAAAGTTACAATTCCACATTCTGGGTGTCAAATCCTGCTTTTGCTGTCACTCTCAGTATTTATTGCAAGTGTCTGAGATGAAGTGGATTAACTGGAGTCAAGAAAAGTAGACACCCAGGTATGTCAAGGGAGGTGGTTGGAAATTGGACACTTTACGAGGTCTTTCCTGAACTATGAGCTAATCAAATCTGTTTGTGATTTACGTGTCCTTTAGAGCAACTGCCTTGAAATTTGGTATATTTATTGACCAGGGACTGACTATTATCATAGAAAAAACAAATTTGACAGTTTACCTCACAGGTCACTAAAAGGTCAGTCTAAAAATATCCCAAACCTATTCATTTCTTCCATGAGATGATTATGTTGGGTAGGAGGTTTCCAATTCAGAAAAACTAAGGTGATCTGAGGTCAGCCATTCTACGTAATAGATTACAGCCCAGATAATTATTGAAGGTGAGCATGCCACAAATGCCAATGCTGATAGTCACTCCCACCCTTAGCATGGACGGTTGTCAAGCAGGACACACACACAAACACACACACAGACACCCTTTCATAAATACACAGGAACGCAACTTTGATTTGATCAGTCAATGGAAGTTCTTGATTACATGCAAACATTTTTATTTTTTACCACTATTTAGCAACATGATTGTCGTAGTGCAGAAGGAAGAGACAAATTTAAGGGGCTGTTGCATTTATTTTTCACACCTTCTATTACACTGATGTACACTGAAAAGTTCTCTCTAGTTACTTTGCTCAACAGGCAGCCAGCCACACCAATCAAAAGCGTCCACGCACTTGTGTGTCCCACTCTCATCTCTGTTTCTGTCATGCACACAACTTGACCCTAACAGGAAAGAAGAAAGAAAAGGAGACAAAAGGGAACAAACAGAATTAGCACCCTCTAACTGTAGAAGAGCTGCTCTCTTAAGAATAAATATTTGGGGACAAGGGTGGCAGACTCTTGAATGACTGGAAAAACTTCACTAGCAGTAAGAGATGCCTTCCAAATAGGGTGACCAGACAGCAAATGTGAAAAATCGGTACAGGGGATGAGGGGTAATAGGAGCCTATATTCGAAAAAGACTCAAAAACCAGGACTGTCCCTATAAAATTGGGACATCTGGTCACCCTACTTCCAAAGGAGGAGCAGTCAGATTTGGAAGAAAATATGTTTATTCAAAACAGGTGCTAGTCTGGGTCAAGCACACAAAGTGAGAAACAACATCTATTTCTGAAAACTGTGGGTGTGATCTTGAATTATATAGAGGTCAGTTTAAGAATTCCAAAAACCAGATGCTGGGAAAGTGGGGCCAACATCTAAGCTTTTTAAGGTCTATACAGTCAAGAGCTGCGCCAACAGAAGCAAAGACAACCATCCTGTAATATTTAACAAAGTTCTGAGCTATCATCCATGTTTTCTGGGCACGTTTGCTTTCTCCGTCCAGAATATGAGTAAACCCTACTAAAAGGAAACTTAATAAGGACCAACACATGGACCATCTCCCATGGAATATGTACTGGATGGACAAATTTAGTCCAATCGGGGGGGGGGGTAATTTTTAGAGTCCCCAAAGCCTTTCAAAAAGAACAAATAGTCCATTGAAGGCTGTAACCTTGCTACTTTTGTACAGAACAATAGTTAAGGCCTGGTTTGTATTAGAAAAGATTTGTCAGTAGATGCATTTATGACAGATATGAAGTTTCCTGAAATAACCTTGAAAAACTTTATGGAATTAAGTCTGATTAGCTTTGGATTCCATTGTACTAAAAATGCAAAGTTTATGTGGAATTGTATGCAACTCTTTCAAGGGGGAGACATGAATAATGTAAAGCCTGGGAACAGTTATGAGCTTCAAAGGACTATTTGAAACCATGTGCTAGATAAGAATGAACTTGTGGGACAAAGTTGAGCAGGTTTCCCAGGAAATCTCTAGGGAGAGGTGTATGCAAATAGTCCCTCTCCGGTTATGTAATAACTCAGCCTTTTGAAGCTTTGCCCTGAGGAAGGGACCTTTATCTGATGATCACCTGTTACATGAGGACAAGATCAAAAGCCCACACTGTATAAAGGAGAGAACAAACAGTTCATGGCTGGGTGGGAGACTTGTTCTGAACTTGTAACTACTACACACACAGAACTCAGAGAGACACTCTGGTCTCCAGCCAAGAAAGGAGATAGTTGAGGAGCTGGGAGCTCATGCTGGTCCACAGAGGGGGAGTACAGGTGCAAGTGCCCTAAACTGAGACCTGACACCTATGGTGGCAGCATGTGTGGATCTATAACAGTGTGAATTGCATAAGTGCCAACAGTGGTGAAAGCAAATACACTGGAAGGGAAAAGCACAAAGAACAGTCTCAATAGCCTATTCAGGAATGGACTAGGAAAAAGAGACATGGGAAAACATTATGAATAGCTGAAGAAAGGTCAGCTGGTTGAGCTATGCAAAGAAAGGCAGTTCAACCTGAGAACAACTAGCTGACTTGCGATATTCTAATGACCAGAAGAGAATGATGGCTCAGGTTCACAGGGAACATCCAACCCGCTGGCAAAGGGTCCAGCAAGGAGGAAAAATTTTGGAGTCACCTTCCTGGAGGGAGGCTGAAAAGAAGCTGATGGAAGCAGACCATGTTCTGTCCAGCCCAAATGCATCACTGCACTGGAATTAGGGATCGGTCCACAGGTGGACCAAGAGAGGATACAGCTAGAGAGGGACTGGCTGCATCTGGAAATCCAACAGCTTAAAGACCAGCAAGACAGAACAGATCAGGAGCACCAGCACAAGAGAGAAGAGAAGAACAAGGACTGTCAATATCAGCTTGAGATGGAGAAACTGCACCAGTAGGATCTTTGTCTGGTAGGTGAAGCCAGATCTTGGGTACCTATCCTGGTGGGTGGCATAAACTCCAAACTATTTCCTTACTTTAGGGAGGCAGATGAAATGGATGTGTTTCTAAATGTTTTTGAAATGGGATGTGAATTGAATAAGGTGGGGAAGGCAGACATGGTATGGTACCTGGCTCCACTACTGTCAGGGACAAATACCTTGGATATTTTCACCCATATGGGCAGGGAGAACTATAAATATTATCAGTTATGTAAACAAGCTTTCTTGCCAAAGTTTAAACTGATCCATGAAACATACAGAAGGTTTTGGAGAGTTCAGAAAAAAGAAGGGACATGGTCTATGCTGAGGTTTCAACTCTAATTAGGGGTTATATAAGGAAATGGGGAACTGTTTGTTAGGTTACCATGATACTGGAAAGACCAATAAGCAGATACATTTTCTATCAAACCCAGAACAACTAATAGGGAAGGAACGAGATCAGAGGATAAGCATCAGGCCTAAGCTGAGACCCATGCCAGTGGGTGGGGAAACCACCATTAAGAAGCCCTCGGACAGGTGAGGAAAAGTGGTGCTCCATATGTGGCCAGTATGGCCCCTGATGTCCAGTGCAATGCTGGAAAGGCTAGCGGCACCCCAGTTTCACAAAGTGAACTGTGTGGCTGAATCTCGGTAGGGAGGGTGTCACCTAGCCAGTTAGCTGATGGCATATAAATTCATGCTGAGCCATTGACACTCCTAACCACTGCCCAAATATCATGCTGCATCCTCCCGAGCACGGATCCATTGGATTGTTAGTGGGAATGGAAGGTGGTAGTTAATGGGGAGATACTCACTGAATGGAGAGATACTGGGACTGCCAAGACTAAAGTTAAGCCTCATGCTGTGTAACCTCATCAAATGCTCCCAGAGTGTGAAATGTGGGTTAAAGTTCCTAGTGCAAAAGCCTTTAGTCTCCCCAGATTTCTCTTCAGACGCAGGAAGGGTCAGGACTCTGACTGGCAGTGTATTGTCAGATACTCCAGATTCTTTGATATTATGGCATGGAAAGCATTAGGGTGAATCAGACCAGAGGCGCTGACTTTATCCGGCGTTGGTAGGTGCTTGCGCCCTCCCCGCCCCTGGCCCTGCCCCAACTCTGCTTCTTCCCCAGCCCCATTCCAATCCCTTCCCCAAATCCCAGGCCCCGCCTCCTCCCCCAGGAGCACCGCTTTCCCCTACCTACCTCCCTCCCTCCCAGGCTTGCTACCGGAAACAGCTGTTTTACAGGGCAAGCCTGGGAGGCAGAGAATGAGGAAGGAGGGAGAATCAGAGCGGTGGTGTGCTCAAGGGAGGAGGCAGAGTGGAGGTGAGCGGGGGGAGGATAGGGACTGCCAGTGGGTGCTCTGCACACACCAATTTTTCCCCATGGGTGTTCCAGCCCTGGAGCACCCACGGAGTCGGCACCTATGAATCAGACCCCCTCAGTTAGCTTCTGACTGGCCAGAGACTGCATTAGCCAAAATGCAACTGGGTAGCTGATAGGCAGGAGGGGGTGGCTCCCCCTGCCACCATTTAAAAGGAAACTGACATGAAACTTACCGATACGTCACTTCCCTGACCTACTGCAACTTTGGACAAGTTACTTCATCTCTCTCCATCTTATTTCTGTTTTAAAGAAAAGAGGGGGATAAGTATTTCCTTCTCTGTCTTGTCTCTTGACACTATAAACTCCTCAGGGTAGGGACTGTCTTTTTACAATGTGTGTGTACAAGGTCTAGCACAATGGGGCCCCGTTTTGGTCAGGGCCTCTCGGTGCTACTATGCTACAAATAAATTATATTAATGACACACAGTTGTGTAACTCATGTCCCATTAATGACTGAAACACTGAAGTGAGAGATGCAGTTTTAAATTCACCTTCCACTCTGGAGCAGGAAGTGTAAAAGAAAATATATTATTCCTTAGCTAGTTACTTGTTAAGAGCTATATGATGCAATAAGGAAGCACAGTGACAAAGAGTAGTCACACCATTACGCCTCTCATTATGGTAAGCAATCTGACCCTTGCACTGAAACGTCAAAGTCCTTAAATGAACTTACTATGAGTCACCTTTCTCTAGAATTTGCAGAATTGTTTCTAGTTCACTGAGTTTGTTTTTTTCTGTCATATTCCTTTCCCTGGACTCAGACTTGTAATGAGGATACAACCTCATTGCTTTCACACTGGCTTTTTGACAAATTCTTGTTTGAGCAAGGGCAAAGGCATGGCCTTAAATCTTGTCCTTGCTCTGTCTGTGGGCTTTCCCACAAATCCAAGAACCAGGATGTCAGGAAAGGCAATTCAGGCTCCAGGGGCTAACCTCACCCATCTGTAGCCATGCAAGGGAAGGGATGGTGAAGAAGCAACAGGGAATGCTGAATCAGAGAACAGAGGAAGATAGGGAGCCGGGAAAGCTGCCAAACACTCTCCCTTGTGGAATACACATTATAAATGCGGAGGTAAACAAAAAATACCCCATTGTGGTTTTAAGCAAGAAGCTCCTTTCAACCCAGGGAGTTGGTGTCTCTGGAAACTGACCTTCAGTGAGAAATGGGTTTAGACAAAGATTGTAACGCTGAAGTTAAGGCTTATTCACTAGAAAGGATGCTTTGTTTTACTTTGGGCATAAGCTTTCATGGGTAAAAAATGCATTTCTTCAGATGCACAAAGAAGTGGGTTTTTTACCCATGAAAGCTTATGCCCAAATAAATCTGTTAGTCTTTAAGGTGACACCGGACTCTTCATTGTTTTTTGTGGATACAGATGAACACGGCTATCCCCGATACTTGTTTTACTTGTAACCATAGCTGGGTCTTCTTTTCTTGCCTATTATCATTTAAATATCTATTCTTTAACAAAAACAAAAGAATCCTCACTAACACAGCACCATCTCAGTGCTCTGTATTAAATGGAAGGGTGAACTCTTCAGCTAAACTAACGGATATGGGTGTGCTCTGGCTCTTTGGAGACAGTGAATTGACTAACTTCTGTGAGTATCCAGTGAGAGGTTTTGGGAGACTTGGGACTGGAGGGGCTGTTGGTGTCACCCTGCAAGGAGTAACTAATCTGGTGGAAGCCAGGGTCAGACTATTGTGCTGGGAGCAGGCTGCTGGTATCTAAGAGGGCCCTGAGCAAAAGCTGCATAGAACAGAAGTGTTACAGGGCAGATGGTGACCGAAGTTCTTCCTGATCAGGCAGCAAGAACATCTGTGGGTGGCTCCTTTGAAGCTGCTAGTTCACCTGTTTGCCTCTGGCCCCGCCATCTCTAACAGGGATCCTGGAACAGCTGGCTGCAGAAGCAGACAAATTGGGTAGGCAACCACACAGCCAGCTGGTGGCAACTTCTTCTGGAAAACACCAGTCAGTAGGGTGTGGATGTCAGAGAGAGGGTGGGGGTGTGTGAAGAGAGATGCAGAACTATCAGTGTAAATGAGGAGGGGGCGTGCCAGGCAACTGATAGAGCATTTTGGGAGGGTGAGGCAAAATTGGAAGGGGATAAGGTACTTAAAGTTGTGAGAGAGGCCCACCAAACTTGGGCCTGGACCCAATACAAAAATGGTTGCACCACCACAGAGCAAGAGATATTCTTTTTCCAGTGTGCAGAGTCAAGCTGTGAGGAGAAAGGAATCTGTTTAATCTAGATTTTGCAACACCACAAATAACAGATCCTCTCCTTGCAAAGGGAAACTTCAGTCATAACGATAATGCAGCCAGTCCTGAAATAAGGTATGCCCCCAAATCGGTTTGCCTTAATCCCTTTAAGAATGCCTTGACTTTTTATGACTTGTTTCAAATGGATGACAGCAAAATGATAATTGTGGATTGTCGTCTTCAGTGGTCTGGCCTAACTAGCAACTGAGCATATGTGGTTAATAGTTCCAAAATAGCTCACAGTCAAGAGCCACAGATACAGACGCTTTTAGGGGGACTGAGGCAAAATCTGAAACTGAAGCCCCCTCACCTTCCAAAAAATGACTGTTGAGGGGAGGCAGGACAGGCAGGGGGAGGTTTGGAAGTGAGCCACTGCACTGCACTCCCCTCTTAGTGGCAGCTTAGCTCTGGGCCAAACAAGGGCCACTGGGCCAAACTGCTCCCTTCCCCAGGGCATCCCTGATCCCAGTTGCTTCACAGGCATCAGCAAGAGCTTGAAATGATTTTTGTCTTTTGGGATTTAATAGTAAAGTCTGAAAATATTTTCAGAATAAATCCAGCTGTTAAAATAAGAATAATCTTACTTGAGGTTGAGAGGAGCGAGATCAAGGTCAAGCAATGAACAACACAGTGATCAGATCTCGTTTCATGTAGCATGTACACCATCTGAACAACCGATACTCACTGCTGTCCCACCTAAATTCAGGTCAAACTGTTCTGATTTGAGCCCATCTGGCTTGATCCCCACATCTCCTAAAGTTGCCATAAGTTGTGAATTTCAAGTCTACTATGATAGCAAAGAAGAGAGAACAAGGTTTCCCATTCTGCACAGCTCTGATGTATATGAATTTGCTCAGCTCCAGACCTATTAATGGATCCATCAGAACACAGTAATAGAAATTGATGCCAAAAACTAGGTTTGAGACACTTTCTTAGTCTTTGCAATTTCCTCTGTTCAGTCTTTCTCTCTGTGTGTGTTCATAACAAGTTCAAGTCAAGATTCAGGCTATTTTATTGTGCCTGCACATTGCAGAGTATTTCAAAAATCTCTAAAACTGAAATCGTGTTTAGCAGCCGTATTAGCTGCATTAATCAAGCCAGCAAACTTGGGGATCTCACCCTGTTGCATTTTCCACAGCAGTCCAGTAATAGGAGCTTTCTGTGGACAAAGTGACCTTTTATTTCCATGTTTTTCACATGAACAGTAGAGTGGTCAGGTGCATGCAGGGATTCAGCTCCAAAAGTCATGTGCTCTCACGTAAAAGGGCTCCCCTTCTATGAAAGCTCATACTTTGGGAAACTTATACAAAACTTAGGAATACATTGTTTTCCATGAATGTGGCTGAGTGGGGTTTGGGCTTTTTTGCAGTCTAAGTTTCTTTTGTTCCTTATACTCTTCTATGCCATGTGCTTTCTGCTTGCATGGCCCAGGGCTGAGTATTACCTTCTGCTGATGGTTTTCTTACCCCAAATCCCAATGTGGTGGCTTCATGCGTTTCATTTTTCAAATACTGTGTTACACTAATCAAGTCTGTGAGTATCTAGTTTTCATACAAATGTGCTTAAAATAGCAAGTGTGTAAGACAAAGATTGATTTGCAAATAAACCTGTGTCAACCTGGCAGGGGCAGCTTACACTTGCAACAGCAAGGAAGTATTAGAGAGAGGCCACCATCGTCCTGAAATCAAATGAAGCTGTGTTTTTGCAACAGCAGCAGATAATCTAATTGTTGGTTATTTGACTACAAAACCTACTCTGGCTTGGCTGACTAACTGAACTGGTGTTTTCCTTCCTCACAAAAAATACTGGCTTTGAAGTTTGAACTATCTCATTGCAGCCTGCAGGCCTTATTCTCTCTCTTTAAGGCCATGTCTACACTGGCAATTGAACAACAAAACTGTTGTTTTTCAAAGCAGTTAAACATCCCACCCTGTGAGAGACAAAAGTTTTGGTGACAACAAGCGCCAGTGTGAATAGCAGCTACACTGTCCAACTTTCAGTGGCACGGCTGTAGCGACACAGCTGTGTCACTAAAAGCTGCGCCATGTGGACATAGCCTTTAAGTCAAAGCAAACTGGATCCTGCAGCAACTGCTAAATTTGCAAGGCTCTATGAGTTCTTTACTACAGACCACTCTGGCTTGGCTGGAACACTGAATGTGAAAAGCCCAAACCTATTTCCTCCCACCACAATCACCTCAGGGCTCTACCAGACAACATACTTGTAGTGGGGCTCATTGAGGCATGCTTGGAAGTTTACTTTCCCCTGATCTCACTGCCTTCTCCAAAGACACTACTTGCCTGGCTGAGGATGTCTAGGCCCACTCTGCTCTCTTCTGACTGGCACTACTATTTATTTGCTCTGCTCGGCCTCTTTTCCTTCTCCTGTACCTGAAGCTCCAGTGCCACCGGCCCTGTGACTGGCAGGTGAATAGTGCTACTTCTAGTGTCATGCAGCCCACCCCGTGGGCTCTGCTTTTGTCCTTATTTGACAGACAGGAGACCTGAAACTTGCCCAGTTAACGCTGCTTCTGAATCTGGTCAATAGGCTGTTCCCCAGCATGGCTGGGGTATGTATGGGGGCACTCTTAGATACTCACAGAAAAAGCCTAAATGACCACATGGTTTTATTCTTGAGCTCTGCTCTCCCCGGCAGTGTGTTTGGTCTCACTCATGGTGTCCTGTCTGAATGGAGGCTGTAAGCAATTTGGGGCTTGGACCATATCTTTTTATCTACTTGTTTAAAGCACTGCAGACACTTTGCTGTCCTCACCATTTACTTACAGTTCCCCAATCTCCTGGCATATTCACTCCCGCTGCTGGAAGCCATTTTTCTAAACAAAGTCTTCTCCTGTTTGCTCTGTAAACTAAAGCTGTGTCACGAAGTTTAAGGACAAAAGCAACCACTAAATCATGTAATCTGGCCTCCTGTATAGCACAGGCCACCAACACATGCAGCCTAACCCAGGAACTGAAATGAGACCAAAGCATTACAGCCCACAGGAGACTAGACTATTCTGTGCTACAAGCTGAGAATAGCAAGGACCAAAGTGCACCAGAGCTCAAGATCCCCTGCAATGGCAGGGAGTTGCTTAAGTGAGCTATACCCCGACGAGTCACCTGCACACACACGCTGCAGAAAGAGGAAGGCATTTCTTTCCTATCCCTCTCTCCCACCAAGTCTCATTTTGTTCACTGTATTTATCATTTTGGTCTCTATCCTCAAGTTTTGTTTGTTAGTTAAAAACTGAGTTACACACACGTATCCCACATTCTTCTTCTTTTACCATCCCAGTGTGTCATGGCCTCCCAGTTCTTAGCTGCTATTGTGCCCGGTTCCTCAATTATAACCTAAGGGAAGAATCTCTGTGTGAGAACTGGCAAGCTAGTCAGGACATGAGAGCTTTTCCACAGTTGGGTGAGACCCTAAGGCCTGAGGCTCTACCATGGATCTTCAACATCTGGAAAAACATAAAGTCTTGATACATCAACTTTGTGGACTCCACAAAAATTTTGGTCCATTCCTAACCTCCAGGGTGGAAACAGGCCTTCATACCTCCTCACCAATTCTGAGTAGGATGCCTGTTTCCCGCCCCACCACCTTCTCCTTACTCTTGTGCTGGCTTCTTCCCATCAGAATCCTTGGCTCTAGAAATTTCCGTTGGCTGATGAGGTAGAGCTGGTAAGAAAGTATGTGTTGCCCCAAACAAAGGACTTCTGTGGAAGAGCACACATCTGCTAGAATGAATCACCCTGCTGTATTTGGGCCCTTCCTCCTCTTCTTGGGTCACTAGGGCATGACCTGAGTGAGGAAAGGTATCCATTCCCTGTATCTCCTACTTCTAGGCTGCTTCCTGAGCAGCCCTCACTTCTTCCAGCTGTTACCAACAGGCAATCAGCACCTGGAAGGTGGCCTGTTGGGAGCAGGGCAGCAATCAGCTAGGAACAGGAGTACAGAGGGGTCAGAGCTGCAATCAAATGGCTGTATGCTCAATGCCTGCTGCCTCTCTGGTGGTGACTTGGATCTGGCCTTTGAGCACCTCTGAATTCTCGCCGAATGGGAGGCCAAGAACTGTATATCCACTTTTAATCCCCTTTAGAGACAGTATTAGGGTGACGAGACAGCAAGTGTGAAAACTCGGGGTGTGTGTGGGGGGTAATAGGAGCCTATGTAAGAAAAAGACCCAAAAATCTGGACTGTCCCTATAAAATCGGGACATCTTGTCACACTAGACAGCATTAAAGTTGGGCATGGGCAGCTTTAAAAAAGCAGACTTTAATACATTCAGATAACTGGTAGGTAAAGGCTCATGGTAAGAAAATCTAAGGGATAAAGGAGTTCAGATAAGCTGGAAGCTCATAAAGAGACAATATTAAAGGTACAGTGACAAACTATCCCATGCAAAGGAAAGATAGAGCCATATTTGTCTCTTACTAGCCTTCCTATCGGGGCTCTATAATGATCTAAAAATCAAAAGGGACTCCTACAAAAAGTGGAAACATGGATAAATTGCTAGGAGAGAGCACAAAAGGATAGCACAGCCATAGAGGCTAAAGCTCAAAATGAGTTGCAGTTAGTGAGGGACATAATAGGCAATAAGAAGAGGGTCTGTAAATACATGAGGACCAGGATGAAGGAGAGTGTAGAGCCTGTACTGGGAGAAGTGATAGCTTGGTGGTTTGAATATTGGCCTACTAAACCCACAAATCTGCGTTCAATACTTGAGGGGGCCATTTAGGGATATGGGGCAAAACTCTGTTGCATGATTTAGTTGGGGATTGGTCCTGCTTTGAGCAGGGGGTT
This sequence comes from Dermatemys mawii, assembly GCA_007922305.1. Lineage (NCBI taxonomy): Eukaryota > Metazoa > Chordata > Testudines > Dermatemydidae > Dermatemys > Dermatemys mawii. The sequence goes on along the minus strand of ML677333.1, from coordinate 56,003,582 downwards.
GGACTAGATGAGGTCCCTTCCAACCCTGATATTCTATGAATTCATCAAACTGAAATTCACTAAAGAGAATTGCAAAGTACTTCATTTAGGAAGGAAAAATCAAACGCATGTTTACAAAATGAGGAATAACTGACTAGGTAGTAGTACTGCTGAAAAGGATAGGGTGGGGTTATAGGGGATCACAAATGAAATCAGAGCCAATAATGTGATGAAATTGCAAGAAAAAGAAAGGGCAGTCGGAAGGTGCTGCCCCGAGATTGGCCGGAATGCTGCCCCTTAAACTGTGCCGCCCCAACCACGTTTCCTAGGCTGGTGCCTGGTTAGTTGGGCCTGCTCACTGCGAGGGGCTGAACTTTATGACCTTTTAAAGGTCCCTGCCAGCCCTACATTTCTATGATCCTATGATTTTATGAGCAGAGTTAGCACATTCACAACTGGGCTGTACGTCTCCTCTGAACTCCATAACTCTGCAACATATTTTATGAATACGTGTCTAATAAGAGCCCTACCACGTGACCCAAAACTGACAGGAGCTGATTACAAGCGTCGAGGTTGAGTGGTAAAACAAGTGGACTCTCTTCGGCTTGGGTCAGTTGTCCTCCGCCTGCCCATGGGGTCAGCCTGATGGTAGCTGTGTGCCCTGCTCCTGCTGGCTGCTGCACCTCACTGTGCTGTGTGCTTTGTGGAGTGAGTATGCTGAGGAGTCACAGTGTCTCTCATTCCACAACATGCACAAAGCACCGTGGGGGGGGGTGGCTGGCAGGAACAGTTGCATGCAGCTGCTGCTGCACTGGACTCCACAGGCAGGAGGGGCTGCACTGCCTCGAGGTTGTGAGGAAGGGGCAGGCTCAGGTTGGGTGGACTTGGATCCAGGTCAGGCCTAAAAATGAGGCCCAAGGAGATCTCTACTTCCAATATTCACACCTTTTATTTGTACCTGATATTTCTCACCAAGGAGTATTTCTTAACCTTTCCTCCATGCCTACAGGGGGCTCAAGGGACAGTGGAACCCATATAATAATGAGGGAGGTGTAGGCTTTGGGATATTTGTTTCTGAAAGGCAATCGGGGGGCAGGAGGGAACAGGGCATGCCACAAAGGAGAGGGGATAGGGTCAGTAGATTTGTTGTTCAGCTGATACACCTGTTACTGATCCTTGCAGGGTGGTGGTGAAGGGATATGAGCAGCATGATCTGCAGCCTCAGAATTGTAGTGGTGGCCACAGAATAGCTTTGCTGCCATTTTCCCCTACTCTCTGTGCAATACTCCTACGCCACGTTTGACTACTTTTTTTTGGTGCACAAATCAGGATTTAGTTTTATATCTATATTAGAATCCAGGGACCCCAGAGCCTGGAACAAGAGACTTTATAAATGTGCCTGGGTTTTGGTTTAGCTGCATTTTTGGTGGGAATTAATAGTCCTGAATCAAGGGATTGCTACTGAGAATGCCCTGTCCTATCCTTCTTAATGTCTCACCCTTGGGCTAAATAATTTCTTCAGTATAGGCTTGATCCAATGAAGCCTATGTAAATAAGCATTCTCACTGACTTCAATGGGCTTTGCGTCAGCCCCCTCCCGCCAGCCCCACACCAAACAAACAAAACGGAACTGTATTTAGATAAATTTAGAAGTTGTTTCTCTCCATATTTCTAGGTTTAAATGTCTGAAATATAATAAAATAGAATGACAAAAACAAAGCTGCTCATTCAGTGTAGAGATCCATTATGCTTTATTTACATGCGGCACCATCTCTTTTACAAACTAGATTACAATTTTAAATGGAATACACAAAGCAATAGCTACTAACACCAAGTGGAGTAAGCACTGCATCTCTACTTCATTTGGAAAGGGGAAGATTATAAAAATCAAACATGTTTCCAATCTTTGTGTAGTAAGGTAGTATATTCATCCAGGGCAGCATCTAATTTCCAAAATCCTCAGTCAGAATGCAACATGAAAGTACAAGAAAGCCCAAATTAAGAGTCTATACTGTTCAGTTCTTCAGTATGTAAAGAAAGCCACGCATAATGACTGTGGATTTAATATTTTTCCAATTTATATGGCTTGACATGGTGAAACAAAAACAGATAAAACAGTTTTACAGATACTGTATACATGTTATTTTCCAATCATGCAACTTTTTTTTAAAAAAAAGTTAAACATGTGAAGGCAAAACGTACAATCGTTTGCCCACTAAATGCATCTGGTCCTCCTGACATGTGTTGGCATTTCCAGTGTACATTATGTACTAAAACAATTATAGGAGAATGATTGCCAAGCAACGACATAGTTTTAGAGCAATATATGTCCTAACACTTAGCTTTGTAAAGCAGTAGTACAAATATTTCTGGAGTTAGGTAGTGGCCTATTAACCAGCTATTCATATCAGAAGGTATTTCACAAAGAAAATTAAATAAAAGCAGACTGGTCTAAACTGCATAAGCATGACCTTTCTTAGAATGTTTTAAAACACACAATTTAAACAATAACCTGTGCATGTGTTCTAAGGCTTTATCTGTTGGACATGATTTTTTTTTGCGTGGGGGGTATTAATACTCACAAATATTCCTGGAACAAAGGCCAAAGTTTCAAAATATTTCACAAATATTCCTGGAACAAAGGCCAAAGTTTCAAAAATGGGGTTCCTGAATCCATGCTTTGGCACCTAAATAAGTGATCTGATTTGCAAAGGTGCTCAGTCCCTATGGCTGCCGTTGGATTCTCTAAGAGGTGTGACTATTCTGCACCTCTGAAAATCGGGGCACTTTTTATGTGCCTACATATACATTTAGGTCTGGGATTTTCCAAGGGGTCTCAGTGAATGAGGCCCCCTACTCCCATTGAAAAACAATGAAAGCAGAGCACCTAACACCCTTATGCCCCACGAAAATTCCAGCCTGAAGTGCTTAACTTCACATATTTAAGTTTGAAAATGTTGGCCACCAAAACTAGAGAGAGAAAAAACCTATATGTTTTTCTAGTCCATCCCTCCCTGGGTAGGTTTTCTCCCCACCAGCACTACGGGCCCAAAGCTGCACTGTGGAAGCCAATGAGACTTTTGTCATTAACTTCAGTGGGAGCAGGATCAGGCCCCTTATTTGCTTGTGCTTTGATTTTGATTGGTTTGAAAGGTTCTATAACTTCTCTGCCATTGATTGGATGTCTCTGAACCGACTGGTTTTTCTTCGTTTTGTAAATCTGGTGCAACTCCACTGACCTCATGGGAGTCACGCTGCATTAACACTGCAGTAACAAAGTTTGGCCCCGTACGTTCAAACAAGCAGTCTTTCCCTTCCATTAGACATACGAGTTCCGTACCAAGAAAATATAAAATTACTCGTCTTTGTCGCCGTAGTCATACCATCAAAACAGAACTTTGTTGGCGTTAACGAAGGACTCTAACAACATGATCCTGCAATCCTTATACAGGCAAGCCTATTTAATGGCAGATTTCATCTGAGTTAAGACTGCAGCATTGGGCCTTATCTCCTTGTGTGCAACTGTGAACGACGGGGCAAATGCTGGTCACTGGCATAAAACCTGTCCTCCAAAATGGGTATAAGCAGGTTTTGCCTGCAGTGGAAGAAGAGGTGCAGTTCTGCTGCAGTGTGAGGCTGCAGGAGTTGAATATCTGAAGACGTGGAGCTCACCTCCAATATGTACTGCCCAGAAGGGATGGGGCAGGATTGGTGGATCTGATGGCCGTTCCCCACTGTACAGGGGACACACAGGCAAGGCAGTGCTAAAACTAGTCCTGCTCTGGTGCTGGAATACCAGCCATGGAGTGGCCTGGAGAGGAGGATTCCTTGTTCCTGCTCCTAAGAAGATCCCTAGAGCGGAGCTTGGGTTGTGCATCAGGAAGAGACAGTTCTGTAAATCTGGAGTAACTCACTACCATTAGTTATTCCAGATTTACATCATCGTAGTTGAGAGCAGAATTTGGCCCAATGTTTTGTTATTCTACTCTCTAAAGTGGGCCAAATTTTCTGTTGGCACTATGCCATTTAAGTTACATGAGCAGACAGGTCGGTCCAATATTTCTCCAAGAAATCCAGATAAAAAAGGTGCAGTCAGTAGATATGTACTGTAGGTAGATACAGTAACATAATCCTGTACTACCTATGTATTTGTAACATGCCTTAAATTAGCCCATGTGAAAGGAAGAATCTGCTGCTTGCTCTACGACAGCACCATGATGTATTCCACCCTCCAGTGGACAATAGATAGTCAACAAAATGTCCCACCAGAAATAAACACATAGCCTGCTTTGTACCAAAGTACTTGTGCACAGCCTTCCTAGTAATCAGAGAGTGAGACTTTAAGATTAAAAAGTGTCAATCAGCAAGCACAATACCACAGAAGACAAAGAAAGAAAAACACCCTCAGTTTAATTCACATTTAATGATGTACCAAAAACCTGACAGATACTGTTATACATGCCAAGTACAGTGAAGGCTTGCAATAAAGCTCTTTACTAACTTTGGTAAAAGGTGCCTGCATCTGGACTCCTGTAAGTGAACTAACCCCCAAAACAGATGACTGCTGTACACCATTGTTGTAGTGGGTAGCTGGTTACCCAAAATATCGCCTCAAATGGGGAGATCAGTAATGTGCATCATCAACTAATTCTGACAATAAAGAAAAAAACAATAAACTAGTCCCTGCCATTGATAAATAGATCACCTTAATTTAAAAAAATGTTGTTTCATTTAATGAAAATGATAAACTCTTAGCTGCTTGATATGCTACAGGGTCTACTATAATCACAACTGCACAGAGTTTACATATTCAGTAAAGGGCAGGATGAAATCAACAGGTTCATCTATAAAATAGAACAGCACAAGCATGAGGAAGTTACAATACAAAACAAAATTTCCATCACACTAGGAGCTGTTATTTCACCAATATTACTTCAGGGAACTGGAAAGTAAGGAGCAAGATGAGGCTCACAAATGTGTGTGTGTGACTTTGTGTGTGTGTATGCGTGCACGTGTGGTGGCGACGAAAGGGAGTCACTCCACATTGCATGGTACATGTGTCAGTGGGAACTCATGCACTGAAACTTTGGGTTAAAATGCTAGTTTGTTTTCCTAACATCCATGCATAATGATCCATTTCTGTACATAATAAAATATATTTATATATTTATATGCATAATGCTTTTATGCAAAGAAAAAAGTCTTCATATATCACTTTGGAGAAGTATGTATACACTGTCCTATTCAGAGCATCTTCATACCAATTTCTTATGTACCATTGGTGTTTCCTACCCCCGCAAAAAAAAAAAAAAAAAAGTAATCAAGCTTTCCAGATTATAGAGAGAATCTATACAGCAGCACCAAACCTTTTATTCATTATTATTCATTCATTTTACAAAAGAAACCCACATAAGCAAAACATATAAAACTGCCTTGTCTTTCAGTGTCATTTAGCCAATTACAATCTAAGCTTATATGAAAAGCTGTTTGTATAGCATTATTTTCTTGCCTTTCCCTCTACAGCTTCTTTCAGATTGGATTACGCATCATGAGAAGCAAAAAAAATAATCAAGGATATGTATGTAAGAAATATCACTGATTGATGTAGTAACTTACCCTGCAGTGATCTGCATTTGAACTTCTGATGACTCTACTGTAAGTCACTGTTGAGGCATATACCATAAGTTATCTTTTCTGTAATGTAATAGATTTTACTGCCCTTTCCTTTTTAAACCATATCCTCAAAAGTGGTTACATTCAACTTGTTTGGCAATGGGTGGACAGCTTATCTTATTACTTGTTTTAAGACCAAACTGCTGAAGCAGACTAATTCTATTCACTGCAGCTATTAGGGCAGCTCTACTAACATAAAGCAACAGGTGAGATCAATCAAATCAAATCAGGTGCTGAATTAGTAAACACTAGGAAATGGCACCCTAACTCAATCCTTACAAACACTGGACAGGACTAGCAACCTTGCTAGTTTCTCTTCTTATGTAATCAACTCTGGTTTGATGTTTATGAAAAACAAGGTATGTACCATTAAACTGAAGAAAAGGTTTGAAAAAAAGTCAACAAACAAACAAAACCCACAAACCACCTCTCTCTGGACTTCAGTCAGTTGCTTGGTGTAACGAATGCTACATATTCAGGTAGTGCTGATGTCTGAAGCTATGGTGGGTAATGGTAATTAGTATAGCCTTTCATTGTGCATACACCGTATTTCAGATGCACCAGGAGAGAAAGAGAAAATGGTTAAAACATGTTTTAAAAAACCAAACAAACTGAAGGTTAGAGGGGTGAGATGGGGAAATCCCCCAAAATAGAAGCCAACTTAAAATAACCCATAAACCATTAATGTATTGAAACACCACATACTCATTAAAAGTAACTACTGCAAAGGCTACACAGTGTGTTCACAACAGGATGGCGCTGAACATTGTCTCCACAGTAGGTGCTTGACCATCCCATAAAAGGAAGATTTTGCATACTTTAGAACGAGTTCAATTCTGAAAAAGGAGGCTCTTCGCTTGGGTCAGGGGCCCATTAACAGTCTCTGCGTCATTGGGAAAATAATGCAGGGTTCACAAAGATCATAAGCTGTAAACGGTATCACTGTCCACTTGCTGACAGCAGATTTGGCAAAGGGTTCTTTCTCTCTTTAGGTCTCGTGTCAGTTTAAGGGCCTGGAGAGGAAGAAGGAACAAAAGAAAAGAAAACAAGATTATTAGGTGTAATAATAATAAATAACCCACCTGAAGCCAACAGACAACATTAACTGTTTGGAACCAGCAAGCTTAGAGCTCTCCTGCCGGAAACATGGTGAACTGTACAACAACCCTGAGCATCAAGCAAGTGCTGGCTTCTGACATGGAAGGATTAATGTGCAATTGTTTACAGGTTTAGCAGCTCCCAAAACCTAAACAAACCCCCCAAATTAAATAACACTACGGATAAAGTCTGAACGACAGAAAACTAATCAGGAGACAAGGTGGGTGAGGTGACTTTTACCAGCAGAAGTTGGTCCAATAAAAGAGATTACCTCACCCATTTGGTCTCTCTACCATCCTGGGAGCAACATGGCTACAACGCTACTGCAGGAAGCCTAATAAAGCTTCTACAAATTCAGATGGTTGGTGGAAGGATCCACAGAGTCTACCCATTCCTCTCTACCGTCCCTTGTGGGCCTTCCCAACATCACCAGATGGCTGGATACAACTTCTGTCTGCATCAGACAGTAAATGCTACTACAGGCATCAGCTAGAGCAGAGATTCTCAAACCATGGTCCACAGATCACCAGTGGTCCGTAGATACTTCCCTCTAAGGTGCGTGCCTAGCCAACCGCACACAAGAGAATGAAGGGCCACCCACCCAATTAGTGGAGCCATGCAGGCATCGCTCCACTAATTAGGTGACTGGACCCTGGAGAAGATGTACATGTAAGGTGAGGTGGTAGCCTTGGGGGGAATAAAGGGTAGGTGGGAGGTGGAAGTGGGGTGAGAAGAGAGAGAGGGGGGAATTTGGTCAGGTGCAGGGCTGCGGCAGCCAGAGAAAGAGGCGATTTTCCCCAGCTCCAGGACTGCAGCTGCCAGGAAGAGATGTCCCTCTTACACAGCCTCAGTGCTATGGTGGGCTAGAGACTCCCCTCCTTCCCTGCGGCAGGGGAGAGAGGGCACATCCATAGCATTAGAAAGGTAACACTACTGATATTAAAATACAAGCTGTGTGCTTTTATTTATTTAGAACAAAAAAAGTTTATTACTAAGGATTTTTTATATATAGCACTTTTATCCAAAGGACTTTGCAATAATTAGCTATCGGTACAAACAATATTTGGAAAGATCATTAAGTGGTTCGCCGAGGCTCTCGGCAATTTTCAAGTGTTCTGTGGAAAAAAATGTTTGAGGACCACTAAGCTAGAGGAGGCTGCCAAAGAGAAACACGAGTGCTCCCTTCCTCCCTGGGATCAAGAGTGCTCCTTCCTCTGGACTTCTAGTCTCTGCTTGTGCAAGGAGCAGTGCACTAAAAGCTCAGGCCCTGAACTCTGACCTTCCACATGGTCTAGTGGTGGCATGTTGTGCCAACAGGTAAGCCCCTACAACTCCAGTGAGCATCAAAAACACCAAGGGGCACATCATCCGCTATCGCTGAGGAGCACACAGAGTAAGTCGGGGTGTGCAAGGTAGCTAACGTTCATTTCTACACTCCCCCAATGCTGGAGCTGCTGTACTGTATATGCAGGGCTAAGCCCCAAGCATAAATTACGCTGATAGATCCTAAATTAATTATTGGAAAAGACATGTATGTCATTGTGAAGAGCTCAATGAAAACCTCTACTCAGCGTGCAGCTGTGGTCAAAAAAAGGAAACAAAAAGTTAGGATATATAAAGAATGAGATAAAAATAATAATACAGAAAATGTTCTAATACCATTATATTAATGTATGCTATGCCATCACCTACTGTACTGTGTTCAGCTCTGGTCACTCTATCTATAACACATTGCAGAGTAATCATGTTTGTGAGAACAAGAAAAGCTAAAGCAGGGGTCCTCAAACTGGGGGTTGGGACCCCTCAGGGGGTCATGAGATTATTACATGGGAGGTGTCAGCCTCCACCCCAAACCACGCTTTGCCTTCAGCATTTATAGTGGTGTTAAATATATAAAAAAGTGCTTTTAATGTATAAGGGTGGGGTTGCACTTAGAGGCTTGCTATGTGAAAGGGGTCACCAATACTAAAGTTTGAGAACTCCTGAGCTAAAGTAACAAAAAAGCTAGAAATGACTAGTTTGGACTAGCACTAACCCTGTACTGATGGGAGAAGAGAGTTAACAAGGAAATGAGAGACTAATAAATATGGTTAAGAAAAGATTCCAAAAAAGTTATAAATAAGTGTGTGTAACAAAGGGAGGTTGAAGCTGTACTGTCAGGTGCTAGAGGTGACTGTGATGAGATCATCCTCATCAGCTCCCCACTTATGAGTAACTGATCACTACTTGCTGAGTGTTTTGCCTTAATAAATATTGGTTAGACTCGTCTGCTAAGTGAACCTTAATCCAACCATTCAGAGAAAGGAGATGCAAATAATTAGAAATATGGGGAGAATTCTATACAGAAGGAGGCTGAAAAGACACTATTTCGTTTAGGGAATATGAAGGGATGTGAAAGAGGTATATAAAATTATGACTGGTACAGACAACGGGGACAATTTTCAAAGCCACTTAGGGCCAGATTTCGAAGGGTATTTAGGCACATAAATACGCAGTAGGATTTTCAAAAGCACCAAGGTGCCTATCTGCATTGTTAAGGGTCTAAATACTTTTAAAAATCTAGCCCTATGTGTCTTTTGAAAAGGGGGTTTAGGCTCCTAGTTCACAGAGATGCTTTTGAAAATTTACCCAACACAAATTATTTAGCATTTTGTGTAATAAAAGAACAATGGGGCATTTAATGAAACTGAAAGGCAACAAAATGAAAACCCCTCTGAAACATCTGGTCTTAGTCATTACCAGGCAGGAGAATGGACTAGATGGACCACTAATCTGATCTAGTTTGGCTATTTTCCTTATTTCCGGGGTGAGTAATAACATAAAGGAGATCAACCAGTGAACTAGAATGTTGTGATCAAGTGACTGTCTTTGGCTGCTAGAATATTCTGAAGTCTCCACCCTCTATGTTGCCAGACACTGATCCTCTAATACCATTTTACTAAAATGACCTATTCCAATACTACCAAATGACTGACAGAAATTTAATTCTGCCTCTTGGTTACTGGAGCAAAAGAATGACAGCTGCTCCCTGTACCATTACAGGAGAACTTCACTCTGAGTGCCTTGGAAAGCAAATGAATTATTGTTTCACTCAGTCAAAATTTGGCTTGATTCTAACTAATGTATTTTTTAGGTAGACTATATTTGATGAATAAGGGGATTTCTGCATGGATAAACATATCGATTTTTTTCATTTCTAGAGAGTAAATTAACATCTGCCATTCAGTAATTTGGCTGGCTAGCAGGGATTCCATTTAGTAAATGTGCGATGATGTCATCACAAAAGGTCATTTGACGAAAGTGAGCCAGATCTAGTACTCACAATATAATCTGGGCAGTGATTTGTGGGATTGAAAGCTATCATCTTCTGTAAATGCTAATTCATTACAGGAGAAAGACTCACCCCTCAGCATTAAGTTCCCTAGTTAGCAGAGCATTAATTTTAAGCATATGTAACAAGTCCCACTGACTTCAAAAGGGTTTATTTACATACTTAAAAAGGTAAGCATGTGCTTAAGAGTACTATTGAATCAGGTCTTGAGTAAATTATTCAGCATTTACATTAAAAATATTTAAAAATTATACTGAGAAAGAGTACGAACAAAAGAGAAAATACTAGGGATAGACAATCACATATCTAATTTTTGTAATTTTCACCCTCAAATATTCTTCTGAGACTACCAACAATATACTGGGCAATATAAAGAATAACTAGAATGAGGCTTAGCAAAGAGACCGTGTTAAATAAGAGAAAAATGCAGCTAAGGTTGATCTGTCTGGATTGTCACTAACAAAAAGAAAGGAGGAGGTTAAATAAGTAACATCTAGACTTTAACATAGTCCCATTACAGTTTATCATATACAGAGAAATGCCCATAATAAACTTTGTTAGCTCTGAGTTAAGATGGCTAGGTTACAATATCCCACCACTAAAACACAGGGAAATGACCAGTTACATCATTCAACACTCCATCCACCCCTCTGCTGATCAGTTCTCCTACTCAACTGTAAGTACCTCCTTTCCACTGCCCACAGGTGTCCACCTCTATCCTACAGGCATTCTTTCCTTTTCACCCCACCCCCCGCATCCCAGGGAAGTCCTAGTCCTAGTCACTTGATGCCAGGTGCCCCGGAGTTAGATTCACTCATTCCGGGGCACCTGGCATTGGCCACTGTCAGTAGCCAGGATACTGGGCTAGATGGTCCTTTGGTCTGACCCAGTACGGCCATTCTTATGTTCTAATCTGCTCCTCAACAGGCGTCCCAGTCTGATTCCGGTCAGTCCGTCGGGGTGGGACCTCCATCTGGAGAACTACAGAAGTTTGTACAGAGATACAGTCTCTGAAGACAAGTTGGTTGATCTTCAATCGAGGCACCGATTTCCCATCCCACCATTTCCCAGTCCTTATTACTAATGGAGACAGGGCGAGAAGAATAATTAAGGCTTAAGTGTGAACAGATGTAACCAATGTAAGAAAATGTCTACTGGAGTTAGAGCGGAGAGCAGCTGAAGAGAAGGTCAGAAATTGGTTGGGTTTTGTGGCAGGGATGGGGGAATCCACATAGGGGGGTGGGAAGTGGGCCTGAGTAGCAGATCTCTTAGCTGACTCCCTGGACTCCTGCCCACTTGTCCCCAGCCCAGTCAATTCTCTGGCTCCTATGTGTAGGTGGGCACCCTAGTTCTATAGGTTTGGCAGAATTTCCAATAGGGAGCATATCTGAATGTTTCCTATGCAAATGGAAAACTCAATGATTTTTGAAGAGTTTCTGTGCCAAATTTGGAGACTAAATTGAACCAGCAAAGTGTGACACCGAGGGATTTCAGTCTAACTGTTACTGTAAACCTCAACTTGACTACTGAGTTAATACCAACAACTCTGTAACACACACACACGCAGGCACGCATCTGTACTAAATTCAGACCCAGTGTAAAAAGATGTAGCAGCTTTGCTAATGATAGCTCTGATTTTGGCCCACTGCACACAGAAGTCCACAGTCAAGAAGAGGGCCACTGGACTTTTTCCACTGTGGCGTGTAACCTGTACCAAACGGAAATGTGTATGTGTGTGTATGCATGCAAGCAATATTAAAAAAACAGTGGCCGTTTTTTCAAAATCACTGACTATAAATTCATTTTGATGACCAATAACTCAAGACTATGTTCTGCTCTATAATACACAATTAACATTTTGAATCCTAGATGATGGCTCTGTTAATTCCACTAAGTAAAGCTATAAGGTAGTGAATCCATCAATCAAATGCTTCAGTATTTTCAATGTATTTAACTTGCAAGTGACTGTGTGGGAGACAATTCACAGTCCTTTCATTCTGCCCCCTCCACCTCCTGTCTTTTTTTCCCCAGCTTGCTCCCTTCCCACAGGTTATGAATCACTTCTCTTTGCCTACTTTGTGACTTGATTGTTGGAGATGGGATTTCCCTCTATGCAATAACATTTAATTTACCACTATATAAGATCATTCCACCACTGTCAAGTCCCCCATGCCCTGATCTCAACTCAGAGACAAAGAGGGAAACTCTAAAGCATTACCTAATGCAGACTGCTTTCCCAATTTTGTTCCCACCGGTGTTCATTATGCTGCACTGGAAACTTCTTCAGAATAGAAAGGTGATGCACTGATGTTCCCCAGGGGTAAGGCACAGCAAATGTGCTCCTGCTAAAACTGGATGTGAGTTTATCAGTCGGGTAACCACAACAATCAGTAATACAATCTTTGTAAAAGAAGAGTTCTGAGGGCCTTGAAATAATTATGATCTTGGAATTGGACTACCTGGAATTGAAACAGACTAACATTTCCTATGCCAGGGAACCTAGACACAACTTCCTAATTAATGTATGGGGTTAACTAAGGTGTCTTGATTGTCAAAATTTCACAACTCATAGGTCTGCATTATAGACATTAGTACCTTCAGTGGGTATTCCTAGCTGGGGTAGAACATTACTATAAATTCTTGTTAAGTAATCTGCCCAGAGAAAGATGGTGGGAGACACTGAAACAAACCCCTGTCATTCAGTGGCATATATCCATGAATTCTGATGCATTTGTATACTGTTCTGGTGATCACTGTGAATTTTGTAGCTATATTCAAAATAAAGGAGGTGGACTCACTGCTGCATGGAAAGGCAACAGAATCAGACATTTTGTAAAATTCATTTGTTAAATGTGATAGCACAGGAAGCTTATTTTATTAATCTTTGATTTCAAATCTCTTTGTGGTGGACAGATATAAACAGGGGCAACAACTAGCCTGAACGGTGACAGGCTGAATTTTAAAGGAGTTGGGGGAAAGGGAGCAAGCACTAAACCACAAAACCTGTTGCTCAAAGTTTGTACCATCTTCATTTAAGTTACAGATAATTCTTTCCTCTTATTTGTATTATTATTCTTTATTATTTATTAATTCATATTTGTATTATTACAAATAATTGGACTGTTCTTAAAATGAAAAATATTTATTCATATTTGTTATTTTTCTCAGTGGTAATATATTTTTACTGTCTACTCTTTTTGCAAAGGTGTTAGATTCAGAGAAAAGCTGTAATATTTTATTCTGAATTATTCCAGACATATTTTCCTTTGTGTTTCAGATTAACGTTCTGTCCTTAATATTCACAGTTCCAGTGACGAATAATACCAGCTAGTTATTTTGAGGTTACTATGGAAGACGACTTTTGTGGCTATGGCTTCTGTGATGACATAGGGTTGCTACATGACAGTCTGCCTGACGGAATAAAAATCAGGAATCCTGATGTCATGACAAGATGTTTCATAATGACACTGCCCTGATATATCACATTGCATCAAAATGACACTGTGCTGTAACGTTTTGATTTGGCAATGCTTTATGGCATCAGAAAGCTATATTGGGATCTGTTAATGTTCTGCAAGGGACAACTCCTTCAAAACTGGGACAAACGCAGAAAGAAAGATGGGTGGCAATTTTAAAGATCTCCTTCGGAAGGCCTGAGCCTTCAGGCATACTTCTACCCAAGTAGGTTTTCTTCCTCTGAAACTTTACTCATAACAGTTTTGCTTCTTTCCAGCTCAGAGGGCAATAAAAACAGTGTAGGAATTCAAGGAAACAGTGTTAAGTGGAACAAAGGACTACACAGGAGTTGGGAAAGTTCTGTGCTGGTGTTTACACATGCATGTGGCATATGAAAGTGTAACCCTGTCTTTTGCTGCTATTCCAAAGCAATAGCATTGTAGAACATACCATCAAAGCATCCATTAAAGTTCTGATTAATATTTCAGAAATGTATTTCACTGCATGTAAGATGTTGCACAGAAATAAGCTTATTTAGGAGGTCAGTCTCAAACTAAAAAACAAAAGAAAACATCCAAGCCACTACTGTATCTGGTCTCACCATAGGGGGCTAGGATTTGGTAGCTACATTTCTGAAGCTGTGTTCAGCCACACATGCAGAGATCTGTTTGTTTTGTATTTTATGTTGACCTGAACTATGCATATGATCATCTTGAGGGATCTTTCTGAAATTAAAGACTTGCCCAGAGCTACAGTAAATACACATTATTCTGGAACATCACACCAAAGAAATTCTACTTTTCTTCTCTTTATGGAAGAAGATGCTGTTTGTCATTCCTATAATAATAATTTTTATTCTTGAGTAGCAGAAACTCACTGCACTGGAAAAATAAGTATTGGACTGCATGGTGTATGAAGGCCCTTCCTTTCATGTGCCCCACAGACAACAGAGCTTTGTATATATAACCTGTTTCAGATAAATAATTATGAAGAAAGTATGGCCTATTGTTTGTATTTCATAATTTAATTTGAGTTAGGTAATAAATAATAATACTTTGCATCTTTACAGCACCTTATGAGGATTTTAAAGCGCTTTTAATTAACTAAATCTCACAACACCCTCTGAAGTCAATAAGGATCAACATCCTCATTTGATAGTTGAGGAAACTAAGACACAGAGAAGATAAGTGACTTGCCCATGGTCACACAGTTAGTGAGTGGCAGATTTGGGAAAAGAAACAAGCAATTATGGAAGCAAAATGTGGGTTCTGATTTCCATAATGTTTTTGAGCTTGATACTGAACCACTCAATTCAGTGGGAGTTTTGCAACTGATCTGAATAGGAGCAGAACATCCTGACCTATCTGTAAAGTATCATATATGAAGATATCATTGCATTGTGGCCAGTACAAAAACTTTGTAAAACAAATTGCTGCATGAGTTTTTTGCAAATGTAGATACATCAATATGCAGTTCTCTTTGCTTTCCAGCAGAAGTACTGTAATATATTAATTGTTTTTTAGATACACATGCCAGTATTTAATCTTCTATACTGACCTGCTCAAAAAGGTTTAAGTACAGGACATTATGTCTCTACAATATCCAAGAAGTCTCTGATCTTACTATTCGTTGGACAGAACTCTGCCATTCCTCCACAGAGCTACACAGGGGGAGAGCAGTGGCATCAACTGTGGGTGAAATCCTGGCACCACTGAACTCAGGGAGAATTTTGCCATTAACTTGGGTTGCATGTTCAGCACTACTGGCATTTTGCGAGCTGCAGGGCGTGATGCTGCTGACCAAACATGCAGGTTAGTTAGCTGAAGAAAAAGGATTTAGATATGCCTGCAAGATAATGAAATCATGCCTTGCATGTGGCACTGTGTGCTAGCTGACATGGTAGATAATTCCTGTGTTCTCTGGAATACGAGAAAGAGATCAGGTCTTGCTACACATGCTAAAGGGAAGAGGAAGTGTTAAGTTAGTGCCTCTATGAAGTAGAGGGAAGGATTTTACTACCACTTTTGTATCTGAAGAACAAATGCCACTTTCACAGTGAGAGGGTAAAAAGCATCTTGCTGACTGACAGCAGAACTAGACATAGTGAATTCTGGATTCTATTGCAATAGAAACATGAAATCTACTCTTCATTACTCCACATGTATTTACCGATAACTTACTTTTCCTCTGTCAGATTAGGGTAGTGAGCATCTCTTTAAAAGGATCCTTCCTGCAATACAGACTTCCCATTTTCTGCTGAAGTTAATTGAAAATGACAGGCCAATAAGCCAAGCAAAAATCACTAAAAGGAAGGCATGCCCTATAGATATGGTAGAGGAAAGGTACAATTCCATCTATCACAAGATCCAGATGGGCAGAAACTCAAAAGAAAATTGCGACAGAGGAAAGGTTCTTCCACTACATCAAATTTCTCTAGCTCTTCTTGAAATCACTTATTTTTCTGTGAAAAATCAGGAAGAGGAATTTTGAAATAAGGCAATATAAGACAAAAAACTGGAGAAAACATTAACCTAGAATGAAAATGTGCATAAACACATGCTACAAGTATTCCTCGTTTTATTTACATTCCCCACTGTTCTTTCTAGAATAATCTGGAAAGGCATCTTTCTCTTGACTCTGATCTCAGACCTTCAGGGCTATGCCATGACCTCTGTGAAATGAGTTTAGTGTTCTCAGTCCAATTACCACTCAACAGATGTCCACCTCATACACCTCACAACAACTGCCACCCTAGCTGGCCATCTCAGTAGAAAGACCAAGGATTAAATGCCCCTGGAGACTGAGGGCACAACTTACAGGCTTTCTTATGACTTTCATTATTGTAGTATCTGAGTGGGGAAGCTTGAACTTCTGCAGTCTGTAGTGTACCAGTCTGTGAACACAATGAACAACAGTCTCCAAAACTGTCAATTCATCACCTTAATCAAGCACAGAATTCACATGAAAGTGTTTTTTAAAAAAAGACTGCTCGTGCCCTTAATTCAGTTGGATGACCCTGTGTTTCTAAAATGAACCTCTATGGGCTTGATTCTTTAAGAAAATTGTGTTTTTTAAAGGATTATTTAAAAAAAGGCGCAATGTTCTTTAAAAAGAAATCAACCTGTAACTATTGCAGTTATTAGGCAGTAGGACATTTCAGAACAAATGCTAACCTGCAGTTCTAAACAATCACTTCAGCTCATTCACAGGAAAAAGAAAATGTGCAAAGACTCATTCTGTAATAAAATCCTAATGCTGTCGATACAAAGAGGAAAGCATTGGGGAGACCGACTGATGCAGGCTGTTCTAAAAATATCAGTTTATGCTGTCATCTGGTGAGAGTATGTCATCTTGTAATCTTGGCATCTGCAGGGATGGCAAGTTTCTGCTAATTACGGCTCTTGAATCACATGACAAACATACTGTACTAAAAAATAAAATATAATCAATAAAAATAAAACAAAAACAAAACCAGAAAAAAATTAGGCCCGTTGTACAACATTAGAACATTTCTGGTTTTGCAGTTGTCTTTTCACAACTCTATTCTACGGAGGGGATGTTGATTTTTTATAGATTATTTTTCTTAGTTAATAAAAAACAACAAAAAGTAAAATCCAGCCCAACTCCAGATAAACTAACCAATCAATTCTAGAAGTAGTGAACAATTCAGTGATTATATTTTGGTGCCTGTCACAGGTGACTGGCCCCTTTATGAGCAAGCAGGGTCCGATGCAGCTGGACTGATTACTTACTGCCCAATTAGGCTTAAGGGAAGGCACGTGGGTCTTTCAAAGGGGGAGACAGCTGCAGGTGGTTGTTGGCAGAGGCATGCAGACACTGCAGGGAGTGAAAAGGCTCCTGCGGGGCTGTGAGTCAGCAGAGGGAAGACATTAGAAGGGAAGGCCTGTGGAGAAGGCCAAACTCCAGGCAAGAGCAGGAAGCCAGACCCTCGGGAATTGGAGCAGAAGGGTGTTGGAACTCTGAAGGGAAGCCAGACCCTAGGGGAAGAAGGGCAGTGCCATTTGGGAATGGGGTGAAGAAATGAATTCTAAAGAGAGGACAGATATTTAGGAGCGAGGGGCTAAATCCAACTGAATCTGGGATGAAGACTTCATACTCTTTGAGTTCTATTTCAAAAGACTTTGTACAGGTCTTAATAAGCGGACTCTCAGAAGGGATAAGTTTTGAAGTTTTGGACAGTGTGGACTTTGTAAGGAGCCCATAAATAAAGGGGAAACTGAGGCTGGGGTCAGTTGAGCCATGTTTGGCCAGCAGGGGGCGCTTACAGGACAAGCGTGTCCTTTGACATCATCAGAGTCTGATATCCTTACTCCACTGAGTAGCACCTTACTCTGTAAGTAGTCCCACTGACTGGCGGAGGTAAGTGCTATTCAATATGAACAAGGAGCAGAATCTGGTTCTTGGATTTAGAAGTAACCATGTTTGCTTTCTAAGGGTACGTCTATACTATCCACTGGATCGGCGGGTAGTGTTTGACGTATCGGGACTGATTTATTGTGTCTCATCTAGATGCGATAAATCGATCCCTGAACGTGCTCCCTGTCGATTCAGGAACTCCAGCTCCACAAGAGGAGTAAGTGGAGTCAACAGGGGAGCTGCCGCAGTCGACTCGCCGCCGTGAGGACGGCCAGGGAAGTCAAACCAAGATACGTAACATATCTTAGTTCGAACTCCCTCCCTCCCCCAGTGTAGCCCAGGACTAAGTGCATTCAGAGACAAATCCTACCCTCTCTCTGTGGGTGCTGAGCATGCTCCCATGAAATACAACTGATGCTTTTCTGTTGTATCAGGCAGAAAAGAATGGGAGGGGACCATCCCCCCAGGCAGTTGCCTGAGGGTGGATCCTTCCATCCTTCCCCACAACGAGGGAATGTGCTAGGACCATGAGAACCACTTCCAGCATTAGGCTGGAGTAGTCTCCCTTGTTGCTCTGCAGTCTTAAAGGGAGGGTTCCTCTCTTTTTGGACATACCTAGTGCCTTGTGGAGGTGCACAGCGGGGTACATAGGGCCAAAATTCCCTTTAGTGCACAGTCATCCAGATGGTTCATTTGTCAATCTTCTGGAGTTGACTGTAAACCCCATGATTTGATTATTAGTGTAGTGTGTTTATTAAAGATAAGCACATCCCTGGCATGGACTTGTACATTTTATTAACTGGAATTACAGTAAGCTATAAAGTATTTTTTTTAAAATAAAGGTATTTTTTATAAATGACAAAACCTGGTGAATGTGATGTTCACCTGGACCAAACCTGATATGTAAAAGCTTGCCTGGAGTGAAACAACACTTAACATTAAAAGCACACCATCAACTCAAATACTAACCCATTAAAAGTGAGTCAGAAATATTTTATGGGCTACACCTTCCCCTGTATCCCACTGCCAAAACATTTGTGATTTCCTAATCTTCAACATGTTTCTTCCTCTCCTCTTACTATCATCTGTAAATGACCCCCACAAACAGGTGGGAAGCTCACTAAGGCTCTGATGCTGCAAAGGGATATGGAAAATGAATGGGACTCTCTGTTTGGGGGCATAAAGAGTCAGCAGCACAGAATCCCACTGATTTCCTAGATTCCATGGGGCAGAGAACATTAAAGAGGGAGTCTGTGGACTCCTCTAACTCTTCTACCTGGAGGCCCAGGTTGGCAGCGACCCTTTTTAGCAGCTCCTGATGCATGGTAGCATCATCCTGGGGTACCGGTAGAGAGGGGGCCCTACTATGGCCTCATCTGGCAACGATGAGAAGGAAGCCAGTATCAGGGGGTCCTCCACAACCAGAGGTGGTCCGGCGCCTTGCTTGCCCACTTCCTTCTCTGCTTGTGTGGTGCCTGCAGCTGATGCCTCCTGGCTGGAGGGGGGCTGCTCACTGGAGAGAGTGGTAGCTGGTTTCTCCAAAGTTCTGGATACTGAGCAGGTGGGCAACACCAGGAGGGACTGTGACGGTGCTGTTCCTGGTGTGACCCACTGAGAGTGTCAAGTCAGGACAAATTGCTTCAAACAGGACACTTACACTCCAAAGCTGGGGTCTCTCCACCCTAAAGGCAAACCAAACCAGCCAAACAGAAAAGACTTCGGTTTTGCCCCACTGGCTAGCCGCAAGTCACGCAAGCAATTCCCTTAGATATTCCAGCTTCCCAGTATCATCACCAGCAGCCACCTGTCCTGGGGACAAATGGTTGTGAAAACCAACACCCCAATAGAAGGAAACGGTTCTCCCCAATTCCAAAGAATCAGGCCCCAGACCCAGGTCAATATACAAATCAGATCTTACCCACAAATCATGCTGTTGCCAATCCTTTAGAATCTAAAATCGAAATTTATTATACAAGGAAAAAGATCTAGGTGAGAGTTAGAAATGGTTAAAGGAAATCAATTACATGCAGTAATGGCTTGCATCAATTGTAGAATAAACTGCAGGTTCAAATCAAAGTCTCTGGAATGCACCCCTCCAGAGATGGGTCATCAATCCTTTGGCCAGAATTCCTCCAGAGTAAGAATGACAGACTGAAGATTGAAGACAAAATGGAGGTCCCTCTCCCAGGTTTATATAGACTTCCTCTTGTGGGTGGAGACCGCCTCCTTCTTGCTATTCAGAGTTCAGTTGTACAATGGAGTTTCAGAGCCATGTGGTCCAGTTATATGACTCTCCAAGATTCAGCTCCTGACCAGCCAGTCCACATTCCTGGGGAAGCTTGGGTGTGGAGGGGTATCTACAAAGTTCATTATGTAGCTGGTAGTCCTTAATGGGCCATCAAGCATGGTAAGCCCAGCTAACACCACGGATTCTGAAAATGTCCCCAACAGCCTAGCATAATATTTGGAAAGACAGACAGTACAGAGCCAATATTCATAACTTCCTCTACAAAATTGATACACACATACAGATAGCATAATCATAACCAGCAGATCATAACCTGGTCGTAGACATCTCATATGATCCCTTTTACCGAATATTAGGTGCCCCTACAGGACCTTGGTTGCACCAATGACCTATATGATCCCAGATAATTTCAATAACGTGACAGGGACATAATATTTTGTGCCGGTTGGAGGGTCTCCGGCGTGGACGGCACCCAGAGCTGACAAGGACCTTTACTGCTATCTGAAGTAGCTGGCGTGGAGCGGGCTGGGCTACACTGCTTGACCTGAGCTAGGGCCCGAGACCCCGAAGGGGGTGAAGAGGCACCCAACATAGGGCCTTGGTCCACCCCAGACTTGTCCTTTCCCTTGTGGGAAGCTGGAGACCTCCCTTGCCCTATCTTCCTGGGTTTTCTTGGCTGGAGCCACAGAAGGGGACCGGCGCCGGCTCACAGATGGTACCCGTGAGGTGCTGTGCACCGAGATCACAGCACTTGGTGCCGAATTGGAGCACTGCTCCAGCATCAGGGAAAGAGCAGACTCCATCAGGAGCACCTTCAAGTGAATGTCATGCTCCTTCTTCATCCTGGGGTGAAGGACTTGCAGATTTTGCACTTATCACTAACGTGACCTTCACCCAAGCACCGTAAACAGCTGTTATGTGGATCGCTAATGAGCACAGGCCTTTTACAGTGATCACAGGGCCTAAGGCCTGGGGAACGGGGCATGCCCCATCCCAAGGTGAAGTCCCTTTAGGGACCTACTAAGTCTCTAACTTAACAAATAGGTTGAATTAAACTAGAGGGAAACTGTATACAGTAATATTTGCAAGAGGCAAAAGAGTTCGAACAAATGAAAAGCAACAGCGCTAGCTGAAGCAGCACCAGTTCCATGCACCATCACTGGTGGCAAGAAGGAACTGAAGGGGGAGGGGGCTGGTTGCGCCCTATATGTTGCAGCGTACGCGCCCTTCTCCAAGGGGCTCCAGAGCCAGCCCCCTGCGGATACTGCTGAGGGGAAAACTTCCGGCCCCTGAGCACACACACTTATGCTGAATGGACATGAGTGACCACTTGAAGACGAAAGGAACCTTATTTAATTGTTTATTTTTAAAACACTGCTAAGATAAGCAGACATGAATATTAAATGTAATGTTCAAAGAGGTCAAATCCACACCCACTAATTAAGTTGCAATTTTAGAGAAAATGAGTCAGTTTTTAATCTCACCCGAGCAACATATACTGACATCAAATATCTCAGTAATACTATAGTGATAAGCACTTTAGAAATGTTAATAGATAAACTGGCAAACATCTACAAAACATCTAGTTGATGATGTGCAGTAGAAATCAGAATCGATTATACATCTGAAAAAATACAAAAATACAGATCTGATACAACAAGATTTAGGACTTAAATGATTCCTTTTAGTCCTCATTATCTTTTTAAAAATGGGAGAATTCATTTTATGCTCATGAAAAGGTTTGGCTTTATACAACTGTTAGAAAATATATCGGTCTTACATGTACAAATGGATAAAGTTGATGGTTTCACAAACATTAGTGAAAAAGAGAGTCCTACAAGTATTTCTGTGCTTTCTTCCATATTGGCTTCCATGCTTGGAACACGTTCCTTCTTCTAGTCTGCCAAGTGCTAAACTCTCCTCATTCAAATATCACCCGAAGACTCAATTCTGCTAAAATGCCCATGTGAGCCAACAACTTATTATCATATCAGCTAATATTAAAAAACCCAACCTGATGACTGAATGAGCATGGTAGAAAGACTAATCTTGGTAATTGTGTAATGTTGCTGCTATAACCCACACAGCACCCCATATTACCTGTTGGCTGCAATCCCCACTTATTGTATCATGTGTCAGCTACTGAATTGTAAGATCCCCAAGGCAGGGATCATGTCTTCTGTCAATGCTGGGAGGTGCCTACCACATCTTTGGGCATTGTAAAATGATAAATAATAATCAATATCAGCATATTGTTGATTCAAACTCAGACCTGAATATAACTTAGATCAGGAAGTGAGTGAACTGTAAAGTAGCTAATGTTTTTTCAACCCCATAAAATTGCCTTCTAGTCTGGCCAAATACTAGGCAAGGCACAGTCCCAATAGGGGCAAGAGATGTACAAATATCCATCAAGTTCCTTCAGCATTCTGGGGGGGTCCTTGTGCTACTTCTCTGAGTCCTACCTTCCATCCAAGGGCCTCTTGGAAATCCCTTAGTCCTCTGGTGGCTTCAAAATCCTTTAGATTTTGAAAGCAATCTTTATTCTATCTCCATCTATATAAACCTAGATAATTACTGCCTGCTGACCCTACACTTCAGATACAAGCTTATTTTAGGGTGCCTTCTTTCTGGCCAGCATGGTAATCCCCAGGATAACATTTACTTCAGAAAAGGGAACATGTATGGCCCTGGGACTGTCAGACTCCTTAGGCAATAGGTGCTCAACCTCTGCTTTCTTAATTTCAACTGCAGCAGCAGCAAACTTATTTTCTGCAAAGACAAAAACATCTTCTCTGTGGAAAATTCTCTGGACAAACCTCTCCAATTCAAAAGGGTGAAATTTATCCAAGTGGAGAGGCTTTATGCACTTCTTAAGGTTTAAACATGAGTTTCAGTGGGCCTTCACTGAGCCACAGAGCCTTTTGTGGACATAGGAGTGAATTTCACCCAGAGAGGCTTATTTGGGGAATACAGGTATAACAAATCAACAAGTAGCCTAAACATTTCTCTCACTTGCTATATTGTAGAGATAACACTGGTCTACAATTTTTTAGAAGTCGTCTGCTTCAGAGATAAAATGTGATATTTATTATGTATTTTGATGTGCCGAATTCAAATATGACAATTAAAACAACTGATTGGCTACTGTTTCTAAGATATTTAAGTTTTTACATTTTATGTCTATGTATATTGTGTAGATAGTAGAGTTTTAATCATAAATTGTAAACCTAGGTCT
The DNA here is from genome assembly GCA_007922305.1 of Dermatemys mawii. Lineage (NCBI taxonomy): Eukaryota > Metazoa > Chordata > Testudines > Dermatemydidae > Dermatemys > Dermatemys mawii. The sequence goes on along the minus strand of ML677333.1, from coordinate 55,980,182 downwards.
TTTCATGTGTTTATGTTGCTTTACATGATAATATTTCACCTGTCCTGTTTATGTAACACTTTAAAAATCAGCAAAAGGATTATATCAATAAAATGTATTATGAAACAAGAGGCAAAAATCTATTATGTACATAGTTTAGTCCTATTCAGTGTCTACTCGGCGCTTCTTGGCTTGTCTCTTATATTCATTAAATGGAGCATCTCTTGTCACTGTCCAGCAATAGTCTGCAAGCATTGATGGGCTCCATTTGCCCTGATAGCGTTTCTCCATTGTTGCAATGTCCTGGTGAAATCGCTCGCCGTGCTCATCACTCACTGCTCCGCGGTTCGGTGGAAAAAAAATCTAGATGAGAGTGCAAAACATGTATCTTTAGTGACATGTTGCAACCAAGGCTTTTGTATGCCTTGAGGAGGTTTTCCACCAACAACCTGTAGTTGTCTGCCTTGTTGTTTCCGAGAAAATGTATTGCCACCGACTGGAAGGCTTTCCATGCCGTCTTTTCCTTGCCACGCAGTGCATGCTCAAATGCATCATCTCGAAAAAGTTCACGAATCTGAGGACCAACAAAGACACCTTCCTTTATCTTAGCTTCACTTAACTTTGGAAATTTTCCACAGAGGTACTTGAAAGCTGCTTGTGTTTTGTCAATGGCCTTGACAAAGTTCTTCATCAGACCCAGCTTGATGTGTAAGGGTGGTAACAAAATCTTCCTTGATTCAACAAGTGGTGGATGCTGAACATTTTTCCTCCCAGGCTCCAATGACTGTCGGAGTGGCCAATCTTTCTTGATGTAGTGGGAATCTCTTGCACGACTATCCCGTTCGCAGAGAAAACAGCAGTACTTTGTGTATCCAGTCTGCAGACCAAGCAAGAGAGCAACAACCTTCAAATCGCCACAAAGCTGCCACTGATGTCGGTCATAGTTTATGTACCTCAAAAGTTGTTTCATGTTGTCATAGGTTTCCTTCATATGGACTGCATGACCAACTGGAATTGATAGCAAAACATTGCCATTATGCAGCAAAACAGCTTTAAGACTCGTCTTCGATGAATCAATGAAGAGTCTCCACTCATCTGGATCGTGAACGATGTTGAGGGCTGCCATCACACCATCGATGTTGTTGCAGGCTACAAGATCACCTTCCATGAAGAAGAATGGGACAAGATCCTTTTGACGGTCACGGAACATGGAAACCCTAACATCACTTGATGCAATTCATATCATGTATGACGCAATACCAGCTTCAGATTGCATCATTCATTGTTTTGCCTAAAAAGCAAGTACTGTCCAAACCCAGTCATAGATTTATTCATAGATCCAGTCAAAGATGTGTTTTAGTCATTTCTGGTTTAAATTGAGATCCCTTCCCTTTATAACTCACTTATCCTCCGCCATTCCCATGTCAAGGGTCGTATATACTGACCCAATAGCATATCTTGAAAACTAGAGCCAATCAACAATTTTAAGCATCATTTTCGTTCTCAGTGACCCAGAATTAGTAAAGTTTGACTACATTTATTTCAGAAGCATTTTGGCTGTAGAGCAGTGCAATTGTTGTTTCCAGTGATGTAACACTTTGTGTTACCCTTTGTAATTTGGGTAATCTACAACTATAGTCAGCTGACCTTGCCAGAACTCTATGACCTAGGATTGCATCATTTTAAATGATGCATGAAAGAAAAATGAACGTCTATAGCCAATTTTTGAGGTAGTTTTGCTTTCAATTTTCAAACAAGTCAACTCAGTCCCCCTGCAACTATGTTATGGAATCTAGAGGAATCCGATGAAATAGAAATTTAAAATCTCTCTTCACAAGATGCTGATCACCAGCCCATGACATTCTGATACCAAATTCCAAAATATTCTCTAAGTATGTTTAAGGCTAGCCTTTTGGTCAGTACAGCTTCCTGAGTGTTCAGGGGGTGAGAACAACCACAAAACAAAGAAGAGCAGGTGTTAAGAAGAGACATTAACAATCAGAAGTACTCTAAAGAGAGGTTAGGAAAGTGACTGAAAAAATGTTCCGATTATTGAGGGTGTTGCGGGGGACATTCAATATTTTTGGGAGGAGGATGAAAGAAATGAAGCTAAAAAGGAACACAGGCCTCAACTTTCTGAACACAGGGAAATTGCAGATGAATGAATGAAGTAGGAGAATTTTTACTGATTCTCTCCCTTTCCTTCTTCTAGGTATATCGTGCCCCAGTCAAGTCTCTCTGAAATGCTGGTCCTGATTACCATCAGAGGCACATAGCCAGTGTAACAAAAGTGGGGAGTGTTTTCTCTCAGAAATTTCTACATAAACTAAATTAATAAGATTGGATTCTTTGCACACTTGTATTGGCCCTATAAAGAAAGCCTTTGGATTAAAAAATAAAAATAAATTCCACATAGAAAATAGATTCTAAGCATAAACAAAACAAATCTATATTTGTTGTTTCCAAAAAACTGAATCCCAAGAGATTTTGCTGGTTTATGGAACATTTAGTACTTAGTATTCTATGTATGTTGATAACCTGTTGAAAATGATACATTCTGGTTTGAAAATCCCACTCAGCCCTTCTCATGGAGCAGATTTCATGTTTGCAATGGCTGAAACATTCTGCTGAAAAGTAGTTTCTTAAGCTTTAATCTTATAAAGATTCTTTACTGAGATCAGGAAAATTGCTTAGAGTAGCATTTAATTCAAGCTCCTTACAACTATGGTTAAGCAGACAAATAATTGAAAAAGCAATGCAGAATTACTGCAAAATATTTTATGTGAGACACTTTTACCAAAATAAGAGACACTCATATGGAGGCAAATTCTCAAATGGGATTATTCAATAGACCAGGAACTATTCATAATCAGTAAGTTTAGATAAAAAACTACATCTACCCTTGCACCTGGTCCCAAATGAACCAATAGCACCAGGACCAGTTATCAGAGGCAGTGACAGGCTTCCACAGAAAAGTCACCAGTACTCCACCAAAGTTTATATAGTTAACAAGTCTATCCTTTGTAAAGAAAGTCCTTTCACACACAAATACCAGTTTCTTTATTCTGAGTATTCAGCCTGGGAAAGATCAAGGCATCTATTCTCTCCATGAACGACAAAGGGCAATCTTTTATGAGGCAGCTGAAATAACTTTGCAGATATTCCTGTGCAGAACACTTATTGTAATGTTGCGCAGCCAAGGCTCCACGTAGATATCCTATTTGTGTAAGCGGTACAGCGATGCTACTAAAACATGGTGTCAACCAATATTGCCAAGGGCATTTATTTTTGTGCGACCTGTTGGTAACCGGTGACCTTGGACATTTTACTGTGATAACATTCCTGATTTGTTTTCATACATCACAGGAACATTTGGGATTTTTAACTCCATAAACTATATATGCACTAAGAAGGAAAAGAAACAAACAAATAAAAACAGAAACCCCCTCCCCCCTCAACCTCTCAACAAGTACGGAGTTTTGGAAGTTTTTGTTAACAGTTCATGGATGAGGGTTCTAGATTCTGAGGGAGCGTTCTTTTTAAAAATTATTAAAAGATGAAACTGAAAGAGAGTCTGAGTCTTTTGAATTCCAGTAAATACCCACAAAGCATGCACGGCCTTGCCAAGGTGCTATCCTACGGCATGATCAGCAGGGTGTGATTAAGATTCTACTGCTCATTCCCTCCAAAGACCATCTCCTGGCTGGGTACTTCAGCAGTGTGACATTTGGAAAGAGTCTGGCTTGTATGGCAAAGAAATCAGTGAAGCTCCTTTCTTCTAGAAAGATAAAGGATGGGGGCAGCCAACTATCACATGTACAAAAGTGGCCTCTGAAGACTAAACGAAGGAATTTTGTACATGGCACAGTCCTTCTCTCTTTTTCAGACAACAAATCAATTTATATTGTCTACAACGCTCAAAACATGCAGTTGGAAGCATCACTCACCACTGCTGTTTCCTGGCTTCAAAGCCTTTCCTTACCAGTCTAACTGTGAATTAGAGAAAGAAATCTCCATTAACTACAGAATACCTCGAGTAGCATGGTGAGAGGGCTGTTCATCAGCAAGTTATGCAATTTAAACTCGAAAGATTTAAAAAAAAAAAAAAAAGAGTATATAGTATATTGCAAACTGAATGCCCCGGTTAGCCTTGCAGTTGGAGTATTCTATACATTATTCTGAAGTTAATGGAATTTCTGCACTCTAATTTATAACTAACCTTTTGTACTCCTGTATTTTGAAATCTACTCCCCTATACTAATAAACAAACATTGGAGACAAAGGACACTTCAGGAGGAATCTATAAAATGAGAGAGTGAATGTGTGTGTAAGAAGATGGATGTATGGATGCAAGTGAAAACCCAAATGATCTGCAGAAACTAAGAGGAGCACACTGATATCGGCGGCAAGCTTGACAATTTCCACTATTAAGAAAAAGAAACAGAGAGAAACCCTATGAAACTGTAGTAGATTCAAAAAGATGGGAAGAGGCTAACGCAGCGGTGGGCCCGTCCTGCCTGGCCCCTGAGCTCCTGGCAGGACGGGCCTCTCACCAGCTGTCCCTCCTCCCCCACAACCCCAGCATGCCGCACTGCCAGAGCTCTGCCCCCCACCCCCCCGTTACAGCCAGGCAGCGCTGCAGTGGCAGGGCTGGCTCCAGTGGGGCCTGAGCCTCTGCCGCTCTCAGTGGTGTGGTAAGGGGACGGGGCTGCAAGCTCCTGCGGGGCAGCATGTCTTGCTCTGGTGGATCTGAGTGGTGTGGTAAGGGAGGTGGGGTGGGGCTGGGGCCTTAGATAAGGGGCAGGGAGTCCCAGGGGTCTGTCAGGGGTCAGTGCCGTGAGGGGACAGGGGGGCTTGGGTAGGGGATAGGGTTCGGGAGGGGCAGTTAGGGTGGCGGGGTCTCAGGAGGGGGCAGTCTGGGACAAGGAGCAGGGGGGCTTCGATGGGCAGGTGCGGTCCCGGGGGGTGGTTAGGGACAGAGGGGGCTCGGGAGGGGGCAGTCATGGGACATGGAGCAGGGTATTGGGGTGGGGTCTCCAGGGGTGGTTAGGGGCGGGGGGTTCTGGAGGTGGCAGTCAGGGAACAAGGAGCAGGGAAGGTTGGATGGGGTGAGGTTCTGAGGAGGGTGGGAAGTGGAGGGGGTCGGATGGGGGGCGGGGCCAGGTTTCCCTACCCTACCCTCAATATAATTTTTAACCTCAATGTGGCCCTTGGGCCAAAAAGTTTGCCCATTCCTGGGCTAACGCCGAACCTGGAATATATTACAGCCCAAATCAGCTGGTGTTATGCGAGTGAAACTCCCAGTGAAGAGTCATATATAGGAGATTACAGGATTGGGCCCTAAAATGGAAAGAGGTGACCACTTGTGGTCATAATTACCCCTTATACATTTTACACATTTAAAATGGCTGTTTCCTGGGCCCTGGTTCCTAATAATTCCATGATTTTTGCATTTTTTTTCCCCTTGAGAAAAAAAATGTGAAAAATATGTGACTTCCTTAAAATCACAGCACCATAGCAAAAATACAGCTCTTACTAAGTCCCAATCCTTTGTGCACTTTACCACACCAGATCCACGCACTGAGTATATCCATGAGTGCAATCATTCCTATCCCATGCTGTACTGCTGGCTCCATATACCACAGGGCCCTCTGCCACCAACCATCCCCGCATATCACCCGTTATTTGGTTACTTGGCCTGTATACTGTGGTCAAGATTCAGTCCGTCATGACATAAAAATAAGTAATTTCTGAGTTCCACAAGTCCTAAAACCACACAGCTTCTACCGGGAATTGCAGAAGTGACAAAGAGTCCTGTGGCACCTTAAAGACTAACTGAAATTTTTTCAGAGCATGAGCTTTCGTGGGCTAATACCCACTTCGTCGGATATAACAAGGTTAGTCCAATCAGGCTGAACCAGCTTGTTATCTCTAATCAGGGAGGGTGAGGTGTTCCTCTAGCAGCTGAACTGGAGGTGTGAATAGCGAGAGAAGAGAAGCTGCTTGTATTGCAAATTTGGTGACAATATATACCTCCAGACCAGTGGCACCGCTATGGGCACCCGCATGGCCCCACAGTATGCCAACATCTTTATGGCTGACCTGGAACAACGCTTCCTCAAATCTCGTTCACTCACGCCCCTCCTCTATCTACGCTACATTGATGACATCTTCATCATCTGGACCCATGGGAAAGAAACTCTGGAAGAATTCCACCATGATTTCAACAGCTTCCACCCCACCATCCGCCTCAGCCTGGACCAGTCTACACAGGAGGTCCACTTCCTGGACACCATGGTGCAAATTAATGACGGCCACATCAACACCACCCTATACCGAAAACCTACTGACAGCTATGCCTACCTTCATGCCACCAGCTTCCACCCCGGGCACACCACACGATCCATTGTCTACAGCCAAGCACTAAGGTACAATCGTATTTGCTCCAACCCCTCAGACAGAGACCAACATCTACAAGATCTCCACCAAGCTTTCTCAAAACTACAGTACCCGCACAAGGAAATAAGGACACAGATCAACAGAGCCAGATGTGTACCCAGAAGCCTGCTGCTGCAAGACAAGCCCAAGAAAGAAAACAACAGAACACCACTGGCCATCACCTACAGTCCTCAGTTAAAGCCTCTCCAACGCATCACCAGTGATCTACAACCCATCCTGGACAACAATCCCTCACTTTCACAGGCCTTGGGAGGCAGGCCAGTCCTGGCCTACAGACAACCTGCCAACCTCAAGCATATTCTCACCAGCAACAGCACACCGCACCATAATAACTCTAACTCAGGAACCAACCCATGCAATAAACCTCGATGCCAACTCTGCCCACACATCTACACCAGCAACACCATCACAGGACCAAACCAGATCAGCCACACCATCACTGGTTCATTCACCTGCACATCTACCAATGTAATATATGCCATTATGTGCCAGCAATGTCCCTCTGCTATGTACATCCGCCAAACTGGACAGTCCCTAAGAAAAGGGATAAATGGACACAAATCAGATATCAGGAATGGCAATATTCAAAAACCTGTAGGAGAGCACTTCAACCTCACCGGACACACCATAGAAGATTTAAAGGTCAGCATTTTGCAGCAAAAAAACTTCAAGTCCAGACTGCAAAGAGAGACTGCAGAGCTGCAATTCATTTGCAAATTTGACACAATCAATTTGGGACTGAATAGAGATTTTGAATGGCTAGCTAACTACAAAAGCAGCTTCTCTTCTCTCGCTATTCACACTTCCAGTTCAGCTGCTAGAGGAACACCTCACCCTCCCTGATTAGAGATAACAAGCTGGTTCAGCCTGATTGGACTAACCTTGTTATCTCCCACCTGGTTCTTGCCTACCTATTTATACCTGCCCCTGGATACTTCCACTGCATGCATCCGACGAAGTGGGTATTAGCCCACGAAAGCTCATGCTCTGAAAAAATTTCAGTTAGTCTTTAAGGTGCCACAGGACTCTTTGTCACTTCTGCGATTCCAGACTAACACGGCTACCCCTCTGATACCGGGAATTGGTTTTTCATAATTTTATTTAAGTAAAAAGTTTGGTTTAATTAGTAGTAAACATTTCTAAAAACTAAATCAAAAAAGCCGATAGCTTCTGACACTGTCTCCCTCAGTGACAGTGTTGCAGCTGAGAAGAAACTGCCTAATTAGAGTCTGGGGGTTAGCCCTGAGCTTTGAACTTGAAATATTTACAACCTTTAGCTTTCCCTCCTCTCTCTCAACACCTCCCAAGTTTGTTTATATCACATATCTCACAATACATCAAGCTCACCACAGACCACATTCATATCATTAATGCACACAAACTATTAACTATTCAGGGTAAACACCAATAAAAAACAACAAACCAAATATTTTTTAACATGTCTACAGGACACTGACCTGCTTTGCCCATTTCCCCTTTTCTGAAAGATCCTTCAGCCTGGCACCCAACTCTGTGACGAAGCCTGCTTAGCACCAGTGAAGCTCCCCACGTTCAGACTGACAACGTTCTGAGCGGAGATGAGGGAATCGAAGTTAAAATCCAACCCATCGGCATCCATGAGTTCACTGCGGATAATGGACTCCATGTCACATTCCAAGCTTCCATTGAAAATATCCAGGTCCAAATCGCTTGGGAATTTATCGTGCCCCATGACTGGAAGGTTCACACTAGCGGAATACAAAGAAGAGCCTGAGAGCGAGTCAGAAAGTGTTTGCATAGACTGATTGATGGGTGACTGCTGCTGGTGTTTGCCCGACCCCAAGTTGTTCGTATCATTTAAGCCCATGTTACTGATGGAATTTGACAAGGCACGACTGCCACCAAGAGAAGAATTCGGAGATTGATGCTGGTGGTGGAGCAGGTTCTGATTGACCAAACTTCCCTGGTTGGACTGAGCAGCAAATGACATCATTGGATCACTCCGAAGCATGATACTCCTGCGTGAATTCTGGGCAGACACAGCTGTGCTGGCTTGAGACATGAGTGGATCAGACTGCGTCATCATGACATCGCTGTGACTCAGTGAGTCAGATGCCAGCAGATCCTGCAGCGTCTGGTTGTTATAATGAGAAATGGAAGAAAAGGTGGCTTGCTTGTTCTCTTGAATGGTTTGCATGGGAGACTGACGAAGGGAATTCAGAGATGATGGTCCAAACACAGCACTATTGAAATTACTTGATGGAGAACCAAGTCCGGAACCTTTGGAACCATATGGAAAACTGGAGCTTCTTTGCATGATCCCCCCTGATGGTGACTGCTGGGGAGAGGGGAGCGTTATATTGTCCAAAAGATCATCCATGATGAGGTTATCTGTCAGTCCATCATTCAAATTCATTGTGCCTGCCATATCAGTCAACCTAGGCAACTCAACAGTACATGGTTTATTTACTGATGGGGACATGCTTGCTGGACTGTTGTACAGCATTGGAGAAAGTGGAGCATCGTCATCCTGAACGTCATCTAGTTCGGTACTCGCCAATATCGGTGACAAACGGCCACTTATCGTACTGGCATTTGAATTTGTACGAGAGCGGAAATCTGTCCAAGCATCCAGCTCATCACTGCTGCGGGAAGTTGGGCTCCCTGGCCACTTGGAAAGCTGAGACGGACTGTCCTCGTTAGCTTCTTGTGCCGCTTGCAGGGCGGCCTTTTTCTTAGCGGCTCGACCTCTGCTCTTTGTGTACTTGTTGCTATTGTCCATTGAAACGGCACGTCTCCGTGGGGGCTTCCCACCTTTTCCACCATCTGGATTAATCATCCACCAAGAGCTTTTCCCAGTTCCTTCATTCTGTACCCTGATGAACCGACTGTGAAGTGACAAATTATGCCGGATTGAGTTCTGTGGGAAAGAAAAACAACAGAAAGTCAAGGCAAGTACCATTTCCTCTGCTACTCATCTATCATAAAAGCCCAAAATTAAACACAACTTTGAAATCCGATCAAAACACTGGGCTGCTCTGGACATTTTGCATTGCTCAGCAGGGGTCAGATACTGGCTGTAAATTGCCAGCAGGGAGTTCTCCTTGTGGAGAATGTCATGCTGCCGTAAAGCAGAGCCAGCTCCTGTGCCAGCTGCTCTGCCGTCACCCCTCCTCACCCTTGACACAGAGAGCACTTCCAGGGAGAAGGGACATGGCAAAGCCCCACTCTGCTGTGCCCATCCTCCACTGGTGGAACCATCACCGGGGCTGGGGACTGCAACTCACACCTTGATAACTCACCCTTCCCCAGGGCTGAGGGTGACAACTGAGCCCTCTGTAGGTTGCTCATACTTTTGAATCATTCAACAGCAACAAACAAACAAACAAACAAACAAAACGCATCACCAACTGCTAAGCCCCAGTGGATCTGTACCACTTCTATTTTTGACTGAATAAAATGTCCTGCACAGAGAGATTAAATTATCAGTTACTATTGTTCCAACTCTCTCAAAATGAGAACTGCAAACACTTCAATAAAGGTGACTGAAAGGCTGTCTACTCTCATTGCAGCTTCTGTAAGTACCTTTGTATTCTCTAGTGAAGTACAATTTTGTACATGTATTATAATAATATTCCAGCGCAAATCACAACTGCTTTTCCTCCTCCTCCTACAGAACTGCACACTGGAGGTGGGATGTACTTTTCCTTTCCATTGTTGGAATTTGAATTATATATACAGAGCAGCCAGTCTGTTGCTTCACAGACCCACAGCATCCTCAAAGTGTCCCAAAGTTGGAATGCCATTATGCACAATAAGATCATTAGCACAGCAAGCTGCTAGTAATAGAAATATCCATAAAAGTTCCAATGAATCCCAAATCTTGCCAGGTGCCATCAGATACACCGGGCACAAGAAATAAAAAATAGTACTTTTTCTGCCTCTGCAGTCTCAAAGGAGTGGTATGACTTCACACTATGGTGATTGAACCCAGTACAAAATCTTGAGAGAGATCCAGAAAACTAGCTCCCGGTAACTCAAGTAAAATGACACCAGACTTACACAAGTGTAACTGAGACCAAAGTCTCACTCTAGAGCCTCTGCTTAAAATACAACTAAAAAGACCACCAGAAATTTGCTAATAAGAATTTGTATGTTTTTTTGATTTTATGTGCAAGTTAAAGAGTTTTGGAGCTATGCCATATTATTTTGGCAAACCGGTTGTACTAATATTATATGTTAAATATGAACAAGTTTTAAGTCATAGATGTTTTTAAAATATTGGCAATCATCAGCTGTATCTATGTGGAGGATACCACTACATGTGTTCCACCAGCATGTTTTAAAAAGAGAAAGTCAGCAGGCTCTCACTAATCAAACAAGTCAGAATAAGTGTTTCCCATTTACAATGCACTGAAGGGATTCCAGTTTCAACTGGACAAAGAACGCACACAACCAAACAATTATTCATAAACACATTAGCATTCATACTGTTAACACAAAGGGATGTTTGACGTAAGTGAACTAAAGACATATTGGCTGTGTGAAGAAATGTAGCCCACATTATTTTTTTTCCATTTCATTGATGGTAAATAAATTTTTAGTGTTGCATTTTTGGTCAGTTTCAGGACTCACACATGGGCAGCAGAAATATTCTTTTTTACCACTCATGATTTTTTTAAAATAAACTACAGTTCAAAACAGGAGTTGTTATTTTTAAACAATTTGCACAGCATAGCAAACAAGACTCCATAATGACACTAAAGGTAAGTTTGCATCAGCATCTCAATTATACACTCATATTTCCAAGGGACTATAATGCCTTGAAAAAAATATTTTGGGTTCATTCTCAGCATAAAAGTTCCTCAGTTTAGCCAGGAGGGTATTTTTTTATTATTGAATTTGTGAGATTTTAACTATATTTAGGATCTGGCAGAAATACGTTTTAAATTATATTAACCAGATGCCACTACCCACTTTCCTGCTCTCCCCCAACAGAGAGGCTCTTAAATAAACCACTGGAGTTTTTAAAATTTAACATTTCCTATAATTCATGCTCCAATCCTGCA
>ML677333.1:55863336-55968686 GCA_007922305.1 Dermatemys mawii | reverse complement strand
GTATGTGGAGTCCCTTGGCTGTCCCCCCACTTAGGAGCCAGAGGGACATATCACCGTTTCCAGGAGCTGCAGAGCCAGGTAGGGAGCCTGCCAGCCCTGCCAACCAGACTTTTAATGGTACCGTCAGAGGTGTTGACTAGAGCTGAAAGGGTCCTTTTTTGACCGGGCTTTCCAGTCGAAAACCAGACACTTGGCAACCCTACGCCCACCTGCACACAAACAGTAAGAAAGTCACTCAGAACCACTATAACAAGAGCACTACAAAGACTGGGCACACAAGTAAACTGGCCAGTGATTATGCTAAAGAAAACAATCTTCTTACGGAAACCAGCAAAGAAAAAACAAGAGTTGGTATGTAAATGGCACTTTATGTAACTTAAGACATACAAACATACTGTCTGAAATGTCAGTCGCCACCCATTTTCAATGCAAAAACAACCCACTGATGTATGCCAGCTCTAACCATATTACATAAATCTTTGACATGCAAACTGCTGAGTAGCCTCAACTTGCATTGACTTCATAGAGTAGAGAGAGCCTAGTAGCTTTCAGGATCAGGTCCTAAATGGGGGAGGAGGGAGGAGGAAGGGAGATGTAATTTGCATTTTTATATGGCTCATCATCTCTTTGAGGCACAGTGTTGGTATTACACACACACACACACACAAATTTTCTGCTGAAAATTGGTGGTTATGAAAAATCCAAGCTGTTTGCTTTGATTTAAGTTATACAAAGTGCCATTTACATACCAGCTCTGGTTTTCCTTTACTGGTTTCTGTAAGAAGATTGTTTTCTGAGGCATAATTGCTGCCTATTTACTTTTGTGCCCCCCAGCCCCCGCTCCACACATGCCTTTCTGCTTCCATACACGAAGGGCCCTGCCATTCCCCTTTCAAATACTTCCTTAAAACACATTTATTTTGTGTAGCCTTCCCACATTACTCTCTTCACAATGTCTTGATACCTTCTTGTGCTGGAACTACAGTACTGTCCCATGTATCACATCTATCCAAGTCAGACTGAATTCTGGCCTGATCCTGCTAGACTTTCTCTTGTTAGTATTCCCACTAAAGTCAATGTGACTGATTTTTCTCATGAGCAAAGGTGATAGGATCTGTCCATCAGCTTGTAAAGTGGGAGTGACCCTCTCTTTTACAGGATTTCTGAAGTGTCCCGTGGACTTATATCACTGTCATAAAAAATATAAAAGATTCTGAAAAGAATATTCACTCACAAAAATCTGCATTAGAAATATATCATTCTTGTGACAAACCACAAATGGACTTCCCCCAGGAAAATGTCAAGTAAGGATTCAATCCGGCTTCCATTCAAATCAACTGGAGTTTTGCCTTCGATGCGAATGGGAGCAGGATTAGGCCATTAAGATGGAAATGTAACAAATCCTTCCATGCCCAAGGAGATGCTTTAAAGATACTATAATGGCTCTCTTATGACACTGTCCTGGAGGACATATGCATGAGACAGATGCTAGTCACATTGTTTAATGAATCAGTGGAAGGGGCTCAGGTACCTCAGTGATGGGCGCAATATAAGACTCTAGATAAGAAAAGAATAGAAAAAATATGGTGCATTCCTCCCTTTATTGTCTACGGTGCCCAAAGTGTACTATATGCTTTATTAACAGATAGAATATGTGGTCCTTACAGTCTAAAATCAAATGTATGTATAGGTGCTCGCACAACAGGGCCCTGATTTCACAACGGGGATCTAGGCACTTCTGCACTACAAATAGCAAGTAATGAAAACAATAAAGACTCAACACAAAAAGGAAGAACACTAGGAAAGATGCCATGAGGAGAAAGTAACGTGGTGGTAGGAAAAGAAGAAAATGCTGAGGTTTGGTTTGGCTGCACACTTTTCAGAGTTACAGGCGACTCAATTATTTGAACACTGGGGTTCGTGATTATGGGTTTCAGTGGGTGGGAAAGGCTGAGATGGATACTGATCAGAACTGGAGCTGGGACAGGTTGTGGTGTTCCTTTTGAGATTCATGATGAGCAGGGGGGAGTGAAGCTGGGCAGCAAGAGGGGCATGCATGTCAGGGAGTCAGCAAGATGGTAGTAGCAATTGGAGATGCCACTGTCAAGACGAAAAGTCCAGGAAGAAGAGAGTTCAGCTGAAGTCAGGAGTCTGCTGCGTTTGAACCTTGGCCCTTGCTGCTGCAAGTGGCTAAAGAACTTTACTGGGATTTCTGGGTGGGGGAAGGGGTCTTTACAGACCATTTCTGGAAGAAGTAGTCTGGTGGTGGTGAGCCACCTGGGTGGGAGGAAATGCTTGGGGCCTGAAACTCATCTAGATATGAAAGTGGGTCTGGAGTGTCAAACTCTCATCCTCGGTTCCTTTACTCTGTGCTTTCTTGTGTCTGTTATGTAACTCAACCTTTAATTTTTTCATATTGTTTTGAATGTGAAAAGGACAGAACGCTATATGCTAGGACAGGGTCCATTAGCATACAATGGTCCATTCATAATAAATCAGCAGACCAGCGCTCAGATGAATACTGAAGGAGGTAATACTTTTATAGAACCCAGAGTTATATTTTCAAATTTGGATGACTAAATTTTTATCCATTCCATAAAACTTCCTTAAATTAGTCCTCCTTCAAAAAATCAGCTATGTTTTGCTCTAGAAAAGGAGTGTACCTATTATGGCCTGATAAGTTATTTCTCTGACCATTTTTTATAGAATTGCTAAACAGTAGGATTATATACAGGGCATTTTATCATTTCCAAAATATTATACACCAGATCTGATATAGACACCTAACTGATCCTTGCCTCAAAGGCTTGAAATTGTGAAGTATTTCAGCATTTTATCCTCATCAAACAAAACTGGCAGATCCCCTAGTCTTTAAAAATGCTAAATTTTCCCCGCCCCTCCTAGCCAGTGTCTGTTTCAGTCTCTTCCAAACTGTGTTTACCTTGTGGAGCCCGTCCATTAACTCAGACACCAGCTGCAAGTGCTTCCACGGGAATACAGAGACTTTTTTGTCTGGAAGCAACATGTGGTATCAATTTATCATTCTCAACAACGCAACAAGGAATCCACTCACTTTAAAAATAAAAAGAGAGTTGTGTAACTTAAATCTTCAAAGCCCCCCCCCTTTTATTTTTTTTTTAAAAAAAAGCCTGAAAATTATCAACAATGCAACAAGGAATCCACTCACTTAAAAATAAAAAAAGAGATTTGTGTAACTTAACTCTTAAAAGCCCCTGCTTTTTTAAAAAAAGTCTGAAGATTAGCATGATGAGGTACAGCTGGTGAATGCTGAGACTAAGTTACATGTCCCTCAACTAATTCTACTAGTCTGGTGAGGCATGATTTCCCTTTATAAAAGCTGTGTTGACCCTTCCTCAACAAATCCTTTTCATCTATGGGTCTGATAATTCTCTTCTTTGCTATAGTTTCAATTTGCCTGGTACTGAAGTTAGTTTTACAGGATCACCTTTACAGATTTTAAAAAAAATATTCCATTGTAAGCTCTGTTACAGAAGCTGATTTAAAAGATAGGCTACATACCACAGCTAGTAGTTCTGCAATTTCATATTTGAGTTCCTTCAGAACTCTTGGGTGAGTACCACTTGGTCCAGTGACTTCTTATTGTTTAAATTTATCAATTTGTTCCAAAACCTCCTCTACTGATACCTCAATCTCTGGCAGTTCCTCAGATTTGGCATCTAAAAAGGATGGCTCAGGGGAAGGAATTTCCCTCATATCCTCTGCACTGAAGACCAGTGCGAAGAATTCATTTAACTTCTCTGAAATGGCCTTCTCTTCCTTGAGTGCTCTTTCACTATCTTGATTCTCCAGTGGCCTCACCGACTGGTTTGGCAGGCTTCCTACTTTTGATGTACTTAAAAACTTTTTGCTGTTAGTTTTTGTGTCTAAAGTTGTTCTTCAAATTCTTTTCTTCTTTTTGTCTGCCTAATTGTACTTGCCTTGTCAGAGTTTTAATGTTTCTTTCTCTTTTCCACATTAGGATTTGACTTCTAATTTTTAAAGGATGTGTTTTTTGCCTTTAACCACCTCTTTTACACTGTTGTTTCACTTGGTGAGAGCCAACTAGTTAGGGTTGGAAGGAGCTTTCCTACACAGGATTGCCATGTTCCTCTGGTTCAAGAAATTTAAAAGATCCACAGAACTCAAGAACATTTTTTCTTCTCTGTCCCTGTTTTCCTTTAAGAATACCAGGGACATACAATGCAATAACTAGTGTTAATGCATTGCAGACACAAAGAAACCAAGCACTCAGAAGTAAAAGTTCAAATCAAGCTTTCTCCCACAACACTAACTCAGCCATGTTACACATATGTAATATTTTTTATTTCCTGTGTTACTTCTTGAATATACACCTATTTTTAAAATATATTCCTGTTTGTTATTAATGTTCACCTAAAAGGTTAAAGTTGCAGGGGAAAAAATACAGAATTGGCGATTTCTTCACATTTCAGTGCTTGATTTCTCAGTGAGAAACGCTGCATTAGTGCTAGATTTTGCATTCCATATTCTCTCCATAAACTATGTATCTGCATAAAATATAGATTTTTACAAACACACGCACAAATTGAAATGTTCTTGATATACTTTCATTTTCTAGTTTCAATATCTGATGAAATCTGTGAATCACAACAGATGTTCAGTACATGCAGTGAAAGAACAGGACTCTCACCAAAGTGAGAGCAGCAGCTCTTTACACAAAGTTAATAATGGTTATCACACTTAAAGTTCTGAGCAGAAATAAAGCACACGTGACCCACGCTCCTTTCTGCTAGCCCCAGACGCTTGGGGTGACCTAAGCATACCTTTATGTAGAAAAAAAACCCACAGGAAGAGGAAAAAGTCAGCTGGAACTTTGAAAAGTTTGCTTTGTGGAATTCTCTTCTTATTCTCTCCTCAAGAGGGTGGTATTTCTGATTGTAGTTTTAAGGGAGGAGCCAGGAGAGAGCCTTGCTGCAATTAGTTCTCTCCCCCACGCGCATCCTTCCTCCTACTCTTTGAAAAAGTAGAGGGCATCAAGGGGATAATTATAACTGCTTGAAGCAACATTCATTGGCATGAAGATCTACACTCTGAAATCTGCTGAGGTCAGACAGGAGACTACCCTACCGACCTCGGTCCACCCGAAAGTGAGGATCCCAACTGTGCCATATTGTGATGGGAAAGTTTGCTCAGAGCAGGGGAAATTAGCGCCCCTACACATGCACTTTCTGCCTGCTTTTGCTCCCTTCCACCACTGTAGGTGGAAAGAAACTCCCATGCATAGGAGTTTCACTCCCTCCCCATTTAGCTGCTGAAAAGGACTTCTTACGCATTGTTTGAAAGTATAGGTACAATAGGGAAATCATATCAAAACAGTTACGTTAGTTAGTTAAACATCTATTTAATAAAATGTTTTACACAATAACTTTATCATTAAAACATGCTGCTGCCCTGTTCTTTAAAAACACTGACATTTAAAAGTACTATTCTAACAACCATCAAAAACTGGTTAAAAGTGTCTGGGAATTGGCTGAACACATCCTACTTCCAGTTAGCAGCAAAATTTCCAGTTATTTTACAGACAGTGACCACAGGAGGACTCAAATAACTAACATTTGTTTTGCTTTTAGTAGAGCTTGCTGGTTTCAGTTTACCTTTTTTCCACTGAGTGGGGGAAGGGAATGAAGTAAATCTCAGTAATGTAAATAATGTAATTTTAGAGAAGGACCAAACAGCAAAAAGTCAGAGGATTAAGGGGGTGGGTGGGGGGAGGAAAGCAGAAAAAACCTCTGATCCTAAAAAAACCAAAACATACTGAATGTGCCAAAAAATGAAGTAAACTTCATGAAGAGAGACGACAACGTTTATTTTTTCAGATTTAGAAATTGTCTCAGTAGCCTATTTCCCAGCTGTTTTTGTTCTTGGAGGAGTGCAGAGAACATTCCATTCCACACAGCCAAACCTGTGCTTCCGGCACACATTGGACTTTGGAAGCCGCTCTGAGAAGTTTTTTTCCCTTTTGGCTGAGCACTCCAGCAATTCCTGACAATACTATAAAACTGCACACATATGCACACTTTAACATAGAATACTGTGTAAAAATAAAGTATCTGCATCCACACTAGGGTGACCAAACAGCAAGTGTGAAAAACTGGGAGAGGGGTGGGGAGTAATAGGATCCTACATAAGAAAAAGACCCAAAAAACGGGACTGTCCCTATAAAATTGGGACATCTGCTCACCCTAATCCACACACAAAAAACAAACTCATTTAATCAGCTGGTCTTGTAAACGAGAACTCCCTTATCTATCCTCGTCCAGGCACACTATATCATGAACGCAAATACTTCAAGATCACAGAATTATTTTAAATTATGAATAAAAATTTCCTATCAGGCTTTGATCTTGCAAGGTGCTGCGTACCTATAGACATGCTAAGTGCCCTCTACTGCCATTGAAGGCAATGAGCATTGAGTGCAGTCAGCTATGATCTAGATAGATTCCCCTCCTGGCAGGACAGGCCCTACATTTGGATACATTAAAATATTTTCTGGTATATATCACATCCCAGTAATAAAATTCCTATCTGAAATCTTAACTTGAACAAAATTCAAAAATGGAACATTTCCAGTTCACATTGTATTTAAAAAAATATATTTTTCGAACTTCAAAGATCACACCCAGAGGTAAAGCAACTGAGGGATCCATTTTTTTACATTAATTGGGAAGTACTATAGAGAATAAAAAGGATTAAAAATGTATACACCTACAATTAGCCATTCTGTTAAATGGAATCTTAAAAATTATGGGCAAACTCATCTCTGGTGTGACTGTTATTGTCAACAGAGTTGCAGCAGGTTAGAATTTGGCTGGGCATGCTATCCTCCAACAGGTCTGGTTAAACAACAAGTGGCTGCATCTTATAAAGTTTGCTGACAACTGCTACACTGAGCTGACCTGTACAAATATTTTAATAAATGAATATAAATCGTGTCTGATACTGAACTCACAGCCATGTAAATATGGAGCCTCTCCATTGAAGGAAATGATTTTACACTGAGATAAAACCAGTGAAGTAAGGGTATGTCTATAGTGCAGCTAAAAAACCCATGGAAGGCCCCTGCCAGATGAATATCGGGCTGTTTAATTGTTCTGTAGAACGTTGTGCTCAGGCTGGAGTGCCAGCTCTGTGACCCCATCCCCCCGCCACAGGACTCCAGAGTTCATGCTCCAGCCCAAGCCTGAAGGTTTATATCGCAACTAAACAGCCCCTTATTCAGAGCCCCACAGGCCCCAGTCAGCTGGCCCTGGACAGCTGCTGGTGTCTAACTGCAGTGTAGACATACCCTGAGAAGTGAACTAGGCCAGTTCAGATTAGCAGGGTTACTGTAGTGAAGGCAGAGTTTGATTTGCCCTTATAAAAAGCTTGATTTGGGGTGGTCTCTTATCTTTGCCATTTCAAATGTCACTTGGAATTACTGGATGCAATATATGTTGTTGTTTTTTCATATCTGCAGATATACTTTTTGTAAACGTGATTAGAAACAAAGCTGAAGAGACCACCATCCATTCTGCAGACACTCCGGGTTTGTTTTGGTTTTTTTGCTTGGGGTGGCAAAAAAGCCAGAGCCAGCCCTGGATATGGTGAACTATTGTACAGAAGCTCTGAATCCCTATTTCTGATCTGTGCCACAAGCATGTATGTCTTTTATTTTTCTTTTATAAATAATTACTTAAAATGTCTCCCCCATGACAGCCTCTGAGATTACAGGCCAGTCGCATCTTACATGTATTTAACATACGCGAATTTGGCTTTACGCGGCTGGCAAAAACAGAAAAGAAAAGAAAAAGAAAAGAAGAAAAAGATTAAAAAAATCCAAAAGCCTGTAAGTGACCCCTGTTGGGGTAGGGGTTGGGGCTGGCAGCCGCCCAGCACAGGGGTCTGGCTCGGTGCTGGTGGCAGCCCGTGGCAGAGGTTGGGGGTCGGCCAGCAGCCCATGGAGGGGATTGGGCTGGCAGTCTGCGCTGCAGGGCTGGGGTGGAGCCGGCAGCCCACCGCGGAGATTGGGGCCGAGGCTGGCAGCCCGCCGTGGGGGCCGGGGCTGGAGCCCAGCCTGTCGGAGATCAGAGCTGGGACCGGCAGCTCGCCATGGGGATTGGGGCCGGCAGCCCACTGTGGGGATCACCGCAGGAGCCGGCAGCCCACAGCGGGGGCTGGGGCCGGAGCCCAGCCCGCAAGGGATTGGGGCTGGGACAGGCAGCCCACCGTGGGAATTGGGGCCGGCAGCCCGCTGCAGGGATCACAGCGGGGGCCGGGGCCAGAGCCCAGCTCGCCGCGGGGATCGGGGCTGGGACTGGCAGCCTGCCCACCACTGGAGCAGGGCCGCAGCCGGCAGCTCGCCCGCAGAGGGGACTGGGGCCGGAGCCAGCAGCCAGCCCGCAGCAGGGGCCCGGTCGGCAGCCCGCTGTCGGGGTCGGGGCTCTGGACCCCCCACATAAGTGGCTGAGACCCTGAGTTTAACAATCAATGATCTATAGTGGGGGCGATTCCTCCCGCCATTGAACTCAATGAGTGTTTGACTATACGCGATTTTGGCTATATGAGGGGTCCGCACAACGGAACCCTCGCATAAGACGCGACACGCCTGTATATCACATTATGTTTACATATAGCACTTAATAGGAAACTACAATTCTCCTTCTCAATTCAAGAAAGTCCCAGGAAAAGAGCAGGCACACACATCACTAATCACAATATTATTCTGTACAGTAATACTCAAAAATAGTTACCCTGTTCACCATGTGCTCAATCCACTAAAGTTAATGAAAGAATTCCAGTAGACCTGAATGATCTTTGGCCAGGGCCTCATGTAAACATTCCAGTTTTATTCTAAGACATATTCTTGGCTTGCAGATTTTTAAACTACAAGAGTGTATTCCCTCTAACTCAGGGGTCCCCAAACTTGTTCCACGGCTTGTGGAACAAGCCTGGTAAGCTCCTGCCTGGCCGAAAGACGCTTTCTTTACCAGGGTGTCCGTAGGTTTGGCTGCTCACAGCTCCCAGTGGCCACGGTTCACCACTCCCAGTCAATGGGAGCTGTAGGAAGCGGTGGCCTGGCCCGTGCTGCTTCCCGCAGCTCCCATTGGTCAGGAATGGCGAACCGCAGCCACTGGGAGCTGCCAGCAGCCGAACTTACAGACATTCTGTTAAACAAAGTGTCTTGCGGCCAGGTGGGAGTTACCCTGCGCAAGCCGCGGAACAAGTTTGGGAACCCCTGCTCTAGCTGATTAAAAAGAAAAGAAAACCACCATAGCAAATACCTCACACATTTTTGTGGGAACCGAAGTACTAAATAGCTATTTTCTTTCTTTCTCAACATATGGCCTTTACTATACATTGACTCCTTAGATGAACATGTAGGTGTCCTTTCATACTGTTCTAAATAAATGTGAGTAAATGCTGCTAAGGACTATAATAATAGAAATATTAGTTTTACATGAACGATCACTAGGGTGAGTCAATGCTAGACCATCTATTATAAATGCATACATTTATTGAAATGTACCAAGCCTAGGAAATGTGACTAAACTAGCTATTCTATAACAAGATTAATTTTATTCTTTACCTCCTACAATATGGTTACTCAGCTCCATTTGTATTTAGAAGCATCCCAAAAGCCCAATAACTCTCTCATGCAAACTGACTTGCAGAATCAGATTCCTGTTTTATGCAATAATGTATACATCTTAACCACTATATAAGGTAACGAAAGATTAAAATAGCAAGTGATACTACCATTGGGGTAATAGCAAAAAAGCTGTCATTAAAGTATTAACATGTGCCAGGAACATCTGAGATTACCACTGCTTTTCCCTATACCAACAGGAGACATCTGTGGCAGTGGTTGGCAAAATTTTGACTTTTTCATGGTGTCTACGTTGGTTAATATATCTTATTAACAATGCAACCTTTAAAAGAGAATGCCTGATTTACAAAAGCATAATAATGTGCTGAGTTTAGTTCAGCAAAGAGTTAACTCCGAAACAGCAGGTCAGCAATAGACTGTTAAATATGTGGACTGTATTAATCAGAAGCACTTAACTGCACATATTAACTTTCAAGTCTGGTAACAGTATATAGCTAACATTAGAGAAATTGATCAACACGTTGTAAACTGACCAAGTTTCAGCAGGCCTGTACAGGCCCTTCAAAAGCTGGCATGGAGTAACAGTTCTCCTAGCAAGAGGCTTTACTACCTCCTCCATTGTCCTCGGCCTTTCTATTAGGAAGACTAAACTGAATCAGGAATCCTACTCTGAGCTATTTAAACCACATAATTAGTTTATTATTGAACCAGAAAAGATTATCTACTTTAAACATTTTTTTGTTGGATTTTAAACATATGATTCATTTCAGCTGGCCACTGGCAAAACAAAATTCTTTTTGATGATCCCAAGACCATGGTGCAAAACAACTTAAGGAAGCATTTGAAATGTGATTTTAAATTTTTCTTTTTACTCTTGGCCTGATTCTATGATCTCTACACAAGCAAAAATTCCCGATGGCTCCCAAAGGAACTGATGTGTGAGAAATGTAGAATCTCATCTTGAGCTGTAATTATTCCACTCCTGGTATATCAGAGCCCTGTCTACACTAAAGATTTCCCCCATTTTAGGGAACACGTTTTAAGCACAGTATTTGGGAAAGACATTTTAAAACGGGTTTATAATTGGTTTCTGCAATCACCTGTTAAATGCATGGTATGTTAAATGGTGTGGGTGGGGCATAAATGTCTTTAAACCATTTTTAAAATTGTTTGAGGCAGTAGATACACAACCCTATTTAGTAGTCTTTACTCCAACTTCCCTCAGTATTGCATGAGAAAAGAGTAAGAGATTTGAAGAGGGCTTTCAGTCTCAAGAACAATGCTATCCCATTCCATTTAGGAGTTTAAACACAATTATGCACTCTCCACACTCTTGGGCATAACAGTATTTAACCTGTGTATGTGGAACCCGTTTTTAAAATCATAGGGTACATGGGGCCATGGTCGCTATATGACTGAGTATCACTTTGGTGTATACAGCGTTGTGGTGGTTGTGTTGGTCTCAGGATATGAGAGACACAAGGTAGGGGAGGTAGTATCTTTTATAGGACCAACTTCTGTTGATGGGAAAGACAAGCTTTTGAGCTTACACAGAGCTCTTCTTCAGGTCTGGGAAGCTTAGGGCTTGTCTTCAAGTTCAGTGCTGCAGCAGTGCAGCTGTAGCACGTTACTGAAGATGCTAGTACAGTGACAGGAGAGCTTGTCCTGTCACTGTAGTTAATCCATCTCCACAAGAGGCGGTAGCTCTGTTGTCAGGAGAAGCTCTCCCATCGACACAGTACTGTCTATACAGCGGTGGGGGGGAGGGAAGAAGTTAGGTTGGTAAAACTATGTCGCTATAGGGTGTGGATTTTTCACACCCCTGACTGGTGTAATTACACCAATATAGGTCTGTAGTGTGGACCGGCCTCACTCAAGAGTGTCATAGCTAAATATAAGGTGGAACAGACTGTTTAGCATAAGTAGTTAACACACATTTCAAGAGACCATTCCAAGTTAGATGGCCCATTAACGGCCATCCAGTCACTGAGAGGAAAGGAAGTTGAGGGAAGCAGCTGGGAGGAAGTTGTTAGTGGGTTATGGATTGTTGTAATAACCCATAAATCCCGTGTGTCTATTCAGTCCATGATTTTTAGTATCTAGTCTCTGTATCTGACATATCCAGTCATCATCTTCAAAGGAAACCTGTACAACACTTTCAAAAGATGAGTCTGGAAGTTTAAATGCACTGCTTTGCTAGCTGCTAAAAACCATGGACTGAACAGGGACACTGGATTTACGGCTTATTACAACAATCTGTAACCCACTAACAAACCCTCATTACCTTCCCCTTTTCATTTTCTTTCCCTTTTTCTCCTCCCTATGACTGACTGAAGGGGACACTTTACCTTGAATAAAATGAGGAATAGTTGTGGAACACTCCATTCTACGCATCCGATGAAGTGGGCTATAGCCCATGAAAGCTTATGCTGAAATAAACTGTTTAGTCTCTAAGGTGCCACAAGTATTCCTCGTTTTATTTACGGATACAGACTAACAGGGTTGCTAATCTTAAACTTTACCTTGAATGAGCCCTTGAAATGTGCGTTGACTACTTATGCCAGGGGTTCTCAAACTTTCACATAGCAAGCCTCTGAGTGTGACCCCCCACCTTATACATTAAAAACACTTTTTTATATATTTAACATCATTATGAATGCTGGAGGCAAAGCGGGCTTTGGTGTGGATGATGACAGCTTGTGACCCCGCGTGTAGTAACCTCGCGACCCCCTGAGAGGTCGCGACCCCCAGTTTGAGAACCCCTGACTTATGCTAAACAATGTTTCACCTTGTACTTAGCTGTGACACTCTGTGTTTCCTAGACATGAAGAGGAGCTCCGTGTAGCTTGAAAGCTTGTCTCTCTCACCAACCAAAGTTAGTTCATTAAAAGATATTACCTCACTCACCTTGTCTCTCTAATATCACTTTTGTGAACATACAGGGCCATATCCCCAGCTGTTATAAACTGATTTGGCACTATTGACTTCAGGTAACTGATTCTGAACTCCTTGCATATTCTAAGTTCTCACAGACAACAGTGGGAGTTTTGGAGACACTAGTTATACCGGATAAAATCCTTAATCAGAGTAAACGGATTTAAACTTCCAGTGCCTTTTCCCCTTTAAATTAGTCTCACATGATTCATCTCAGAAACTGTTTTTGCTTTAATCAAACCTACTGGTTTCACAAGATTTTTTTTTAAAATCACACGAGGTAAAATATGCTTCGTGACTCACAGCGTGGAAGGTGGGTATGGTAACATCTTTTACTAGACCAGGGGTCGGCAACCTTTCAGAAGTGATGTGCCGAATCTTCATTTATTCACTCTAAATGAAGGTTTTGTATGCCAGTAATACATTTTAACATTTTTAGAAGGTCTCTTTCTGTAAGTCTATAACATATAACTAAACTATTGTTATATATAAATATGGTTTTTTAAATGTTTAAGAAGCTTCATTTAAAATTAAATTAAAATGCAGAGCCCCCAAGTGGCCAGGACCTGGGCAGCGTGAGTGCCACTGAAAATCAGCTCATGTGCTGCCTTTGGCACACATGCCATAGGTTGCCTACCCCTGTCCTAGACCAACATCAATCACCGCAGATAGCATGGAAAGTGACACTGTAATTTCAGTGAATCACCCTTTTAATACAACAAGCAGGATGTTCCTATGGTGTCTGTTCTGCATGGAGCACCACCAACCAAGAAACCTCAGCATCAAGGCAAAATGAAAAGATAAGGAAAGTCTATTTTCACTGGCTATTTACTTTACTTGAGAAACTAGTATCATTGTAGGTTAAGTGTTGACTCTAAACCTAGGTCAGAGTGTTTAAAATACTTTCAACACATTATTAGCACCACACCCTGACACCAAATCCTGAATAGTAAAGTGATGAATGGAGTCATTTCATGTTCCAAATGTGAACTTGTAACACAGTAATCATTTATTTTGAAACTGAGATTAGGACAGTAGTGGTATCTTAATATTTATATTATTTAATATTTGTGCTTCAGGCCTTTTTAAAAAATGAAGTAAAATGCTGAATAACTTAGGAACAAATTCAGTTCACAATCAAAACATGCTGATTTCAACAAGATTGCATGGAGTGTATGTCAAGGCAAAATTTGGCCTTTAAACTTGGATAAATCCATGCAAAGTAATGTATTCCAGGACCTTGATTCTGTAAACTGTTGTGGTCTTTGTGATACATTAATACAAGCATACAACAAGCAACCTCACTATCATCTATTAATTTATTCCGATAGCATCTGGAAGCCTCAGTCAGGATGGAGGCACCATTATGTTAGGCCAGGGACTGGCAACCTTTGCACGTGGCCCATCAGGGAAATCCACTGGCAGGCCAGGACGGTTTGTTTACCTGCAGCATCTGCAGGTTCAGCCGACTGCAGTTCGCACAGGCCATGGTTCACCATTCCAGGGCAACAGGGGCTTGGCCCGCGCTACTTCCCGCATCCCCATTGGCCTGGAATGGTGAACCACAACCAGTGGAAGTGCAATTGGCCGAACCTGTGGATGTTGCCAGTAAACAAACCGCCCCAGCCTGCCAGCTGATTTCCCTGATGGGCTGTGTGCCAAAGGTTGCCAATCCATATGCTAGGCAAAAGAAGATATCAAATTAGTTTGACAGGAGCTATTTTCTATAAGCCCATGTTGACTGACATTAATTATATCACCCTTCTTTAATTCTTTATTAATCAAGCCCCATATCAGCCACTCCATTATTTTGCTCGGGATTGAAATGTGAATCAACCCATTTATCTTTTTAAAATATTGGCAGATTAGCTTTCTTTTAGGTGTTCCAAGACTTACTGAAAAACAACATTAACAGTCCAGCAACCTCCTTAGCCAGCTCTTTTAAAACTCTTGAATGCAAGTTACCTGGCCCTGCTGATTTAAAAATGTTTGTTAGTAGCAGCTGTTAAACTTTCTTCTAAGATACAAGTGAAATGGGAAGAGTATTATCATATGAGTACATCATCTGTTTTTTCTCCAAATACAGAACAAAAAATATTTACTCAACACCTCTGCCCTTTTCTGCATTATTATTAATAATCGTACCATTTTCATCCAGCAATGGAGCAATATCATTGCTAGGATTCTTTTTGTTTTTAACATACTTAATACTCCTTCCTATTGTCCTTCACTCAGATGGCCATAGATTTCTCCTGAGGTCCCTTTGCTTCCCCCCTAGCTGTAAAACTATGGAGATGAGACACTCGAGAATTTCCACCAATAGGACTGTCCAAAGCCAAGACAAAGCCATTTTGTTCACAAGGTTTTCTTTATATTGGCCCTGTCTGTACCACATACAAACTTAAGCCTGAATCTGTAAAGACTTACGTGTGTGCTTAAGTTTAGGCACCATGAGTTGTTTCATAGACTTCAATGGGAATACTCACAGGGTGCAAAAAGCTAAGCATGTGCATAAGTCTTTGTCAGATGAGGGCCACTTTTTACAAAAATATCTGTCTTCCAATTTCTTTTCTCAGACATGATCTAAAGGCCACTCAAGTTAACGGGAGCATTCAATGGGCTCTGTCTCAAGCGCTGTACGGGGTGAAAATATACCATATTAATTATTTTCAGCAGAAATTGGCTCTTAGAGTTTATCCAATCACAGCTATGATATAATCCTAGCAGCCCGTCAGAAGCAGAGTGATAACTGAGATACTCCCTAATCGTACCTTGGGGACACCGCAAAAAGGAGAAAGAGAAAAGAAAAGGAACCCCCAAGGAGCTAAATGCAATATAATGTCATCTTTTTATAAGGTTAACAAGTCAGCTGCTTCAGCTTGTGAATTGCTGCCATCATCATAAATACAATAAGATAACCCTGGACAACCCATCTCAGTCTAGCTTGCTTTCTCCACTGACATACAAAGAAGGAGAATGAGATTGGGCGACAGCCCAGTCTTTCAGCATGTTCTGAACATTCATGAAAATGATTAGTGATAGCCACATACGGTTTCAGTAGAAGAAATAGCAGTGTTGTCAACAAAGCGGGAAGGGTGGGGGAACAGATGGGGAACTTGTAAACTTGTATTTTCCTGCATCCGCAGCAGCTGCTATCTTCATCAGCTGTTGCCCTCTGTGGTGTTCTGCCTATACCCAGGGGAGTAGAGGGAACTTTGGTTTCTCTTGTTTAATTAACATTTAAGAATTTCTCACTTCCCTGCTCCCCGCCCCAATGAGTGCATTATAATCAGATAAAGTCGAAACAACAATCCACTCGCCAGCTACAAGGATAAAGGAGCTCTCTCTCCAAAGACCCAATCTCACACGGTGCTGGGCTCCCGAGTACCATGCCCTTAGCATCCAGAGGATAGTCTCTTATGAACTATATTTTAGCAAGATTACTTTACAAAGGGCCACACTCTGGCAGATGTTACACACAGGCACATGCCAGAAAATGTATGTCCAGTAAGAGACACCATGCACCCTCTGTATTAGCAGTAGGGTAACCAGAAAGCAAGTGTGAAAAATTGGGACAGGGCACAGGGATTAAAAGGAGCCTATATAAGAAAAAGACCCAATAATCAGGACTGTCCCTATAAAATTGGGACATCTGGTAACCTAATTAGGCGGCACAATATGTTCTTATGCATTAGGCAGCCCCTGGGCCTGATTCTCCATTACTCTGCACCTTATATATTATTAATCATTATTATTATTACTTATATGTATTACAATAGCAACTAAGAGACCAAGGCATAGACCAGGACCCCACTGTGCTAGGTGCTATACACAGACAACAAAAATTTGGTCCCTGCCCCAAAGTGCTTACTATCTGGTCATTTACACCAGTGCACACTGAGTGCATAGCAGAGGAAAACTGCTACCATTCTGATTGGTAGTGTACTATGTATTCACTTCACACTAGCTTAAATGACTTCACAAGATGCAAGAGAACAGAAAATTGGGGCCCTTGTGCCTATGATTCCTGACAACAGTGTAGTCATGTGGCTCCTTAGAAATGCTGCCAACTTGCACATTAATTCTGCTTTTGCAGTGTATGTGTGCGTTCTTTTCAGGGAGCCTTTTCACTTTTTTCCAGAGTTTGACTCCAGTGCTGGTAAGGTGACCAGACCACAAAGGTGAAAAATTGGGACAGGGGGTGGAGGGTAATAGGAATCAATACAAGAAAAAGACCCAAAAATCGGGACTGTCCCTATAAAATCGGGACATCTGGTCACCCGAAGCACTGGGCATTTGCAAAATTTCTACTTAATAAACTCCTTGTACCCACAGTATTCTTAATTTAAACCACTTTGTGACTGTTATCCTAAAATCTGGCCACGTTACTTAGAACATTTTAAGCAGAATCATAGTGTGGTCCTGATTTGCAAGCCCTTATGAGATTACGAGAGTAATCTTTGCTCATGTGAAAAGTCCCATTCACCTTAACAGAACTCCTGATATGAGAAAGGGTTTGCAGGATCAAGTCCTATGCTCGAAGACAGGATTATCTCTTGCCTCTTCCCACCCCTTCTCCCTCAGCTTTGACATAGTATTTATGGCTTTAGACCTGTAACAAGTGTGACAAAGCTCCAAGTTTGTACTTGTGGGTCCTGCACTTCCTGGCAGATTTTGGGGCCTCAGAAACTCATCTAGGCCCCAGAGTGACCTCCCTTTCTCAGTATAATTGGCAAGAGTCACCACCTAGTGAGTTACCTTCATCACAGGCCAGTATGGAAGGTGGAAAAAGGGGGAGGGAGCCCAGGCCCGCCCTCTACTCCGGGCTCCAGCCCAGGGACCCTAATAGTATCAGCTAAGATGGCTGACCTTTTATCCACAAAACACAATACAATTCCCTGGGTTACTTCCCCACAGCAGTCCCTGCTTCTTCAAACTCCGCTTCACCCTTACCTCAGGGCCTCCTTCCTTCTGGATGATATGTTGTCCACCACTCAGTCTCACCAACAGCACAACCTCCTTCCACAGCTCCTGACACCCACAGCCCACCTGACTAACTGGGAGGTTTTTATCTGGATTCAGCCAGTCCCTGATTGGCTTCAGGTGTCCCAATTAGGCTAGCTGTTTCTACTCTTTTCTAGAAGGTTCTTAATTGGCCCCAGGTGTCTTGATTGGTCTGGAGTAGCCTTTGTTTGGCTATCCAGGGAACAGGGACCTGCACATCCTGAGGCTGATATACCTGCCTTCCAGCACTCTCCTATATCCTTCTGGTCTGACTCCGTCACACAAGAAAACCAGAATATGCAAGTCCTGTGATTCAAGGGCATTTAAAAAAGAGAAAAGGGCAACTGTTACTCAGAATCTTCCAGGAGAAAGAATGTATGTGTGCCAAGAGGCAAAGAGTCCATAGTCTGAAATTCAAAGGCCTTTCAGGAAAGATTATCTCAATATGCTTTCAGACACTAATTTAAACGAGTCACATTCTGGTATTGTTCTGCTGGGTTTTTTTCCATAACCTATTTCTGTACTTGGGGCAAGGTTCAACATTTACTGTACTCTTTACATGCATTTACACATCAAGTGATGCTGGAATGATACTGGATTGCTGCCATATGTCGAAATAATATATACTCTGAAAAACTGTCATCAACAATTAGAATGTCATAAAATTGCTCAACAGTTCAACCTCATTCACCCCGTAAGGAATTCTGGCCAGTGGACATAAAGAGCTTTCTTTAGCTACCCCACCCTTCTCATGAATCAGAACATTACTTTAATTTGATATAATGCTGTTTGTGGTCACATGTGACAAAAAAACAGAACGACTGTAAGAAAACAGGCTCATTTCTCAGGCTGCTTGAAATTCAACACAAAAACTCTGCCCCCTAAAACCCACAAAGCCAGAGCTTGCATGTTTGTATTACAATTATAGCAAAAAGGGGAAAAATGTAAGTAACCCATTTTCATTGCATACAGAATAGAACGGCTGCCAACAGATTTTGGCAACAGCCAGCAAATTAAGAACATCTGACTTGTTTCACTACCAGGTTTCCATTAGTCCCTAGTAGCTGGAAGTCAGCTCAGGATAAAAGAGGTATAGATGTGCAAGGCACCTGCAACTCTCAGTCTGCCAGAAGCATGGTCGTGTGGAATCAGCCCACGTTGACCCAAAAGTGAGCAGCGAAGACTGGAGAGGGAGCAATGTACAATAACCATGAGACAAAATACTCTGCTTGCGGGGAAGCAAATGAGAACATGAGAACAGCCATACTGGGTCAGACCAATGGTCCAGTCTAGCTCAGTATCCTGTCTTCCAACAGTGGCTAATGCCAGACGCTTCAAAGGGAATGAACTGTACAGGTCAATTATCAAATGATCCATCCCTTGTTATCCTGTTGCAGTATCTGGCAGTCACAGGCTTCAGAACACCCAAGATAATAGCTATTGGTGGACCAATCCTTCATGAACTTAATCTAATTTTTTTTGGCATCTAGTTATGCTTTTGACCTTCACGTCATCTTCTGGCAAAGAGTTCCACAGGTTAACTGTGTGTTGTGTGAAAAAGTACTTCCTTTTGTTTGTTTTAAACCTGTTGCCTATTGATTTCATTGGGAAACTCCAAGTTCTTGTGTTATCTGCAGGGGTAAATAACACTTCCTTATTCACTTTCTCCACACCAGTCATGTATTCCTCAAAAGTGGAGTCTACCCTTTCATTAGCTCACACACTGGGAGAAATAAAAAATCTTATCAACAGAAGATTCAAGACATCACTATCAGCATATTTTGCTAGTATATTAATTGTAAAATAATCCAATACGCTGGTTAAACTCTAGTCTCAAAAAGGACCAGATCCTACAGTATGCAGAGTGCCCATTCTGAAGCGCAGAGTTTACTTCGACTCCCACTAAGTTCAACAGGAGATGAAAGCTCTCCACATGATCAGCTATTTTAGTCACTGCTGACTGTTGAAATTGGCCCACGAAGCACAAACATTTTCTCTCACAGACATACTGTGGTCCTATAGGGCAATGGACAAAAGTTGAGTTACTTTAGTTCATTTTTAAAAAACCATCTAAATAAAAGGATAATTTTATTCCCATTACAAGCAGAACTGGGCTTTACATAGTGTTTCTCTGAGAAAAATTACAATGACTGATCCTGTTGTGAGCCTGAGAGGGTAGCGGTGGTGGTATCTGTTTAACAGCATAGACTCATATACCATTCTGAACATGCTGCAATCTTTTTTATTCATACAGCTGAGTCTTCCACGTAAACCCTTGATATTATAATCACATCATGTAGTATAAGTACTGTACTCCAACTTTTTACAGATTAACACTGACCATTAAAAAAATTAAAAACATTTTTGTTTTTTTTAAATCTATTTCAGGGATTGGAAATTAAACTAGTCCTGTAAAACCTGTTATATTCTCTCCCAATGCTAAAGAGCAGTGCTAGATTGAGAACACTGAGGACAGATATAGCTAGATATTCCATGCAACATAAGTACTAGAAAACAAATGCTTTACACCACTAAAATGATTGGAGCGCCCATCCTTCGAGTGGCACACAGCAATTGTTACCAGGAAAGGCAGACTGCAAGATACTTACAATACAAGACATTAGTATGAGATCACTTGATTTCCATTTTATTGTCTTCACCATCATTTGGATTCCAATAAGAATCTATCTCTAGAACTATAAGATCCAGAAACCTAAAAGAAATGTTTTGAGATGGTTTGGATGAAGGTTCAGGTTTATTTTATCTAACAAAAAAAGGCATAACAAGATCTAATGGTTAGAAACTGAAACTAAACAAATTCACACTAGAAATAAAGGGAAAAAAATTATTAGTGAGGTGAGGACAATTAACCGCTGGAGCAATTTACCAAGAGACATGGTAAATTCTCCATCACTTGAATATTTTAAATCAAAACTGGATGTTTTTCTAGCAGATATGCTATAGCTCAAGCAGAAATTACTGGGTGAGGTTCTATGTCCTGTGTTATGCAGAAGATCATAAATTCTATGATTCTTTCTGGCTTTAAAAGTTTGGTTACCCAGTCTTAGTTTTAATAGTCTTTTCTGCTCTGATATTACTTTGGCACTTGCACTAGTGATGAAAGTTAAGAGTTACCACAAGAGATCATAACATGTGACACAATTAGTACTTCGGGGAGAAGGGGTTATATGAGAAAAACTCCAAAACATTGTGTGTGAAGTACACTGCTTTCCTCCTCATACAAAAAATGAATAGCATCTTAATCTTTGTTTTCTGTGTCACACAGAACTTTAAAGTGATTGATCTTATCTCATATTTCAAGTTAGTTATGGTATTAGTTTAGAGGAAGAGGTTCGCATGACAGGCTTGAGGCTCTGATGGAAACTTTTTGTTGAAATGGTAGCAGCATTCTCCTATCTGGACATAAGTAAATTCATGCAAGGGTTCTCGAGTGGTGGTTCTTTATCAACCCCAGGGCTGCTGATTTATGTAGCAGTTCTTTATGCAGCTCTAGATATTAACATTTACAGCAAGCTGAATTTTTACATACATGACAATCACCATGAATTTTAAGGGACTATTGCAGTCTTGTGCTAATTTTCACTTGATGTGGAACATAGTGGTACAGTGACTGACAAAAAATACCGAGTGAAGTGGTTCTGTCTGGCATGTCATGACATCTTGTTTTAATACAGTTCCATGATGTAAGTGGATTTACATTTATAACAAGAACACATTTTCTGCTGCTCTTGTCCCAAGTGACAATTCAGACAAGGTTGTAGGTAACAAAAGTAAACAAAAGCAGGACAGAAACAAAGGCAATTCACCATCCTCTCATTATATTGCAGGTCTCATAATTAAAATTAAAAACTATGCAGTGAAGTAACCTAGAATCATGCATATCATCATGAAAGCAACACTTCTGATTGATGTAACCAAACGAGACTTGCCTGCTAATTTGATTTCTGCAACTCATTGCACTAAGTGATGACTGATGGGAGCTAATAACCAAGGGCTGACTATGGATATGGATTTTGCAGGGCTCATATGCAGTATGTTTAACTCTCCAATTCCATCAATATCTCTCTCCACCTACAACAGTCACTGTGGCTGTGATAAATCTGTTGTACTCACACAAGACCCTGTATCAGCAGGACCTTATGAAGCTGTGTAGAGAGCAAAAGCCAGAGGGTGCCACTGCTTATTAGTGTAAACATCTTCACAGAGCAAGAAAAGATGCAAGGCAAGAAAAAGACCTAGGGAAGGTCACATGGCACCATATATTCAGAGGCAACAACTAATTTCATGCCTCTAAGATATTGGAAAGAAAACCAAACACTACACCACAGTCTAACTACAAAGGGTTTAAAGTTATGATGGACCAAAAAAAAAAAAAAATTCAAGGAAGATCAAGTGAAGTTTTTTAGAGTGCACATATCAAATCTGGAGGAGGATAATGTTGGAAAAAGTCCTCGGTATAAACTTCGTGAAAGAAAAGGAGGGGAAAAGGGTCTGCAACATGCAGGACTCCAAGTAACACAAGACTATTCAAAATGAATATTGGCAGGATGGTTGAGCGCTTGAGTTATAAATCACATGAACCTAAGAAATCTCTGGATGGGTACTTGCCAACTAAGTTCCTTTTTCTCTGGAAAGTCAATGGATAGGTAGGAAAATGCAAAGAGAGAAGAAAACCTAAGACCCACGTGTACTGGAAAAGTAGATTTTGAAATGTCAAAACTCTCAGTGGAGACCCGAAAAATAACAAAGGAGCCCTGCTCAAAAAGAACAGACCCCTAGAACTAGGCATATATTGTATAAAAGGCTCTTCTGGAGTCCTTTTACCCAGCCTCTGCCTCTGTCAAAGGAAACCTGATTAGCAATGGGGCTGTTGCTAGTTTATGATATGACCACGCCTAGTCTCCTAATTGCCTTCCCGCAAAGCAGAAAAAAAAATCACTTCTTTTGAGATATCCATAAGTAGTAAGTTCATGCTAAAAACAACAACAAGAATAATATAGTGATGGTAATAAAAAACGCTAAGCGTTAGTTACAGGGCTAGTTAAACCTCTCACTGCTCTCTAAGTGCATCTAGTCAGGTCTCAGGCCTTGTGCCTTCATCAATCCTTCCACTCGTAGACAGGGTCCTAGGCTAAAGCACCCTGTGGATCAACTGGGCTTACCCCCAAAAGGTCTGAGTTCAGGTATCTGTGGTCCTTTCCTTTGGGAGCCGTGACCAGTGGTAAATAAAGTGACTCAAAGCAGCCTTCTCAAACTAAAGCATTGTTTACAACAAGAACAAAGCAGAACATAACAGAAAAAGGGTTTTAAAAACAATAAAAGGTCTATATAAATGTCTATCTTACCTACCCTGGCATACTCACTATTCCAACCCCCGTGTGGATCTTAGGAAGGCCTAGTTTCTTTAGCCCCACTAGTGGGTGTCTGTCTGTTCCCTGTGTTCAGCTCCCAAGTGACTGCCTCCTCTCTGGATAGAGAGAGACTTTTTAACTGTTTGTTGCTCTTTTGATCTGTTGGTTCCCAACACTGGTAAAACAAACTGTAACCTGGCAGGAGACAAGGAGTTCAGTTCAGACCTTCCCAGTCAATAGTTCGGGCACTAACTCTTTACTCCCTCCCCCAGAAGTATGTACCCAGAGGTGTCTTATCTGGAGCCACTGTCTTGTTTTCCTGCTTGTTTTTCCAACATCCTGCTTTTAAACTAAACCTACATATTATATAGTAAATATCCCAATAACTAGGTATTCACAAACTATTACTGAGCACTCCATGCACTTCACATTAAGTTAGTCTCTCCATTGGATTTTCCTTCTCTTTGTCTTTTAGACTGTAATCTTTTTGGGGGGCAGGTCTAGCTTTATCTTTGCATTTTGTACAGCAAGAAGAAATAAGCCAAATAATAACAGAGAATATAAAAATAATAAAAGTAAAACCTGGCTCACAGCAGACCATCTGGATTACAAAATAAATAACACCACAAATAGACTCACCTCTTCATCATCCCTTTAGCCTTGGTACTCCTGGACCAAGACAAGGAAAGATGACAAAAGAAGAAATTCTCTCTATCCCCCAACATGAGGACTGTGCTGAAGTATGAAGGTTTCTCTATGAACAAAACAGACTAGAAAACTAAAATTCTGCTCTGAGCCAGTGAGTAAATTTACACTTTTAATTTTTCTAAATAAGTTAAATAAATAAATCTAATGTTGCCTCTAGTGCATGTACAGTAATTAAAATGCATCAAATGACTAGACAACAAATTGATAAAAGTCAACCCAAAGAAGGAATCCATCTACCCTAGTTATGGCAGAAACTTGTCCTACTCAGGTACACTTCCTTAGACAAAAGCCAGCATAAGTCCATATATTATGTTTTATCTTCTTCCTGACCTTCAGAAAAAAATACCATTATTCAAAAATTACTCAAGGGCATGGCTGTCTAGAAAAAAACAAACAAAGAGAGTAAATTTTTAGCTCTTGAAGAGATTACCTTACATCAAAAATGTGGTCATTCCAAGCAATGAACAGCCAAGTGGGATCCTTAAAACTGGACATTACAGCTACTCTTCAACTTTAATGAGGCAAAAAAGGATCCAAAACTGGGGGCGGAGGAAGAACATAACAGCTGTAATTGGCATGAGGTCAGAGAAGTACAGATGGAATGCCCCCCCCAAAAAAAAACTGGTTTGCTATTACTAAAAAAAAAAAAAAAAAAAAAAAAAAAAGTGACCTTGATGCAATAAATGATACCACAATGATGCAATAAATCTTGGGGTTCTGAGGTGGAGATGGTTAGATGGTAAGAAGAATAGGAGGCAATACACAAAATGAAAAAAAAACCCTTACCTCCCCTCGCCCACCCCAAATATTACCTCTAACATGGAAACGCTCTAGAAAGGAGAGTTTATTGTAAAGTTTCTGGGAAACTATTTTAACTGGATACCTTCATGTGGATGACTCTTAATGCTATATCTAAACTGACTCACTCTCTGACACATCTGATCTCCTATCTACTTGCCTGCCAGCTTCTAGATACACTTTTAATATCTTAAGACTGAACTGAATGTAACAAGGTCTTCTTTGTGCTATGTTTCCAAATCCACTAACATTCTTCTCAATTTACCTCGGAACTTTGTTCATATGGGCAGAAATCTTGCAGTGGTGATAAAATTCTCCACCTCCATGGTCTACAAATGTCTACCTATCACCATCTGTAGAAGGTTGCTAGAATTTGTCCTTAACTAACTCCGTTTATGCTAAATTAATTAATTAAATGTAACTAAGATGACTTTAATTCTGTATGAGTGTCCACACAAGGGTTTAATGCAGTTTAAATTCATACCTTTAGTTCATTTGCATTAATTTTCCTGAATATCCCTACATAGGCAAGCCCATAGAATGCTGTGGCCAAAATAATACTGTACCACAAGTAGTTGGATCATACTGCTCCCAAATTTAGTCATACTCATCATTCACCTGTAAAGTTAAATTGTTCTCAGTAGTCTCAACCCAACCCTTAGCCCAGAGGTCTCCAAATTGTGGGGCACACCATCACAGAGAGGCGTGGTGGAACATTTGGGCGGGAAGGGGAGGCCCCTCCAAGTCATTCCCCACAGTCCCACCCCCAGCCATGGCTCTGCCCCTGGCCACAGCTCTGCCTCCTGTTCCGGCCCCACCTCAGGCTTGGCCACCACTCCCTTCCCAACCTCAGACCCGCCCCAGCTGCCGCTCCAGCCTCAGCCCCTTTATCGCTATCCAGACCCCTCCAACCCCACTCCTGGCTCCAGCTCAATCTTGCCCTCCTCTGTATCTTCATCATTGGAGGTGGGATGCTCAAGGGCGACTCATTGACTTGCCCTATCTGATATGGAATCTTCCGTCTTCCTCCTACCCACTGATTCACGTTCCCCTCTGGCTCTCCCATTTAAATCTCTTAAGCTCTGAGTCTCACTGTAAAGCAGTTTGCAATACCTTCCATGAAGAATGCTATATCAAAATTGTACTGTATTTATAGTGCTATATCCAAATAGCACTTACATGTGGATCTGAGTTTCCATTTTTTGTACCTTGGACAGAAAGTTTGCTATTATTTGTATAAAATGACTTAAGTACCATAAGAGGCAGACAAAATAGGTGAGGTACTATTTTTAGTGGATCAACTTTTCTTGTTGGAAGGAACAAGCTTTCGAGTTTCACAGAGCTATTCTTCAGGTCTGGGGAAGATAACCAGAATGTCTAAGCTAAATACAAGTTCGGGAAAGATTGTTAAGTATAACAAGTTCACTTATGCTACAGGAGACCACCTAAAATGAAGTGGGCAATTAATAGTTAGCAGGCAGTAGGATGTGTTACAAACTGTTGTAATAAGCCATAAAACCAGTGTCCTTGTTAAGTCCATGGTTTTTAGTGTCTAGCAGAGTTATTAAGTTCTCAAATTCATTTTTCTGTGTGAGTTCATTTGAGAGAGTAGTTATTGACTGGTTGTTATGGCGTCATTTGATGCATTGAAGGAGGTATACCGCATATTATGATAGGCATGTATAAGACCCAGGGATCTTGAAGGATGTGTTGTGGCAGTGGTATACAGAACATCATAGCAGGAGATATGCCTGTAGGTTTTGCATTTGTTATTCTGAAAGGATCTAGTGTCGCTTTGAGTTGGTGAGCCCCGGTTTGTGAGGAGCTTGCTTCTCATGATGAGCTTCAAAGGCCAGAAGAATGGAGTTCACGAAAGATTTTCAGGCTGTGGTCCCCAGAAAGTATGGGTTGTAACTGTTTGATGATACCCCATTTGGGTTCTAGTATGGATGGTACAAACATGGCTACATAAGACAGTTGCTGTAGATAAACATGAGCTCAGAAAACATTTATACTATCTCTGATAATGGGTCCTGAATTCTGTACTCCCACAGTTTTATACTTCAATCAAAACTGTGTGGAAGGAGGGGGAAAAAAAAAATCACGAAAATAAAGAATCACAGTCTTTGCTAGCCATCTCCCTAAAATCAGGAAAAGAGATACATCATCAGATAAATCGTGTGACAAATCTCTCTAAAATAATCTTCCTTATCCTCCTCAAAAGCATTTTAAAACCAATAGGAACAAAACAAACTTACCAGCTAATTTATGATGTATAACTTAGCGATAAACACAATACACCCACTCAGCCTTTTTACTTGATGTGGTTGGAAACATCTATGTACGGTGGAAAAAGAAAAGGTAGGTTGATTTTATTTTTGGTATTCGTTTCAAAGTTTAGACTTTCTACACTAGTTATTTACTCTCTCTTTGTGTTGCTTCCAGCCAACAGAATAAAGCTTTTTTCTATTTCTGGAAAACAAGAGATATATTATCCCCAATTATTTCTCCACTGCACAGCACTTCCAAGATACTGCAAGAACCAGAATTCAATTCAAAATCCATGATGCAAAATAACCCACTCTCTCAATAGCAGAGAAAAGCAAGTTAAATCTTGATATAGTCAATAAAGCTCATTGCAAAAAAAGCCTTCATTAAACAGAGACTTGCCTAGTGGTCAGAGCAGGAATTCAGGTCTAGTGGGTGCAGCAGGCAGGCCAGGGAACAGAAGTGAGGGTCAGAACCAGATTCAGCTGTCAATTACCAAAGCAGGGGTAGAGCCAGAGTCAAGGACCAGAACAAGGACTCAAAGCTGAAAATCGGAGCAGGGGTCAGATACCAAATGCCAGAGCCAAGGGTTGAGCCAGCCTCAGAACCAGAAATGGCAATATTTAAAAAGGGCTCTAGAGGTGATCACGGCAATTACAGAATGGTAAGTCTAACGTCAGTACCGGGCAAATTAGTTGAAACAATAGTAAAGAATAAAATTGCCAGGCACACAGAAAAACATACATTGTCTGGCAAAAGTCAACATAGTTTCTGTAAAGGGAAATCATGTCTTCCTAATCTATTAGAGCTCTCCAAAGGAGTCAAACAAACATGTGGACAAGGGGGATCCAGTGGACATAGTGTACTTAGATTTCCAGAAAGCCTTTGACAAGGTCCCTCACCAAAGGCTCTTATGTAAATTAAGTTGTCATGGGATAAGAGGGAAGATCCTTTCATGGACAGAGAACTGATTAAAAGACCGGGAACAAAGGGTAGGAATAAATGGTAAGTTTTCAGAATAGAGAGGGGTAACTAGTGGTGTTCCCCAAGGGTCAGTCCTCAGCCCAATCCTATTCAATTTATTCATAAATGATCTGGAAAAAGAGGTAAACAGTGAGGTGGCGAAGTCTGCAGATCATACTAAATTGCTCAAGATGCTTAAGACCCAAGCAGACTGTGAAGAACTTCGAAAAGATCTCACAAAACTAACTGATTGGGTAACAAAATGGCAAATGAAATTTAATGTGAATAAATGTAAACTAATGCGGACTGGAAATAATAACTCCAACTATACATACAATATGATGGGAGCTAATTTAGCTACAACTAATCAGGAAAAAGATCTTGGAGTCATCATGGATCGTTCTCTGAAGACATTCATGCAGTGGCAGTGAAAAAAGCAAATAGGATGTTAGGAATCATTAAAAAAGGGATAGAGAATAAGATGGAGAGTATCTTATTGCCTTTATATAAAAACACAGTATGCCCACATCTTGAATATGGCATCCAGATGTGGTCTCCTCATCTCAAAAAAAAGATATACCTGGCATTAGAAAAGGTTCAGAGAAGGGAAACAAAAATGATTAGGAGTTTGGAGCAGGTCCCATATGAGGAGAGATTAAAGAGGCTAGGACTTTTCAGCTTGGAAAAGAGGAGACTAAGGGGGATATGATAGAGATATATAAAATTATGAGTGGTGTGGGGAAAGTGAATAAGAAAAAGTTATTTACTTGTTCCTATAAGAACTAGGGGCCACCAAATGAAATTAATGGGTAATAGGCTTAAAACAAATAAAAGGAAGTTCTTCTTCACACAGTGCACAGTCAACCTGTGGAACTCCTTGCCTGAGGAGGCTGTGAAGGCTAGGACTATAACAGGGTTTAAGAGAGACCTGGATAAATTCATGGAGGTTAAGTCCATTAATGGCTATTAACCAGGATGGGTAAGGAATGGTGTCCCTAGCCTCTGTTTGTCAGAGGCTGGTGATGAGTGGCAGGAGAAAGATCACTTGATCATTACCTGTTAGGTTCATTCACTCTGGGGAACCTGGCATTGGCCACTGTCTGTAGACAGGAATTCTGGGCTGGATGGTCTGACCCAGTACGGCCATTCTTATGTTCTTATAGTAGCCAATGGAAACAAGCAAGGCATCAGGGCAGGAACGAGAGGAGAGCCAAGGATCAGGGGCAGGGGTGAGGCAGGAGCTAGGAGCAGAGCAGGAACAGGTCTGGATGCAGATTTTAGTAGGCAGGCAAGAGCACATTACAATGATGGTAGTGGTGGTCCTCCAGCTGCTGCAGCAAGTCTTCACAGTTGATTGGACAGTCCACCTGGGCCACTCCCTAGCTTAAGTAGCAGGAGTGATTCAATCACACAGCTGCAGGCCTTGGGTGCTCCAACAGGACTTCCCATGTGGCCTGGCCTTCCAGGACTGGAGGGATGTTGTTTTGCCCATCCTCCTTGGTTACAAGGTGAAAATGTCAGAGATCCAGATCCAGGCCACCCACAGCCCAGGGTCTAGACTTGTACGCTGGATCCTTACAGGGTGGAAGAAAGGGTAATATATAGTAGATTCCACCCCACCCCAACACACTCCTGTTGGGTGATTTTTCACCATATGCCCCCTT
The DNA here is from genome assembly GCA_007922305.1 of Dermatemys mawii. NCBI lineage: Eukaryota > Metazoa > Chordata > Testudines > Dermatemydidae > Dermatemys > Dermatemys mawii. Next base: position 55,939,329 of record ML677333.1, on the reverse strand, counting down.
TCTGCTCTCGGAATACGTGATACACACAGACTAACTGACCAGTGTGGACCACCATTTACGTGAACACTGAACTTACAGTTTGCCTACTTGTGCCAAACCTGGACCCACTGTTGGACAGTGCTTTTTAGGCAGGAGTAGGAATAGATTGTAACTCCATTACCGAGTGTGTGGATATACACACAAAGGGTGAAGGCATGAGCTGGTGTTTGGGGAGCGGGAGGAAGGTTCAGATAAGTCTCTTAACTACTGAAATTACATCAGACAATCTCAGATTCTGAAGAGTGTACATTTACTACAAAGCAAGGCAGGATTTCAAGGGCTGGCCAAAAAGGAACACATGGTCTTGGTTCCATAGTGACTGAAGGAAAAACTAAAAGCTAGAAGTTCAGTCCTAAGTTATGTCAGCTTCTGCCAAAGGCAGGGGGCTCCCGGTGGTGGGAAACCAGCATGGAAAGGGATTATGAAACTTCTGTTCTGCCAGAGGGTGGAGCTGACCAGCACGGTCCCAAAAGTTAGTGGTAGTGACCACTAAAGAACATGGCCAGAGCATTCAAGGGATAAAAGTGACACAACGCATTCCCCAGGCAGCCTCTACTGTAGCTCCACCCACAAGATTAAACTACATCTACGTTCCAAGCCACAAAATTAAGCTGCCTATCCTTGTCAAAATTTCTGGAGAAGGATTGCTTGCCTTCCTTTGGGTGAACCCCTGTTGGACACAGCAGTCATTGGACACAGAGAGGATGAAATGCTCACACCATTCAGGTGTGAATCTATAGCTAACTGTAGTTTTTATTGGTGCTAAAAGCTGATCATATTACTGATGATGCTAAGAAAACATTCAGCAGATTCTTCATGTCATACCAATAAGGAATCAGTGTGAATACAGTGTCCTTTCATTAACATCACGATGAAGGATCTACACCAGGGGTCTCAAATACACGGCCCGCCAAGCCCTTCCCTGCAGCCCGCAATACCCTCCCCGCCCTCCACGCCAAGCTCCCCGTGGCTCCCAAGCTCCCTGAGGTCCCCCGCTACGATCACCGAGCCCCCCAGCCCTCCCCGCCAAGCTCCCCATGGTCCCCCGCCAAGCTCCCCTTCCCCCTCCATGTGCTTCGGACCCACGCACTGCTCCCTGGCTTAGTGGTTTCTGGGAGAGAGGGGCCAGGACCAGGAAGCCTCCTGCACAGGGGAGGAGGGGGAGAAAGGGGTGGAGAAAGTTATTTATCCAGAGAAATGGGGAGAAAGGGGCGGAGAAAGTTAGTTATTTATTTCACATTATAGTTAAAAAAGTTAATAAAAAAGTTAATAAATTTAATAGCATATTATATTACTCTTCGTTTTTTACTATACTTTTGTATTGTTGTATGTGTAACACTGAGGCTGAATATGAGGCTCAGATTTGTTAGGTGATGGAGTAGTTCACCTAAGGCAGGGGTCTCAAACACGTGACCCGCGGGATTATTTTCTGCGGCATGCCAAGCTCCCCATGTCCCTTCTCTTCCCCCACTTAATTTCCTTCAGCCGCCAAGCTCCTCGCGCCCCCTGCCTCCTCCCTGCCTACCTCCAGGCGCTTAGCACTTTCCAGGGAGGGGGGAAGAGCGGGGAGCTGCGCGCTCAGGGGAGGAGGCGGGGGCGTGTCAGTGATGCGGCCCTCAGGTCAATGAACTAGTCCTCACGCGGCCCTCATGGTCATTTGAGTTTGAGACCCCTGATTTACACGCTACCCTTTCTATCTGAAACTGCATCTCAAACACCATGTTAATCTTTTGCTGATAAGCACTGGAAAATAATTCACAGTGAGATGTCATTAATGTCTGATTGTTTATGAATTTAGTATATAATATTCTGAGTATGAATTACCTTTTGTACTAAGTAGTCCTAAAACTGTATCATGTTCTCCCATCTATCATGGCAGCAATTTGTAGCTGTGTTGCTATCACACGCTCTCATAAAAATATATATATTGTGTAAATAGTGAATTCTAAAAGTGGCATGGAAGCAGGTGAAGTGGTATTAAAATTAGCAGTTCCATCAATAGTTCATATTGTTTTCATATCTGGCCCCATCCTCAACCACTACTCTTGAAAGAAGAATACAAAGAAGAAAAAAATGGAAGAGGGGTAGAAAAGAGGTACAAAAAAGAAGGGAATCTACTATTTCCTTGCATTTATTTGTTGCTGTATTAAAACCTCTCGGATGATTTGTACAGTCTTGTACTTAACAGCTGCACGTCTATTGACTGATATGTACTTGAGATGCCCATCATATCAAGAACTTCCATATTAATAACTATTGAAGAATTCACTGTGTGTTTCCCCTGTATTTCAGGCAGCCTGTCATGCTTTCCAAGTTCCAGTAAAGAGAGAGGAGAAATAAACTTCAGTACATGCCTAATATACAACGATTTTTGTCTTGTTAGACCCTTCTGTTCCCCACCCAACTTAATTTACAGTAAGTTTGAAAAGGTCAGACTTGTCACTGAATGTAATTGTGAGCACAAAAAACTCTAAATGAAATTGCCTGCAGCACAAAAATCAGTACACAACTGATTTACTTCTAAGTTAAAAAACAAAAATAAACTCCACACACAGCATATATTGTTCAGCTATTGTTTGAGTTGAGCTCAAACATGTTTAAAAACAGATGAACCTGAAGGTGTCACGTAAAAACACAAACTTGGAAAAATCCATTATTCTAATCACTTTACCCTTGGGAATCAGGTGCAGATATAGCTATGCAACAGTTATTCAGTGGTGATTAGTCACTGCATTAGTGCTGGGAAATCCATACTTGCACGTCAAAAAATAAAAAAAAATTTAAAAAGGCAGCTATAAAAATACAATGGCCCCTATTCTCCCCTTAGCCTTTAGGCAGAGGTTCTACAATCAACAACAGGAGTTCAATATGCACAGCAATAGTAGAACATGGCCTAATATGCCAAGGATTCTTGGAAGTAACTAAATTTTTAAACATACAGTCTCAGACTACAAAAAAGCAAACAACCCACAATGATATTCCATGTGCAATTTTAAATTATTAAATATTTTCATTTTACACTGAATGTAACATAACACCAAACTAGAGCAAATTAAGTTTTTATGCTGCTTTCAAGGAGTAGGTATTAGAAAGGGACAGGGAAAGATGCAAGATATGAAGTAAAGATAATATAATTTGAAATGCTCTTCACTCTCTTCAAAGCGGCTCTTGGCTTTAAAACAGTCTGATATAGAGACTTTTACAACTTTCCTCCTAACTATATGAAAATTGTTTATTACTCATGTGGTAACACTTTTTTTAAACACTCTCAAACTCTTTCCCAATTTCAATATTCTCACTCTATGAGGATGCAACAGCTCGGGTCAACTTTGATTAACAAAGTAAATAAAAAAACTGAACTATATCACTGTTTGGTGCTGTAGAAGTGGAGTTACAGTGGAACTGCAAAAGGATCAGAGGCTTAGGAAGAAGTCACAAACAGAAAGATGAAATAAAGAAAAAAATGAACAAGTTGTGAATACAGACTATTGCATGGCAAAGACCCGGGAAAAATAAGCTGAAAAATAGAACACACACGTACTGAACTAGCACAGGTACAACTCATCTTAAAAAATCCCTGTCAGCAAAATTCTTCTTGTAATCTGCTCTGCACAGACGTTAGTTGAGATATCAGAGCCATATACTGGCCTTGTGCACCAGCATGGTAGAGACAGAGTTCTGACAGCTCGAAGTCTGGAAGAAGAAACAAACAGGGGAAGGGGCAAAATATCAAAAGATTCTGTTATGTGCTTCATACCCTTCAATCAGACGTGAAACTAAAAAAAAAATTAAAATAAAAATCCAATAAATCTGAAACTAAGTCCGGATATTCAATTTATTTGTTTAATTTGTATGCTAAAACCTTCACAGATACTAACAAGCCAAGATCCTCACCCCCAAAGAACTTATATGGCTTCTTAAAGAATTAAGAATCATTTTATACATGAAATGAGAAGGTTTTCAATAAGACAAAAACCTAAGGGGAGATTTTCAAAGGCATCAAGGGACAGTTGGGTGACCGACTCCTACTGAAAGTCAGTGAAGGTTAGGTGCCTAACTCTCATTTGTGTCTTTGAAAAATCTCTCCCTGAGTGGTTTAATACGATAAACGGACAAGGCAAAAAATGTTTGTAGAGATTCTGGTTGTCTAATAAAGAATAAAAATTACACGTGACAAGATGATGTCCTATGAATTTATCGGTTTTTTGTATATGTACATGAAAGAACTAATGGAGGCGTTTTCAAACTTTTGCCAGCAGCAGGGAACACTGCTGTCACTGTCATTTTTCATAGAGAAGTCATTTCAGAGACACTCTAGCTCCCATCATGCAACAATCCTTGATCTAAGTTGCATTCAACTTGGATTGAGATACAGCATTGCATGCCATGGTCAGCAGACCCCAAGAGCCTCATACCTTTTAAAAACTACGACTGCACTATGCTTATATGTCTGGGGCTAATTAATGCTGGCTATAATTTTATCATGGCTTTGGCTCAAATTAAAAAGGAATAATTTAAATAACCCCACTGTGTTCCGAAGCCTACTGCCCCTTCTCTTCTAAAAGCATTAATATGAAATTTCTACCACACCTCTCAAAATGGTATCATATTCTGTAGTTACCCATATGCAATGCACACCTACTGAGAAATACTGAGAAGTTAATCAGTGACTAAAAGACATATCCACTGTGAAGTGACCATCATTGTTTCTACCGGGCATCATAAAAACTAACCAAAAAGCACAGCACCCAGAGTTCCAAACCAGCACCCACTTTCCCAAAGTTCGTAGGTGTTTGAAATCAAGGTTTTGGTTCATCTTGGAAAAGAGAAAGGGGTTAGATGCAAAGTTCAGATCCAGAGTCAAGTTTTCCAGTTTGTTTGGATTGGGAGGTTTGGTCCAGGCACATCACAATTAAAAAAATCCAACAAGACCTTGCAAAAGGCACTTACAAAAGGTACTTCAGTTATAAGAAACTAACCGGCACTGTAGCTGTATAGTTACGTTTCATCTCTCTTACCTCCACACTTCTCTCTGGGCTGTTTGTTAACATTTAAATAAGCCTGAAGATTTTGATGTGGCTCAGAGTCCCACAAAAATATGTGAAACAACAAAAACATACAAGTATTTGGAAATAGTGGACAAATAAGCATGCAGATAAATAGCCTTTTACATGGTAACCAAGGATGAGCATTAAGGTAAGTGTCAGTGTGGTATGGAGAAACCATATTGCAATAAGCTGCACAGGTTGATTTGTTACTATATACACAAAGGCTGGGTCTTTCAAAGGGGCCTAAGGGAGTTCTCGATGCATTGAAATTCAATAGGATTTGGGCACTTAACTCCCCTAGGCTCTTTTGAAAATCAAACCCAAAAGAATCAATGCTTCCATAATTTTCTATGTGTAAAAAAATTACTCAAATGAAAAGAAGTTGCTAAAATTTTTGACGTAGCTTTCTCTTTTAGCCTGGATTCAGGAAAAGATGCCTATTCAGGAAAGCACTTATGCACATGTTTAAAGTATGTGCTTAAATCCCACTGAAGTGAATGTAAATTAAGCATATGCTTAGTACTTTCCTAAACTGGGATGATCATAATCACACGTTTAAGTTTTTTCCTGAATTGGGTCACTTCCAGCATTAAACTCTGCCTTGGTTTTAGAAGAACCCGAGAATAACTCACTATACAGTTCATAAACATTTTTAGATCCAAATGTAATACTCTTATACAGTGTTACAAAGTAATAGTACAGAGTGTATTTGCTTATTTAATATTTTACTTTTCAACCAACAGAAAGACATTTTAACATACCCATTTTTTTATAGAACTAAACGCATTATGTGACTCCCATTAAGTGTTGGCCATATAATGTAACTACAGAATATGATGAATCTTCCAAAAACTTCTAGTAGTAATCTTTTTTTAAATTAGTCCATAAACAGTTATTTGAATTTTGCCCACCCTATTTATGGCTTATCAATAGCCTTCCTAAAAACAATTTGACAAATGGCATTAAAATTACAGAACTATCCTAAGATACCTTGTATTCATCCTGTTTTAAGCAACTAATGCTAATTTTAATGTTCTAACATGTTTGGTAAAATCTTTACAAAAGATAGACATAAAAGTACTTGCAAATGAAAGCATGTAGTATAAGGGGAACTGTTATACAAAAATCACTGCAAACATTCAGTGATCACTTTCACCTAAGTCATAATCCTGTGACCTGTACCTTGGTCTTACCAATAAATATTGAACTGACTGCTGGCCCCAACAGATATAATTTTTCCAGTACATTCCCTCTCTATCCTGGGGCCAATTCAGGAAAAAAACGATATTCAAGCATCCTCAACCTATGACTTCCTTCTTCAGAGCTGCCCTGTTGAGCAAGTCTCACATTTTAAAGATTTGTGTGTTCCAAGATCCATAGAAAGGAGAACACACACTCCAATCTTTATTAGATTATCCTCTATAACTAACTCAGAACCTCGGGAAATCTATGGCTCCCCTACTAAGCAGCAGTTAGCTTCAGCTTCAGTAGCCTGTAATGAAAAGAACTATCTACATGCCAAGAACAATGTTAATACCAAGTATATACAAGACATTAACATTTCATTAAGGCTGAAACTTCTATTGTGGCTCAAATGTACAGCTCCTGTTGGGGATAGTGAAGGAGATCACGGCATCAAGTGAGAGCTCTGGAAAAAACTGTGGTTTGGCCAGGCATAATGATTCCTGTGGGTTCAGAGAGCATGGCTGCTGTGACATCCTTTTATCTGCACCTGACACATTTTATTGGTGGCTAGGTCAGTGTGTGTGTGCGTGCGTGTGTGTGCGCGCTAGATGATGGAGGACAGAGAATGCAGTTCACTTGCAAAAGGTAAAAAGCACAACCTTCTCCTAAGATTTTAACTAGGACTGGACAAATTTTTTGATCCAAAATCAATTCTGAAAATTCTCAAAAAAAGTTTTGTTTCAGGTCAGAAACAAAAACTTTTGGTGAAGCAAAAAGATGGAAAAAATTTCAAGTCAAACAAAATGTTTAATTTATATTTTGAACATTTTAAAATGATTCTGAATTAAAAAAATACAATGAAAGGAAATGGGGTCCACGTGGCCAAGACGGAGAAGAGCATCTTCACTCGCCAACTCACCAACCTAGTGAGGAGGGCTTTAAACTAGGTTCAAAAGGAGCAGGTGACAAAAGCCCACAGGTAAGCATAAAAAAAAAAAGGTAACCTTAACAGAGGACTAGATGTTGGGGGGAGGAGGGCAAGAAGACATGGGAAAACTGCAATAGGGTAATAGGAGCAACAAGAGGAAAACCAGATGGAAAAGTTTAATCAGCATCTTGGATGTCTATACACAGATGTAAGGAGTACGGGAACTAAACAGGAAGAATTGGAAGCATTAGTTAAGTAACCAAAATTATGACTTAATCAGCATCCCAGAGAGTCGGTGGAATAAACCTCCTGAGGGAATACTGGTATAGAGGGGCATAACATATTCAGGAAGGAGAGGTAGGGAATAAAAGGATGGGGTATTGCATTAAGGGATAAAGGAGTTCAGAAGAAGCGGCAGTTTCCCAAAGAAACAATATGAACAGCACAGCCACAAACTATCCTGATGCAGAGAAAAGATAGGAAGAATAGTAAGAAGCCAATATGGCTCCATTAGGAGATATTTAATTACCTGAAAATAAAAAAGGAATCCTACAGAAAGTGGAAATATGGACAAATTACTACAGGATTGTAAAAGAACAGCACAAGCATGTAGGGACAAAATCAGAAACGCTGAGGCCCAAAATGAGTTATAGTAGGAAGGGACATAAAAGACTACAAAAAAGGTTTTATAAATGCATTAGGAGCAAGAGAAAGACAAAGGAAAGTGCATATCTCTACTAAGCAGGGAAGGAGATCTAATTACAGAGGACAACAAGAAGGCTGAGGATTTAAGACCAGGTTTGCTTCAGTCTTTACTAAAAGAGTATTTTGTGTCCAGATGCTTAACACAATTAATATTAATAAGGGGAAGAAACACAAGCCAAAATAGGGAAAGATCGGGTTAAAGAATATTTAGATAAGTGAAATGTACTCAAGACAGCAAGACTTGATGAAATTCACTCTAAAGATGTTTAAACTAGTTCCTTAAGTTATCTTGGAACCGTTAGCAATTATCTTTAAGAACTCATGGAGAAGGGGTGTGGTCCCAGAGGACCAGCGAAGCACAAACATAATACATATCTTTAAAAAGGGGAACAAAGAGGACTTGGGGAATTACAGATCAGGCTGCCTAACATTGATATCTGAAAAGCTACTCAAACAAATTATTAAACAATCAATTTATGAGCACCTAGAGTATAATAAAGTTAAAAGGAACAGCCAGCATAGATCTGTCAAGAACAAATCATTCTATCAGTCCAAGTAAGATAATGGATCACTTGATATTGGAGTCACTTGGTAAAATCTTAAAGGAGAGTAATGTAATTAATTCTAATCAACCGGGTTTATGGAAAATAAAGCCTATCTAACTAATTTGTAATCTCACCAAAAGATGATGTCAAGTTTGGCTGATAAAGATAACAGTGTTAACATTTTATTTAGACATAGGTGAGGTATTTAACTTACCATTATATGACATTTTGATTAAAAACTTAGAACTATGTAAAGTTAACATAGTTTTTAATCCATTTAAAGTGTGCTAAGTGATAGTTCTCAAAATGTAATTGTAAACAGGAATTATCATCCAGCAAGTGTGTGTTTCCAGTGGGTTCCCAGAGGGATGGTTCTTGGACCAACGCTATTTCAAATTTTTTAAAAATCATCACTGATAAAGTTTTCAGATGACTCAAAAATTGGATGAGTGGTAAATAATGAAGAGTTCAGGTCACTGATTCAGAGCAATCTGGAACTCTTGGTAAGCTGAACACAAGCAAACAACATGCGTTTTAATACAACGAAATGTAAACATATGTGTCTAAGAACAAAGAAGGTAGTTCACACTTACAGGATAGGGGGATTCTGTCCTGGGAAGCACTGACTCTGAAAAAAACGTGGGGATTGTGTTGGACAATCAGATGAACCTGAGCTCTCAGGGTGATGCTTTGGCCAAAAGAACTAATGTGATCTTGGGATGCATAAATGGGAATCTCAACTAGGAGCAGAACGGTTATTTTACCTCTGTATCTGGCATCATTGCAACTGCTGCTGTAATACTGTGTCCAATTCTAGTATGTACAATTCAAGATGGATGTTGATGAACTGGAGAGGGCTTAGAAAAGAACACCTACAATGATTAAAGAATTAGAAAACCTGCTTTATTGCTCAAGGAGCTCAATCGATTTAGTTTAACAAAGAGAAGATTAAGGGGTGATTTGAAGAGTATCTATAAGTACTGATGTAGGGAACAAATATTTAATAATGGGCTCTTCAATCTAGCAGAGAAAGGTACAACGTGATCCAATGGCTGGAAGCTGAAGTTAGACAACTCAGATTAGAAATAAAGCACATATTTTTGACAGTGAGATTACTCATTGGAACAATTTACCAAGGGTCATGGTGGATTCTCCATCATTGGCAATTTTTATGTCAATATTGGAAGTTATTCTAAAAGACTGACTGTAAGAACTATTTTGGGAAAGTTTTAAGGCCTATATTATAAGGAGATCAGACAAGATCATCACAATGTTCATTCTCAGATGGAAATCTATTAATCAAACCAACCTAATTTTCTTCTTTGACAGGGTTACTGGTGTAGCAGATAACGGGGGAAGGGGGAATAAAGGGTAGGTATGATATAAGCGCTGTTAAGTTCTGGAACAGGTTTCCCAGGAATCCCCATCACTACAGGGGAATTTTAAGAACAGGTTGGACAAACTCCAGTCAGGGATAGCCTAGGTTTACTTGGTCCTGCCTCAGAGCAGAGGGCTGGGCTTGAGATCCCTTCCAACTCTGCATTTCTATGGTTCTATGAAATTTTAAATCAAAAAGCGATTTTGAATCAAAACAATTGAAATGTTTCCTTTCATATATGTCAAAATGAAATATTTTGATGGGGAGGTGGGGACTTTAAAAGGACTGGTTCCTAAGTGAACAATTTGGTGAATCAGATGAATTTAGGAAACATTTTGTTATGCCAAAGCTGCATTTTGATTTTTTTTGTTGAATAAAGTTTTGATTGACAAATTTTGCCCAGCTCTAACTTTAACTGCATTGAAGTCAAAATAAAAAAAAAAATCACTTTGCCGTGTTGCACGCTTCCATTATACACTAAATGATAACACTAAAAACAAAACAAAAACCATTACCTACCAATAAAGTAGGCATTTAAAGTACCTGTACAGATCCTGTGTATTAGATGCTGAATGGTACATTGCAGTGTCCAGTGCTGTGGAGAAAGTTTATGATACTGTCCCTCAGATTATCGGTCTTTCATTCTAAAATACATATGGCAAAACTCCGCAGCATTGTGAGTTAATTGGATGAGTTTACAGGGCACTCCAGCAGGCTGTCTCAACTGAGTATTAATAGCACCTTTAGGAAGATCCTACAGCATTTTAACATTTTTTGAGAAGGCCCATTTTGCTCCTTCACACTTATTCTAATAGATTTCCATGTAAGGTGCCATGCTATATATACATTCACCTTCCACATTTATTACCCGTTCACATGGTAAACTGCCCTATTCTCCTTTCTTACCTTGAACTTTACTTGCCTCCAGTATGTCTCTCTGACCAAGTTTCTTAACTTATCAGGCTTCTGTAAGCCGAGAATGATTGAAGTTCGCATGCAGTACTTCCTGCATGCAACTGCAGAGTCAGCTAAACTGTGCACAAGATCGGTTATTTCTGCATCATCAAATGTGCTTATTGCAATTACAGTTGCAAGAAGAGTAACATCTTGAAGTGTACAAAATGGTACAGACTACAGAAGCGGAAGAAGAAGAATGAAGCAAGCCTGAAAGTCCTATTCCTTTGCAAGAGAGGCAATCATCCACAGTTCTGAATATACATTAATAATATTAAAGGCACTGGGATGGGCCCATCTTTTTCAGATTATTAGATACTACAAGAATGTCATACTTAAGTTTTCTGACATTTGTTAGACACAGGAGGCCAATTAGGAGGCTTTCAAATACTGCTTCTAATAATACAAAAATGACACAATTATAGTACACCACTAAGGCCCTGTCTAAACTACTGATTGGATCGGTGGATAAAGATCGATCTATTGGGGATTGATTTATCGCGTCTTGTCAGGATGCGAAAAATTGATCCTCAGAGGCACTCCCGTCGACTCTGGAACTCCAGCTCGCCGAAAGGCACAAGGCAGAGTCGACGGGGAAGCCCGCTGTTGACCGCTGCCGCCGTGAGGACGGCAGGTAAGTCGACCTAAGATGTGTCAACTTCACCTACGCTATTCATGTAGCTGAAGTTATGTATCTTAGGTCAACCCTCCCCACTAGTGTAGACAAGGCCTTAGGGCATCTCAAAGGGAATTTGATGGAATAGGCTATCAGTCAAGAATGTGAATATGTTTGCAAAATCTGGAAACATACAACATCACATAATTTTCAATTCCCATTCTCCCAGCTGTCATACTCTTTAAAATAACAAACAATAACACACCTTCTCCCTCTCCTAAATTCCTTTTTTATGGCTGTCAAAGCTGGCATCTTTAGTGGAGCATGATGCCCAAAGTTCACACCCTGTTACCTCCACTGGGCCATTTGTAATACTGAAGGCTCCTACAGCAAAGGACCGAAAGCCTTTATTTTAAAGAAAGCCTGAGACGTGAGTGCCTTACATTAAAATGACAGATTGGAAGAGAAGAACAAGATGACAAGTATTAAGTGCATTAGCTGGCATCCCTCTGTATATAAAACAGACAGCAAGATGTCAATACAAATGAATTTTTACTGGGATCTTGCACATATGAAACAGAAACCTATTGAAAATAATAACTAAAATGAAAACAGTCAAACTCTTAAAATCTTGCCAACACTTCTCTATGTGATACCACACTTGAAACATAACATGGTGAAATGTAATGAGAATTAACCTTAGAAGTAAAAATTCAATGCTTATAAATTTTGAAAGAGAGAAAGCTATGAAGTAACCTTCAGGGCATAATTCATGTTTTATGTACATCATGAAGGAGGGTATGAAAACGCATACACAATATGCTGCTACATATTGAGAGACATTGTATCAGTCCCACGACTTCCATTTTCCACTCTCTTCTTGGATGTTCTCCATATGGGGCCAAGAGGCTATTAAAAGCAAAAGATCCCTTTAATTTGTTTGTATTAAGAATACTTATATGGGGTATTCAAAAAAAATGTCTTGCTCATCTAAACAGGTTGGATTTTTTTTAAAAATGGAAAACACTATGTAAAACTATTTTGATTTCTTCTTGGCAGTTGTTTAACTGTTTCTCTTCAGAAATACAGTTCTGAAGATGACAGAATAACACAACACAATATCAAACTAATATCAAACAATATCAAACAAAAGCATAACAGGACTAATGCTTCCGTCTCTTCCTACTCCATTCTGAGACTGCAGGATATTTGCTTTTATCATCACCATCATTTTATCATCACCATCATGATAGTTGTACAATAGGTACCATCTAGAGTTGCTGAGTAAAGCAAAATAGCCCTAGAAATTAAACCACAAACAAGCAAAAAATAACTCCAAAGAAGCCTTCACATATAAAAGCTACAACACAAACTGTGACTCACACCATGGCAATCTTACGTCCCATAAGAAAGCCCTGCCTTTGCTCTTTCTTTTGTTGCTGTTTTGTGTAGACAAGATAAAAATAGCTCATTTAGGCTTAGTCATCACAAAACACTAGCTGAGCCTATAACTTGTCTTCTTCAGTTCTTTAGCACAGGGCATCTCCAAATATCGATTTCAGTTTATGAACTGTAGCTATTGGGGGGCGGGTAGAGGGAGGGGACATGAAATCTCTCAACTACTCAGGGATACATACTTTCAGTTACAGATTCACTGATATAATGCTGAAAAGCATAACCTAAATTGAAAATGCATTCGCTTCTACACACTGCATTCACTAAAAGAATGCAAATAGCTGAATAATCAACTGCAGAAGACTGCTGGGGTCATGGAAGGAGGTGGAGAGGTTGAAACCTTGAACGACTGTTGCTGATGTATAGTATCTTTATCTCCCTGTTCCCTATGGTGTGTAGTTGCTAGTTATCTCAAAGGATGAATGACTTGCCTGCTATGAATTATGTGTGCTTATCTTTGAGACGGGGCAAGCACTAGGTGATTATGTCATCTAAGAATACAGCCATTAGGGAATTACAATGGTGAACAAAAATTTGTGTCTTGTTTTTGCCATCATATCAGGGGCATCCGTATATTTCTGTAGGGCTGACGTGGGAAAGAAATGGAGGGGGTCTGTAAAAGAGGATGACTGTCACCTGTTGGATCAGCTACCTGTTATGTTTTCTGCTGTTATTGTTTTTGCAGAAAACCAGACTCAGAGTGTTTTAACCATAAAAATCTCCCTGATTCTGCAGAGGATTTTAATCCATCTGACCACCAACAAAGCAAAAACTTATCAGCTAAGATTAATTGCCAATGTAGGTAGAACAAAGAGCTTTCAGGCATTCTCTTGTACATCTACATGACAGAGTACATTCCTTCTGAAGAGCGACATGTATTTTTTAAAATTAAAATCAATTGATTTAGTGACAGAATTTACAATAGTGTATTTGACAAGTCTATTGACTGATGCGACACATGCACAAGATCCTGTGCACATCCTCAAAGATCAGAGAAGCAGATTGTTGTTTACAATAATAAAAACATTTAAAACATAAACAGCTGTCAAAATACATCTGGTGATCCTACTAAGCAGAGTGGGCTAAAGGAGGCAGAGGGTCAGGAATGTTGCACTGAATTGAACAGTTATCTCTTCAGAATAACACCTGAGCAAGTTAGGAGAATAAATCAGATGATTAAATTGAAAGCAAAGCACAAGTCTATAAAAGTCTCAGCCACACTTTATTACAGTCTTGCAAAATTCTAGTCAACCATTTGCCCAGGATGTTTTATTTATTATCTCCCGGTTCCATCAGTTCCTAATACTAAGTAACTGAATGTACCAGTTAAATGCTCCCTTTCAAGTGTTACTACTATACAGGGGAGAGAGGAAAGCATCTTTAGCTGGCAGGAATAAAATGATTCCAGACATAGAAGTATTATTTATAGAGAGAATGGCAGTGGCTGGCCTCTAGACTTCCCAATTGTTTTTTAAGGGACTGCCTCTCCTACTTTGGTTTCACAATAGTAGGTCTTCCCAAAGGTGAACACCGAACATATTGTCTGTTAACTCTTTTTTTATAATACATTTTCAGAAATAAGTTAAAACACTATGCTCTGGACTCTTCTGCACTGTGCTCTGGATGAACAGCAATTTAACTTCTCTCATCTGACCTGCAGTTTTCCTGGAGAAAATTTTTCTGAGAGAGAAAAAAAGCTTGCGTGACTACAAACTGCTCCTTTACAGAACTGTCACACAAACTCTAGAATGCTGCATTTCAGAATGCATGGATAAATGCAATTTCATATATGTAATTTCAAGAGTGTATACTACTCCAATCAACCCCTACAAAACTTTAACAAAAATAACGGTGTTTACCTCTTTTCTTGCAATCTTTACCAAGTGAACACCCCCCTGTCCTGGCAACCCCGATAGGTTGTCCTGAACATTACCAGATAAAATATAAAACCTAAGCCTCATTTGAACATTCCTGGAACTGGGCCAGAACATTTGTATCTTTCCAAGGCACAGCTCAAGCTAGTACTTCTGATACCTGCTTATGCCAAGAAAAACCTTGGTAGGACATGGAAAGAGGAAATTATTCTCTTATTTCCACGTGGACTCAGAAAATGTTGCCCAGGAACAGAAGATGCCACACAAAGGGACAAAGAGTAATCAGATTTAGTTTAGAAAATACGGACTCTACTAGTATACATAAAACTGAATTTCTTTCTGACTCAAATTTATTTTAAAAAAAATCAAGATCTTGGATGTAAATCCCTAAATAATCTATGCTTTTCTCCGATAATACTTTATCTGTGGTTATAAACTATAGAACTTTGGAAATGTGGTATTAATCTTATCTCCCTGTCCATACTGGTTTATATTAGCATTCAATTTTCATTCTCTCACATAAAACCTATTTTTCCCCACACTGCTCCTTCACCCACCACCACAGATGAGGAGTTATACTGCATGATTCCAAAAAAGGTTTAATTAATACACTAGATCCCAAACTCATGAATAATCTGTAAAGGTAACAGATTTACAGGTTTTTGTAGGCAAGGGGAGAAAGGACTTCCTTGTTAGTTTCTATTTATGGACTCATAGTAGATGACCTGAATCTCCTCCTTCCCCACCCACCTTCCACAGAGCCTATAGCTCAGATTATTCACTTCCTAATGAAAACACCACCTGTCATATGGGCAGGAGATTAACTACATTACATTTACATTAATAAAATACATGAGTCACATTTGCACTGCACATACTTTATATGTTATAGCAGTGCTTTATATTTGGGTCTGTATACAATAGAAAGACACTCAAAGATGGGATTTTCCTCACTGAACTATAGGAAAATGAAGAGCAGGTCTGATTCATATTTCCATGTGAATGCAAATCAATTTAAAGGTGGAAAGGTAGTTTTCCCTTTCCATTTAGTCACAAAGCCTGAACCTGGTAGATTTTTAGGCCAAGGTTTAAACTATACCCCTTCTCCACCCCAAAAACACCACCTTCCTCATTTGAAGCCCGATCCAAAGTCCAATAAAGTCAATGGCTGGCTTTCCATTGATTAAAACAGGCTTTGAATCAAGCCCCTGATTTTACCTGGTTTAGAGATGCTGGCCACATTCCTTTAGATTGTTGGTAAATTTTGTTTTCCAAGACTTCCAAAATGTAATTTTCATGTGCTCCAGATGAATGCACTCCAGAATATGTTAGATGTTCCAGAGCAATTTAGACTTTAATTCTGTCTTGTCCAGACCCCAGCTTAGGGGGCCTTTAGAACTGCTGAGCTCTATAAAGGGTATTTCAAAGGCAGAGAAATCAAATCAAGAAAAGGGAGTGACCTTATCTGAACTTAATCAAAACTTCTGGGGTTAATTTGAGGGGTGAGCAACAGTTCAAGACAATTATTTCCCCAATCCTTAAGGCTATACTCAGCACTCAATTTACAGAATGCTCTACCTCTCATGTTGTGTCTCAGGGAACATTTCCATCTCTCTGCTAAAAGACTCATTATTCATGTTTCTGGGAATGAGGAGTGGAGAATTAGAAAACAAAATGCCTGAATAGGAGACGTTTCACATAAGAGTTTCACCACTTAAAGATCACTGCAAAATGAGTCACTTACTGTACTGCTGATGCATTTGTGTTGAATTAAGGAGTGCGGCAAATTGATTTTATCCCCAGATTTAGTGTTCCGTTCTACTAGCATCATTTGTTTGGGAAAGGGTTCTGTCTTTGGCTACAAGACCAGCACAGAATTCTCTGCTGGTTTAGTCCACTTCCCTTCCCCCCCCCCCCCCCCCAGGGGAAGCCAATTAATACAACAGAATAACAATCTTTTAACAAAAAAGGGAACAAAGATTAAACAGCAAGAAATTCCACTAACACTGCTCTGTCTTAATGATTAGCAACTACCTACGCATGTTTGGTTTGTCCAAGTAAAGGCTGTGGGATTTTTTTCAACCCACTCTTATATTCCTGACTTCCATTCCCTGTTTATAGCAGAATGACATAAAAGATTCTCCACGATTTTAATGCTGCTTGATACCAGACATCAAGGTAAAATCCTGGTTTTGCAAGGAAGTCTTGCCATTAACTTCAATGGAGCCAGGATTTCACTGTAAGGATGCAACAGCCCCGCACAATGTCATAACTTACATTCTCTCTGAAACTGATCTTCTCTTGCACAGAGCATAGGAATGAATATGCATCTGACACAATACCATCTCCCTGGCTGGCACAGAAATGGTACTTGCCAATAAAAGATACCTAAAAATTCTCTTTAAAAGGACTATCAAGATTTTTGTGAGAAAGGCAAATGGAGGGAATCCCAGAGTCATCCCGTTTGTTCTTAACCAATAGCTTTCCATCTTGACTGTCTGGATAGGGACTAGTTGTGAATTTCCTCAAGGCAACTCAACATCTCTACTGGTCTGGCAACAGCTGGAAAGCAGATTTTGCCTGAGATGCAAACTTCAATCCTGGCAACTGGACTGCAGATCAAGTCTCACAGTCAGGACAGATTCTGTCCCTCAGTGTTGTGTACACCCCTATTACATCAATGTGCATGTATAACTCACTCTGATTTTGCAGGAGCCACATGTGGATCCAAGAGAAGATTTTGTCTGTAGTTGTTTTTAGCTTTGTAATGGTGTCTCTCTCTCTTAAATAACAGAGAAAACATGCTATTTATAAACAAAATTAACTTCTTAAACGTATCGACAAGTTTATTCCTTTAACAGACAAACAACACTGAAGTTCCTTTAGATGTATGTATTTTATATTTTTACTTGTGGGAACAATAGATTGTTGTTTAACTGAAATTTATATTTTGGTGTACAGAAACTGTATGTTTTATAACAGCAGTCTTTTACAAATGTACTGACACTGATGCTATTTGTTTCACAAGTTCCACTGGCCTGTTCTAAACAGATCTAAGGAAGACATGATTACATTAGTGCCTAAGCCATGTCTATACATCCAAAATTACCCCCAAAATATTAAACATACAAAAGAAAACCAACTTTCACAGCACATAGTGCCAGTGGCTAAAGTTTCAGTACATTTATTTTCCTAAGCTATCCTCAGAATTTTCAGTAGAGCAGGCCTCAATGCTTGAATGCAGCAATGTTTATTGCACTAGTTTGGTGATTCACTAAGTACAGGATGTGCCAATTATACTGTGTATTTTTCCAGTCCTATTTCATAAACTCCAATTGCACAAGTACTGCAATTCATCCTTTCTTTCTTGTCCATTAAAGCTCATTTTATGTAAGATCTTCCACCTTAAACAATAAAAATGCAAGCTGGCTACATACATATTTTTTGGTTTTGTTGTTGTAACCATGGAACCAACAAAATCAGCTACTGAGTATGTATATTATGTGATGAAACAACTAGTCTGGTCTTTGTCTGAACCTGTTAAAAAAAGTGTTGCTTTTTATACAGGACACAATTTCTGCTCCAAAATCCAAAAGTTAAAAACAGCAATATGAGGACACATATTCTAAGCCAACAACATTTGGCTGTCTAATGTAAAAATGAACAGAACTGTTACAACTCAAAACAAATCATTGGAGCTTTCCAAGATAAATAATTACTTAGAATTCTGGTTATCAGGCCATAAATGTGGCTTCTAATCTAATTGGTTTCAACATCACTGGAGTGACAAAAAGGAATAATGTAAATTTACAGATCTGTGAAGAGAACGTCTATATCCCAGGGAAATTGGCCACACATTAATTTTTCACACTTTTCCTTTCAAAACTAATCACTTCAGGTAAATAAAACACTTTATTTTTAAGTTAAAGTGCATGATCAAGGTAATGTGGCTAACAAAAAACTGACTTATCTTGACAATGATCTCATTTCACCTTCTAGAGTTCAAAGATGCATATTTATTTACCTTCCCAACCAAAACTCGCTTCCTTAGTAAAATTAACAAAGATGGCATTGAGAAAGTTTCAGACTAATAAACCACCAGGCAGTTTCCTAATTTTTCATCCTGGAACATGTGCAGCATTTATTAGAACCCTAGAGCTAAAAAAGGAAAATGTAATGGCAACACAAGACGTAGTTGCTATACAGTGCTTTTCACCTGTAGATCTCTAAGCAGACTAAGTGAAGGGTCACTGTGCCTGTTTTGCAGATGGGGAGACTGAGGTACAGAGAAGTGAAATGACTTGCCCAACGAAATGACAGCAGGTCAGTGGAAGAGCTAGCAACTAAACCCATGTTTCTTAATCCGAGGATTGTCCACTGGCCCATGGTGTCTCCCCAGTGTGAATATCTGTTATATCAAGTTAGAGTGACCAGATGTCCCAATTTGATAGGGACAGTCCCAATATTCAGGACTTTTTCTTATTTAGGTGCCTATTACCCCCAACTCCCTGTCCAAATTTTTCACATTTGCTATCTGGACACCCTATATCAGGTGTTCCCAACTTCATTGCACCACGACCCCCTTCTGACAACAAAAATTACGACATGACCCCAAGGGGGGGAACTGAAGCTTGAGCCCACCTGAACCCTACTGCCCTGGCCTGGGGGCCAAAACTGAAGCCCAAGAGCCTGTAAGAAGGTGGGAGGGATAGCTCAGTGGTTTGAGCATTAGCCTGCTAAACGCAGGGTTGTGAGCTCAATCCTTGAGGGGGCCACTTAGAGATCTGGGGCAAAAAATTTGTCAGGGGACAGTATTTGGTCCTGCTAGTGTAGGCAGGGGACTGGACTCAACTCGATGACCTTTCAAGGTCCTTCCAGTTCTATGAGATAGGCATATCTCCACATATTATTATTAACTTGAGCCCTGCCACCCAGGACTGAAGCCATTGGGCTTTGGCTTCAAACCCAGGCAGTGCAGGGTCAGGTTTCAGCTTCAGCCCTAGGCCCCAGCAAGTCTAACACCACCTATGGCAACTCCATTAAAACAGGGTCATGACCCACGTTGGGGGCCCGACCCACAGTTTGAGAACCCCTCTGTTAGATCAATTAGCTAATGTGTACCTGGCAGTACATTTTCAAGACCATCATATATCATCTAATTTGTTAATTTTAATACATGAAACATGAATTATTTGCAAAAGTAAATATACACTTGAATTTCAAAAAGGTAAAAAGGCTAAATTTGGGCAAGCTGAGGGATGGGGTAAGGGGTGGAAATTCATCCATGAAAAAAAATGATAGCTAGCTAAAACTAGACTAATTAGAAAATGGGTAACCATTTACAAATTAACTACCTTAATTAAAATTTATGTCTTTTCTAAAAAAAAAAAAAAGTTCCAATTCTAAAAGTTATTGGCTCATTACAGGAATTACTGTGTGAAATTCTATACCTTGTTTTATGCAGGTCAGACTAGATGGTCACATGGTCATTGCTGACCCTAAAAATCTATAAATCTTAACAGACAAGTTAAAAAAAGACAGTTAATTCTAACTCCCCCTTACAACACAGAGCTTTATGTGGGTTCATGAGCTGTAGGAACAAGGGAACTACTTTACTCCTAACAGTGTCTTGTTAAACTCAATTATTTAGTTAACCCTTTCCTGTGCATGTGTGAGTATACTGATCTTTAAATGATTAATATTTTTTTCCCCTAACCATGCTTTTCAAAATGTGAAAAAACGTCTTCGATCATCTCTCGCTTTTTGAAAGCAGAAAGGTAGACATTTTAATAAAACTACATCCTTAACAGTATGTAGACTTCTATCTTTGCTACAGGTCACAGCTCTTGTGCTGGCTGTCAAACATTCAAGCCATTATCAGGGTTTGAACATTTTATCAACGTCTGTTCCTTAGTGTACACCAATATCTACAATTTAATACAAGTCTAAGCTTCATTTTCTGTGTCACTGGGGAGAAGCAAGGAAAATGTTTTACATTTCACCTATATATTTCACCTAAATAGAACAAACAATTAAATGACTATTTTAATGTGAAGTTAGAATGATGAGGTCAGTGGAGAAATATAAAAAGTATAAAAAGAGTACAATATACTGCCAGGACAATACCGTAGATTCCCTATCATTTTTGGTCCTGTATTGATGTAAGAATAGTGCTATTTTTAATTTGGTTTGAGTCACTACTGTGACTCTCAATCTCTTTATTCAAAGGGAGCAACAGCAAAAGAGGGAACCATATATATTTGAAGAAATGGCAAGAATTTGTTCACTTGTATGTAGAAACAAAGCTGACAGATACAGATCATTTTGGGGTGTCTGAGGCAGAGGGATACAATGCACTCATGTTATGCGATGAGATGGAGAAGAGGAAGAGTAGTTCTTCTGGAATGTGCACATTCAACGTCTCCCCTTTCCTGTGTGCAAGGTTAGGCCCTGATCCTGCAGCTGTTTCTGAGCACATGGATCCCTGTATTTGTTACTTCAATGCATCTAGGTGTGGGCAGACCCCTGTACCTTCTCAGAACCCAACTGAAGTCAATGGAGCATTGCATAGGTGAAGGGGCCCACCAGCATGAAAAGAGTTGCCAGATCAGTGTCTAAGGTTTGATCAGAATCAGTTATGCTTTCCTATTCCAAAATCTGGACATTTAAGCTCTGATCCCATTTTGCTCAGTGGCACTACTCACAGGACTGCACACCAGCATTGGTGACATCTAGTCAACGTGTAGTTATAAGCCACAGTGAAAAGCAAGCTGCATCCACATTATAGTGTGTAGCTACTGTGACAAAGCTCCAAGTTTGTACTTGTGGGTCCTGCGCTTCCTGGCAGATTTTGGGGCCTCAGAAACTCATCTAGGCCCCAGAGTGAACTCCCTTTCTCAGTATAATTGGCAAGAGTCACCGCCTAGTGAGTTACCTTCATCACAGGCCAGTATGGAAAATGGAAAAGGGGGGAGCCTGGGCCCGCCCTCTACTCCGGACTCCAGCCCAGGGACCCTAATAGTATCAGCTAAGATGGCTGACCTTTTAGGCACAATACAATTCCCTGCACTACTTCTCCACAGCAGTCTCCGCTTCTTCAAACTCCGCTTCACCCTTACCTCAGGGCCTCCTTCCTTCTGGATGATATGTTGTCCACCACTCAGTCTCACCAACAGCACAACTTCCTCTCACAGCTCCTGACACCCACAGCCCACCTGACTAACTGGGAGGTTTTTATCTGGTTTCAGCCAGTCCCTGATTGGCTTCAGGTGTCCCAATTAGGCTAGCTGTTTCTACTCCTTTCTAGAAGGTTCTTCATTGGCCCCAGGTGTCCTGATTGGTCTGGAGTAGCCTTTGTTTGGCTATCCAGGGAACAGGGACCTGCACATCCTGAGACTAATATACCTGCCTTCCACGCTCTCCTATATCCTTCTGGTCTGACTCCATCACACTACATGTCAATGAAAAACTCTGCCACCGGGGAGGCAGCGGGGAAACGCTCCAGCAATGGGGAAGCAATGGGACTGCTAAAAATAGCAGAGTAGACAAGGAGGCACTGCTTGGGCGAATGGAGAGCCATGTAAGGTATATATCTACATACCTAGAGGGTTCAGGCACATCTTTACTCTACTCACCTAAGCAGTGCCTCACCACCTATACTGCTATTTATATCTGTGCTAGGGGGTCTACCCAGGTATGTACCCTACTCTCCTCCGAAAGAAGTGAGCAGAGTGGCCGTATCTTGAAGTTATTCTTGTACATAAATCTTTGCAGAACTGAGGATATACTAGGGAAAGGGTGAGTCTCAAGCACTAGTGTACAGGTCGCATTATCTGAGGTGAGCTAACTTTCATATACAAAATGCCTAAACTTATTCCATTCCACCCCACCCTCTATTTTTCCCAAGCAAAGACTGAATGAATACTGGTTCTAATTGTACACTGCTGGTTTCTATTCTTTTCATAGTAATTCCTCCAACTCCCTTAGAAAAATAGTAGGACTGTGCTCAATGTCTGAAAATGCAGGTTTTAGCCACGATACACCCATTTGTGCACAGTTAGGAGAACCCTTCCTCTTCACTTACACCAAAGAGACATTGTCAGCTCAAAACAGTCATTTAAAAACAAACAAACTTAAAAGCAGTTTCAGGGACTACCCTGAATCACCCTGACAATTGTGATTTTACAAATCGTATTGTCCAATTTTTAAAGAGTTTCGCTCTCCCTGCTGTGTGAAAGACCAACACAAACAACAGAGGAAAGCAATTGACAACAAAGGGGAAAGAGTGAAAACGACTATACCCAAACGGCCTAGTCCCAAATCTGCTGAAGTCAACTCCAAATGACTTCAATGCACTTCATATTAGGACCAAAGTGCTGTCAAGTGCACAAAAGTAAACAGACTTAAAAAATCATGAGAAAAAAAAGAGTATTGTAAATGAAAGAGATTAGAGAAAAAATCTCAGATGTTGCTTTTAACAATAGCAGGTTAAAATAATCCAGACCATAAGTGATTTTTAAACTGTCCCTTTGATATTAGTGAGTCACATGGTTAAATACTTACTATGCTGTAAACCAGGGGTGGGCAAACTACGGTGGGCCTCTGAGACCCTCCTGCCCGCCCTTGAGCTCCTAGCCGGGGACACTATCCCCAGCCCCTCCTCTGCTATTCCCCCTTCCCCACAGCCTTGCTGCGCCGCCAGCACAATGCTCTGGGAGGCGGGTTGCGAGCTCCCGGGGCAGTGGAGCTGTGGAGCCATGTCCTGACCTGGTGCTCTGTGCTGCGCAGTGCGTGGCTGCCTGTCCTGGTGCACCCGTGCCACGAGCCACCCATGCTCCAGGCAGCGTGGCAAGGGGGCAGGGAGCGGGCGGGGTGGGGGGGTGGATAGAGGTCGGGGAGTTTTGGGGGTGGTTTGGAGGTGGTCAGGAGGCGGGGGGGTGGATAATGGTTGGGGTGGCTAGAGGGTGGGGAACAGGGGGGTTGAATGGGGGCAGGGATCCCGGGGGGGGGGGAGTCAGGAATGAGAGGGAGAGTTGGATAGGGACACAGGGGGTAATCAGGGGTAGGGAGGCAGGGAGTAATCAGGGGACAGAGAACAGGCGGAGTGGATGGGGTAGGAGGGCCATCAGAAAGGAGAAGGAGGGTTTGGATGGGGCAGGAGTCCCGGAGGGGCTGTCAGGATGCGGGAATCAGGAGGAGTCGGATGGGGGCAGAGCTGTGCCACTCCCTGCTGTTTGGGGAGGCACAGCCACCCCTAACTAGCCCTCCATACAATTTTGGAAACTCAGTGCAGCCCTCAGGCCAAGAAGTTTGCCCACCCTTGCTGTAAACCTCTCTCAAGGCTTTCATGAGCTGAAAATAAATATATATTAATACAAAACCCACAATGTTGTATGCCAGTAAAAGCTGGTCTATAATTCACTGATACACATAAAAAATAAAAAATCACTCAGCAAGTGAAATGAAAATTAAAAAAATCTAACAACTGTACACACTCGGTGCTCCTCCATCAACACCCCCTCCCCCACTAGAGCTACCACCGAACTCCATAACCTGAACTCTTCCAGCACCTGTTTCGTTAAACTCATCACTGTCGCTACCACAAGCGGAGTGGACTTTACCTCCGCTGTTCTTTCTGTACAGCTCAGTGGGGAGAGGATCACACTCGCTCACATACGGGGCGATGGGTGTTATGCTAGAAGGCTGGTATCCTTACTGTGGTAGACAATACAGGTGTAAACTATCTTTTTAACGGCAACCACTATACTTCAGTATAATATTATCCCTAAGAATGTGAGCACTAAAGTTACGCTATAACAACCATACAAGGAAAAAAACCCATCTCAAGAAATAGGTTACCCTTCACCAATAGCGTTTGTAATTAGCAGGTGTTCTCCTAAATGACCTTCTTCATGTAACTCCCCCTCAAGCCAAGAGTACCCAACCACTAAAAACAGCTAAAGGTAAAAGCTGCCGTATGAAGGTCCTAAAAGAAGACGGCAGTGCTGCATGCCTGGAAGGTGTCACTTGTCCGTACCATCTCAAGCATTCAGACAGAGATGGACAGAGATGCACTTGGCTTAATGTTTCTCCCCTTCCCCCTCTCTTGGAGCTGGTATTATGTTTGCACATTTTGCCCCAAGTACCTATAGCCGTTACTGATTTCACATGCTACTTTCCTGCAGGAATCATTTCCATACAGGCCATTCTATTTATGTTACTCACTTCTAATCAGAGAGTGAAAGAATAGCACTTGCTAGAAATTACTTCTTGGTTCACAATCCATTTTCAGGCAGTGCCAACAATAGTACTGCTTAAAGCTAATCCATTTACTCAGCTTACCTGTTACACTCCCATCTCTCTAATAAATGGGAACTTCACTGAACTTGAAAAATGCTTTTAAATGACATGTGGTAACCTCTCTTGGGTCATGTACTTGGAAAGCTGTTGATTTGAATTAAGACACAAGCAAACCAAAATTGTCATACGAGTTTCTCACATACTGCATCTGATATTCAAAAACTACTCAAGCAAAGAATTTGAAAGCTTCTCTCTTTTTTGAGTTACAGCTGGAAGTGGTGTATGCATTACTGCATATAAACTGTTCAATGACTATACTTTGCTTTCAGTAAATGATACCCACGAATGACAGCATAAACAGAGAATCTCTAATGCTCAGGAAACAAGTGTAAAGTACGAAGTTAACCCTAGTGATTTCTCTTTTAAAAATTCTCCCCATTCCTCTATAAACAGGGGAGGGAAAACTATGGCCCGCGGGGCTAGATCGGGCCCATCAAAGCTTTCAATCCAGCCTGTGGGATTGCCAGCGCTGTGGGGCAGCAGTGCTAAGGCAGGCTCCCTGCCTGCCTTGGCCCTGTGCCGCTCCCGGAAGCACCCGGCACCACGTCCCTGTGTCCCCTAGGGGAGGGAGGACAGAGGCTCCATGAGCTGCCCTTGTCTGGAGGCCCCACCCCCAACAACTCCCATTGGCTGGGAACAGGGAACCACAGCCAATGGGAGCTTCAAGGGTGGTACCCACAGGTGAAGGCAATGTGTGGCAGAACCGCCAGCCCCACCCACCCACAAGAGCCACTGCCGGACATGCTGGCCACTTCAAGGAACGGCGCGGGGTGAGGCACGGTGGATAGAAAATCAAAGATCAGATTTTTTTTTGATAAAATGCTTTTTGAGGAAAAAAACCTATCTAAAGATAGTTTTAATTAAGATACATTATAGCTCAAAGATATCTCATCATGCAATAGGGATTATAAACTCTAATTCTACACTATAAGAATATATTTATGTAATGTTTAAGAAAAGTTTTGGAAATGAGTTCCAATAGTTCATGGATTAGAGACCCAATCTTGTGGGGTTCCAGAGGCTTCTGTATAGATTATTAAGGTTAATCTTTCTATCTGCCCAATGGGACTCAGTGCTCAGTCTAGAAGATACCATCAGAGATGCTTAGTTTTCCAGTTCTCAAAGTGTGGATTTGTGTCTCCAAAGATAATATGCTGGTTAACAGCAAAAATGTTTTAAAATAAATAATAGAGAGAGGTGAGAAATAACGGCCCTCAAATCTTTTGTCCCTCTGCAAATTTGTGTACACAGAGTCAATCCCTTACCTCTCTCTAAAAGTGTAAGTTTCAAAAAGTTCAATGAATAGAAGATTGTTGATGGAGGAATAGATCAGGACAAGGAGGTGACGTCTGGAGATAAATGTGAGAAGGGGGGACAGGCAGTAGAATCAAAAGTCAAACTGTTTGAGCAGCATATTCCTAAAGTCTTGAGGTCTTTCTGAGTGTAATCTTCATTGATTTGAGATCTACCCTACCACTGTCTCACTAGAGGGGAAAACCTATAATGGCAGCAGGCCATAAAAGACATTTTAATGAAGATCCTCTATCTGTGGGTAAGACAGGCATGTGTGCAAAATGCAAACAGCGCAACAAAGAAATGCAAGGCCTGGTTGACCAAATGAAACAACATCTCAGGAGGAAGCTTGGTTGAAGATGATGAAAGGAACATGTCTGAACATGCAGGATTTTCAGGTGGGTAAAGTTTTTTATTTCATACTTTTTTCTTAAGGACTGCCTGTCATCCTTCTGGACTATTGTTGAATTCTCATGTTTGAGCAAAAAATATAGTTGTTACGCTATGGTACTATCATTTTAGATGCAGTTCTGATAAAAAAATAAATAGCTGAAATAGGCAGATCTTCCTTTTACAATTTCACCTTTAAAGTGGTACTGTCAGTGAATGCAGTGAGTAATACTAAATGAGCAATATGGTAATAATAATTAAATAACTGCATTGACTTATTTTGTTTAGAAAACTCCATCCTCAACATACAGGATTCTGAAGACTATCCACCTTCAAGATCTCCACAGTTTTCTATAGTTTCAGATTTATCTGCCAATAACATGTTTCAGTCACATCATTTATGTCACACAGCCACAGTATATCACCTGCAGCAAAAAGAAAAAAAATAATCTGCATCATCCAGAAACAACCATACATAAGTTTGTGATAAGAACCAGCAGATTACAAAAAGAGGTAATTGATGAAAAATTTTCCCAGTTTATGCAACAAACTCCCCTTTCTGTATGATTGAGAATCCTCACTTCATTAACATGGTTCAGTCATTAAGATCAGTATAGTCCATCTAACAGAGCAGATGTTGCAGTCAAATTGCTGGATAAAGTGTATGAAAGAGAAATTGAGCAATGTGCAAAAGATCTAGAGGGTGAAATTGTTAATCTGAGTCTTGATGGGTGGAGCAATGTCCACAATGATCCTGTTGTATGTGCTTGTGTGGTAACAGAAGAAGGGCATGTCTTTCTTACAGAAAAAATTGATACACCAGGAAATGCACACAGCAGAATACTTACAAGAAGTAGCAACAGAAGTGATAAAATGTGAAAAAAATTCAAATGTCTAGTATGCAGCTTGATCATAGACAATAATGCGAATGTATTCAAGATGAGAACAAATTATTTAGAAGAGAGTGAAGAGAATCCCAAACTAATAACATACAGTTGCAGTGCTCATTTGATGCACCTCCTAGTCAAAGACTTCAGTGTTCCAGAAATAAAGGCTAATGTTGTTGAAATTGCAAAATACTTCTGTAACAACCACTTTGCAGCAGCTGCTCTGAAAAAAGTGGGAGGAACCAAGCTAATTCTACCACAAGACATGTGATGGAACTCAGTAGTGGACTGTTTTGAGCACTATATCAAGAACTGGCCTACTCTGATGACAGTTTATGAACAAAATCATGAAAAAAATAGATGCACGGTCACAGCCAAAATTCTCATCACTGGGCTTAAGAGAAATGTTGACCACATGCTGAGTGCCCTGAAGTCTATTTCTGTAGTCTTGAACAAAATGCAGGGAAATACCTGTTTTATTGCTGACGCTGTTGAAATTTGGAAGAAACTGAGTGAGATCTTAAAAAGAAAAATATGCAATGACAGAGTTAAATTACAAGCATTAAAAAAACAAATGGGACAAGCACTATCTCCAGCTCATTTTCTTGCAAATATTCTCAATACTGAGTATCAGGGTCAAACCTTAACTGCTGAAGAAGAGGAGCTGGCTATGGCATGGACATCGAGCAATCATCCCTCCATAATGCCAATTATAATAAATGTCAGAGCTCAGGGTGAACCATTCAAGAAATATATGATGATGTTTTAAAGAAAGTCACACCAGTGAACTGGTGGAAGTCACTTAAGCACTTAGATTCAGAGACTGTTGAAGTGATAATCTCACTTTTAACATCAGTAGCTTCTTCTGCCGGAGTAGAAAGAATATTTTCCTTTCTCTGGACTAATTCATTCCAAACTGAAAAACTGTTTGGGACCTGAAAAAGCAAGAAAGCTTGTTTTTCTTTTCCGGATTATGAACAAATAGGAAAATGAAGGTAAAGATGACTGAGTTAGCTGCAGAAGCCAATATTTTAAGTTGACCTGGCTGACATAGTTGATTTAATTTTTGTTTTTTAAAATATTTAATTTACCTATTTTAGTTAAAAACAACTGTAACAAAAACAAATGTTATTTTAAAAAACATCAATGTTTAACTAAATTCAAAAATTCACATGCTTGATTTGTTAAAATATGTTTGCTGTTGAAGAAAAAAAATCTAGAATACATAACATTGTTGTTTTAGTTAAATAAAACTATTTAAATGTCTGTCTGGTGATGTTCTCCTCCTAATACAGCATGGCAAGAAAATCCTTCCAATTTAACCTGTTAAATTGGATATAGTTCACCTCCTAATGACTTCATAAATATCAGCTTCAATTACATTTGGTAACTGAAATAACTAAACATTTCATTTTCTGATATAGCTATAAAACTAATCCGAGAAGTTTTCAAAATAAATCACTTTAAAAATGTATAGTGTGTACCTTCTAAAAATGAAACCTACATCTGTCTCTGAGTTGTGAAGAATATATATTAAGGTTATAACAACCAACAAGAATGCACTTTATGTAGAAATCCATGATTAAATCGAGTCTTCCTGACTAGTGATATAAATCATGAATTAAATCAAATCCATCCTGGGGCCAAGGTAAGCAAGGAGCCTGCCTTAGCCCCACTGCGTGCTGCTGCCATCCCAGTGCCCCTTGTGATAAGCAGTACCGGGCCAGAGCCCTCACCCTGAATCCTCTTACACCCCATACCCCAATCCCCTGCCCTGCCTTGAACTCCCTGATGCACCCCTCCTGAACCCCAGCTCCCTGCCCCGAGTACCCTCCCGCACTCCAACATTATGGCCTGAGCCCCTTTCTGTACTCTGCACCCCTTCCTGCACCCATGACCTGAGCTGCCAATCCCCTGTCCTGAGCCCTAGGCCGTATCCCACACCTCTCCTGCATGCCAACCCCTTGCCCTAAGCCCCTTCCTGTACACTGCACCCCCTCCCACACACCGCATTCCCTCCTGCACCCCAACGCACTGCCCCAGCCCTATATTCATGGCCCTGCATATAATTTCCCCACACAGGTGTGGCCCTCAGGCCAAAAAGTTTGCCCACCCCCGCTCTATAAGCTTATCAATTAGAACAGCTAAATTTTGCTGCACTCAGGAAACAAAGGGAAGAAGTCAGCTGCCTCTGCAGTAGTTAAAAATAAAAGGGCATTTAGCAGGTTTTGATTCAGGTTCAGCTATTTTTACAAAAATGGTATTTTTACAAAAACGGTATTTTTTGCCACTTCTAAAAATCACCTTATATTGTATTTTGCCTGCCTTGATTTTTCTTACGTCCTCACTGACGCAGAAGAGTCTGCCAAAATGTTTTTGGCAGAAACACTTGCAGCTTCTTGCAAGTGGTTCTGCCATTTCAGCCCTTAGTATTATCCTTCTCAAGTCCTTCAACCTTACCTCCATTCTCACAACCTACTGCAAGCTAAAGGCAAGAATAAAGAAGCAGCAGAAGATGGAGTGGGGCCCTTCTTTGGCCTTGGATAAGCAGCATCTTCTGTGCCCGCAGACTGTAAGAAGTAGCATTCTCGGGGAAATATGGGTAGGTGAAAGGCCTGCCTGAATTGATCCCTGCAAGAACTGATAAGTTACAAACTTCAATGACTAATGAATATGAAACAAAACTAACCTGGGTGACAGATGAGGAAACCAGATCAAATGTACTGCAAAGAAAACCACCACCACACTTTTCCAATTAAAAGCCACTTCTTACAACAAAATCTTAGTCTAAAGAAAACATCTATCTATCCCCTGTAAGAGACATAAGTGAAGACTTTGGACAAACAGACCCATGCCTGTAATATGTTGGCCATTCTTGACAGACAGATGGACACTCATGCAGCCTCCTGACCCCTTTATTATGTAAAGAGTGGATACAGAGGCTGGAATACAAACAAACCCTGCGGAAGACTTTCTTTATACAGAAAATTGCTACCTGACACTGGTGTTCAATCAGTCCAGTGGCAGTGTGATCAAGAGAAACAATTACTGTAAAGTGACTACTGAATGTAA
Organism: Dermatemys mawii; assembly: GCA_007922305.1. Classification (NCBI taxonomy): domain Eukaryota; kingdom Metazoa; phylum Chordata; order Testudines; family Dermatemydidae; genus Dermatemys; species Dermatemys mawii. The sequence continues at coordinate 55,908,601 of ML677333.1, read as the reverse complement.
TTCTCTGGGAAGGAACTCTGAGGACCACAGGACAAAAGGAAATTTAACTCTCGGGGAAAAAGTTCCATCCTTTCAAATTCTGAGGAGCACAGCTGCACACAGACTGGTGAAGCAAGTCTTTCCAGATGCTGGCATGGAAACAGAATTACTGTTCCCCACCAAACTTTGGATCAACTTAAAACAGTACATTTTCCAACTTTCAGAACATTGCATTGACCTCTTTATTTGTTGGTAAAGACAGAAGAATATTAGCATACCAGTGGCATCGAAAGATCAAAAGGACTAAATGAGTATTTTCGTGTGTATATTCATATGTATTTAATTTAAGATTTTGAAAGTTTTTTCTGTTCACCAAGTGCTTAGCTCTGGAAATTCCATCTAAATATTTATTTAAAATATTCATCTGGGTTGATATGATAATAAAGTTAATTACCATAATAGTAATGTTGAATCTCATTCGTTGTTCACTTGCTTATAGAACAGAGTTATTTCTAATAATAGATTCTGTATTTAGATTTAATTGCTTCTTATTTTACATTACCTTTCCACATTATCATAACAAATTCTGATTGATAGCTATCCTCATGGTCAGAACCCACAGAGAACCACTCTTAGCCTATTACCTCCCTTCTTTGCTACCACATATGCTGGTCATACAGCTCAATATTTTATAATAATGCAGAGTCTTATTTTTAGACTACTTTGGTCAGTGCACTTTGTACATCTCTCACTGCATTATATTAAGAACCACGAAGCTACGGTTCAATGCTGATTCATAAGCATAACTTTGCAAAATATAATTTTGCTTTATTGCATTGCTATTACTGTATTAAAAACCAAACATAAAAGAGGTTTAAATAAAACAAAAACCACAATTTACCAAAAAAAAAAAAATAAAGGTTGTTAAGGCTTCCTTTCAGTCAGAGCTGCAAAAGTGCATCACTAATTTACAATCTAGCAACTGTAAAACAGAAATTAACATATGGACAATTTGCAAAACAAGTTACAAAAAATGGTGTTTTGCAGCTTTTATTTCACAAGGAAATTCAGCTCTACAGTTCCTGAATTTCTAGCTATGAGTACTAATTAGTCATAATCTGAAAGGCTCGGGCCTGGGGAGTAAGCAGGGAAATGTTCCAGCAGCAGAGAGCCATTGGAGCTTTTTCCTGCTGCATCTCCTTCCCAGCAGTACCAGGTTTACAATGGCACCACCTGTGCTTAGCCCACACTCAAAAGGGGCCCCGGTGCCCACACCGTGGCCTCACCCCCCTGCTCTGCCTACACTCTGCCCAAGGCCCCTCCCAGCCTCTTCCCCCTGAGCCCCTACCTGCCACTCGCTCCTCTCTGACCCCTCTCCACCTTGCTCCTCTTCACCCCCTCCCTCAAGTGTGAGTGGTAAGCAGAGCCTTAGAGGGAAGGGGCCAAGCTGGAGTGGGGCCTTGGAGCAGAGGGTGGGTGGAGAGGTGCCTCAGGGCGCAGTGCAGGGAGGCAGAGCCATGTTCTGGGCACCAGCGCCCACAAAAGGTTAATCTTTCCCTGCTGCCAGAGTCCTTCCCTTTAGTGGGAAAGACTTTAGCAGCTCTCTGGCAAGAAGAAGCTTCAGCAGCAAAAGCCTTTCCCCATTGCCTCAGCCTTTCCCCACCGCAGGGAAAGGCTCTGGCAACAAGTCACTACACTGCTAAAAACAGCAGTCTAGAGAGGGGAGGCACTGCCTGGGTGTGTAGGGTACATACCCACTGGCTTCAGGTGGGTCTTTAATCCCTTCAAGCAATGCCTCTCTGACTACACTGCTATTCACACCCAGGCAAGGAGTATGCAGCATATGTACTCTACACGCCACCATAAGGAGGGTGCAGTGTAGCTCTACTCTTAGTGGAGGTTCTCCAAATAACTATTCTCCTCCCATAGGAGGGGATGGTTTATGCCCAAGTTTTTAAAACATCACTTATTAGTTTCCCATTACCTAATGACCATGAATTGCATACAAACTTCCTGACTCCTAAATCAGTTAAAAATTGCACAGCATCTATATACACATTTGCTCCACATCTGCCAAATACAAATTATACTTTCTTCTGTGTACAGATGTACTTGAAAGTAGTAACTTATTAATGGAAGAACAAATAGGATTTCAGACATTTCAGTTTATTAAAAAAAGCTTAGAACAAAAGTATAATAAATCATACATATACAAGTACAGGCAATGTTGAAAAACTGGAAAGGAATTGAGAAAAGAATAATTTCAAGGTCTAAAAGGCCAGTCTCACAGTGAGGGAGTTAAGACATTCAATCTATCTAGATTATTTAAGAGAATATTGAGAGGTGACTCAGTGATGATCCATAACTACTTACACAAAGAGAAAATTTCTCACAGTGGTGGATCTCTTTAATTTAGCAGACAAAGATATAACAAGATCCAATGGCTGAAAACAGAAGCTAGACCAAATGAAAATGGAAAGAACTTTTACCAGTAAAGGGAATCAACCAAGAGTACAACTTGCCAAGGGATATGATCAGTTCTCTATCACTTGCTGTCAGCTTGAGATTGGATGACTTTAAAAGATATGCAGTAGCTCAATCAGAAGTTACAGTCCTGATGCAGAAGTTACTGGGTGAAATTAAATGGTCTATATTAAACAAGAAGTCAGACTAGATTACCATAATTTTTCCTTCAGGCTTTAAAAATCTATGAACTCCCATCTACGCATTATCAGAACTCAAAAACAGTTCTGTAATTACCAACACTACACACATTTTTGCAGTTAACATCAACCCAAAGAAAAATCTTTCATTAGAATCACCAAACATGGCATGAAAGGAGGCATTTTCCTGAACAATGATACAAGTGTCAGTGCCTGGGATGTGGGCAATCTTGCCTAGTGCTTAGAGCAGGAGTCAGCTGACAGGCACCAGAGCTGAAGGGTCAAAGCTGAAGTCAGAAATCAAGGCCAAGAGTCAGCTTACCAGGAGTTTGGTAAGGCAGGGGCAAGTTGGGGCCAAAGCAGGATGTAGGGGTGGGGGCAAGGCAAGCAGGACTGTAAACAAGGCAGGGGCAAGTGCGGCTATGAGTGAATGCTGTTCAGAAGCCACTAAACTGCTGCTGGAATTAAGGGCCGGCCTGCTGATTCTTCCAGCCAATCAGGCAGCCTACTGCAGGCCAGCTGCGCTCATTAGATTGCACAGAGACTGGCTCTGCTGCAGGCCCTGATTCCTGACAACGAGAGTTCATTAATCATTCCAGAACAAAAAGACACACATACAAAATGCATGTGAACCTAATGTAACTTCTCCACTTCGCATTACCACTATAGTAACTTACTATTCTTTTGCCAACATTGCTTTGCAGTTGATCAATAACAACTGCATAAAGTGCATCTACTTTTTTACTGTGGATAAAGAAAGATAAAAAGTCAGAGGAGAGGTCACTTAAAATCTACCATCTAGCTATCAAATGATCTTTTGTTCTCCTTAATTGTGCTGAACTCCTACTGATTTATATGTACTGTATGGATTTCCCCCTCCGTGTTTTTAAAGAACAAAATCTATTCTTGAGACTGACAGAATTTTAATATCTGACTTTTCTTTTTACTGGGCATACTTTCTGCTTTGCAGTCAGCTTGGACAATAAAACTAGACTGGTCAGCACTTTCACTTTCTGGTTCTCACGCACTAGCCTGATACTATTGTCTGTATTTTCAACTCTGGAATGCTTAGTTTTGTTTAATATTCTTCACTGCAACTAATTCTATTTACCCTTTTGTAATATCTCTTTTTAAAATAAACTTTGTTGTTGTTGTTATTCTTATTTATTTGTACTGCAGTAACTCCAATCATGGATGAAGGCCCCACTATGCTAGGTGCTGTACAAACACACTCAGCAAAAAGATGCTCAATTAACGAGCTCAGTTAAAGTAAGCAGACAATGCCCCTTTTGCATTCACTGGTAATATACACAGAGGTAAAAGAACTGCACTACTCAGAGACCTCAATGACATATAGCACACACTGATCTCTAGATCTCTCTCTTTACCACACATACACACCTCATCTCCCACCCACTCCTTGTTGAGGTTAAACTGCATGTGCAGACACACTGGTTACTTGAATCAATTTCATCAAAGTTGCTGTTCAATAAGATGAACTGTATTTGACTCCATCATATTTCTACATTAATGTCCATTTAATCTGATCTCTTTATTATACTCAATAGTAAAGCACAATTTTCAAATTTGCAGTAAATTATTCATAGAAAAATCTTTCTGGTGACTTCCCCTCCCCTTAACAAGAAAACAGAAAAATAACTATTCCTTTCTTTCATTTTAAGAGAACAAGCTTTTTCTTAGTAATAAAAGGATCATATGACAATAGTTTTGCAGTGAAGCTCTTTGGAGTCAATCCAATTTCTATACAAGTACTGCCATCTTGACAACAAAGCAGCCTTATTGAAACAGGCAGGCCTCATCTTAATTCTGGCACCACTGAATGGAGAGTACACACTGGCCAGGGAACAATGAACCAAGAAAAGAGTTATAAATCTCTAGTGACAACTGCACCCAAAGAAAAAGAAGATGCACTATGATAGCATTGTTTGCCATACTCCTTCAGATGACCACTTTCAAACAAAAGATTGCTTTTTACACAGAAAAAAGAATACTCTTTCCAGATTTTGCATATGTATACACCTCCATCAACAATCCAAAACCATTATCCATTATTTCAGTAGGAAAATTTGCAACAGATCTGTATAGGAGAAAATATCCCATCATATTATTTCTTTTCTTCCCTTCCTCCCTTCCCTCATCAAAACAAGTCAGTTAGAACTTTCTAACCTATCTTAATTCCCAGGACACATATAACTGGACTACTGTGCAGTCCCAGAAAAAAATACAGTATCTAGGCTTTATTCACTTTGCATTACTTATCCTTCCTCAATGCAGTCTAGACTCTTTTCCTGCAGAGATAGACTCACTGTAGGAATTCTGTCTTGGGTTCCAATCCTGAAAATACTCATGCATGTGAGTAACTTTACTCACATGAGCAGTCCCTACATTTATTGGTTAATTCAGGCAGGAAATAAAATGAAAGCCTCGAGTGGTGTGTTTTAATCCATCATTAAAAGAGAGCAGTAGACACTTCTGGTAAAGGAAAAGAAGTCACAAGATGCCTTAAATACCTTAAAGAACAGATAAAAGTATTCTCCCACCTACTAATTGTCTTCTCCAGATGAATTTTCTAAATGGAGAAGAAATAAATAATAAACGTACACAAGGTGGGCAGAGGGGGAAGGAAGATTTCAAAAAGTGGACACAACTGTGCATCACATCCTCATGTTACGTAGTAGTGATGTGAAAAGCCCCATTACCATTGATGGCACTACTCAGGTGAGTATGTACCACTTAGCATAAAGGATTGAATGATTTTGGGCCTGATTCTCTTTTCCCGAAGGCCCCTTTTTACACTGCTTTGGTAGTGCATGTAAAATTTAAGCCCCCTCTAGTCTGCCACACAAAGGAGTCTCGGTGTAAATAAGAATCTGGCCCTGTATGATAATAAATTAAAGCATTTCTCTTTGGGTATCAAGTCTGATTTTAACAGTGCTTGCAGTAGTTCTGGGAAGAGATGTCACCTTGGACCTGTCCTGATGTAGGAGAGTTAACTTTTTTAAACGACTGCAGCTCTTGAGACTGCTTTCCTTATGGGATGGGTAGAAAAAGCCAGCAACGCCCTCACCCCTCCTCCAACCCCACACACAACTCCCCCACCCCCAACCTTGTGAAACCTGAGAAACAGGCTAGCTCAGTCCATGAGTTCTAGCATAATATTCCTTATAACCTTTCAAGCATTTACTCAGGCAAATGTCAACTGAGAATACAAGTATCTGTAACAGAGGAAACCAAATACAAGCACTAACAAAAATTAAACCCAGTCATATACTCTGGCAAAATCAGTGTGTAAAGCTCTGCTTGTTAGTTCTGGTAAGAAATTCAGGAAAGTACTAGCTAAAAGCCTTTTCCAAAATACTAAATTGGAGCCAAATCATTTAGGGAGGCATTTTCAAAAACACAAAAGGGCAGCTAGGTGCCCAACTTCCACTAAAAGTCAATGTGAGCTGGGATCCTAACTCACTGTGCATTTTAAAAGTCTCCCTCCCTATTGTCCAAATGGTGATCGTAGAAAGCACTACGAAAAGCAGCTAAATTTGAGCCATTTCTGCTATTGTGTGGTTGCTAAAATCTCATAAAGCCAGTGCTCATTCACATATAAACTTTTTTTGAGAAGGGGGGAGGTTAAAAACAGAATTGGTATATACATATTTTTTACACATATCACACGTATACAGGAGAGGTAACGGAAACTTCACACTTTCTAAATAGCTTTCAATTCACACCCACAAAAAAGGAATTATTTCCCCCCCACTAAATTGCAATATCTTGGCAGCAAATACCAGAACAAAAGTTTAATCTTTCTAGACTAAGTCTGCAAAGTTGGATAATGTGAATGAGACCATTTTATGGGTTTTTTCTTTCAGTTAGTAATTGGGCTGAGAGGAAATTAAAGCAAGTTGCAGAGCTAATGAACAGATTTTCTCAAGCCAGCCATTTTGCAATACAGTAAGAACATGGCTTTCATTTTCTGATTAAATTAGCTTCATGCTCAGGTTGCTTGTGAGAAGAGAACTCTGAGTGTGCGGTCTGCAATAGTTGTCTGTAACTAATACATTAATCTGTATTTTTAAAAGATGCAAAAAATTAAAGGCATTAAAGGCATGACAATTTTTGAAAAATGCTATGGAGAGCAAAAGAACTAAAAAACCAAACCATACATAGTTAGCAAACTGGCATTTGGAATTGGAATTGATTTGTGTATGCACACTGTATTTGCAAGAGAAAGTGCTCTGCCCCCCATTCTCTAGAATGAGGGGCATGGTAGATGGAAAGGCAGACTTGTTCCATGCTTGACAGGCTCTTCCACCCCCCACCAAAAAAACCCAACCAAACCCACAACCCTGACACAAAAAGGTGACCCAAGGCAATAATTACCCAATCAGCTAATAAGGGCAAAAGGTTATCTACAACAGCCAAAAAGCTGCTAACATTGTTACTTAAAGATTTCTGCCTTTGTTTGACAGTCTCAATAATATCAACTTTTAAGGAAAAGTTGTACCCAGAGAACAAATCAAGGTCCTACTGGGAAAGAGAGAGGGAGAGAGAGAGAGAATGAGAATGGCTAGAAAAGGCCTCAACAGTCAAATTAAAAACAAAACAAAATCACAACTTTATTTAGTACAAAGTGTTTTTAGTCAGAGCTGAGCTACTAAATTCCTCCGACCTACTTCAGCTCAAAGCTTGGAGAGAGTTAACCACGGCCACCACAAACACCACTGAGTGCAGCATATGCAAACCCATAACTGATCCATTTGATTAAAAATCCTTCCTCACCTGTGATTCTTCACTACCTACCACTCTAAAAAACATAATCTTAATAATGTTATCATAACAAACTACAGTACTACAGAAGGGGATTTTACCCTTACTCTCAAGTCCAACATTATAGTCGCTATTCTTCAAGCCAAAAAGGAGAAGATGTAAGTGGTTTGGAGCCAGTCAACTTTGCTCCTTACTCAGACGGGAGAGGTCACTGTTGAGAAATGTAATGCCTAGCCAAATAAATAAACTAAAAGAAAGTGAGTAATCTCCAGGATTTATCAAGTGTCCCAAGACTGCATTAGGACAGTCAGTGTAAAGGAAAAAAGAAGAGAGGGTTTAAACTAATGGATATTTTGAAAATTTTCACAGGAGGTACTTAAGTACACAATACAATAACATTATGAAATCTACTGCAGCTGATTTAGGGATTCCTGAAAGCAAAAAACCAAACCAAACCAAAAAGTTTTAAACAAAGAGATAGTAAGTAGTGACCAGCTTTATTAACATAAGCAATTAAATGCTTTAAAAATTAGCACTTTTAAAGACCTAACTTCTTGTGGTTTTGATTACATTTTAAGCTTATTAGGTTCATTCATCCCCACTAGGGTAAATTCACATAGATAGACTGAGACAGGGATGTCTGGGAAATAAGACAGATTGATATGATACTAAATATCCATGTTACACTCCATCAAAATATTAAACAAGTTAAGAATTAAAGAAAAAAACTGAAGTTATCTCCCAAACTACATCCTAAACTCACTTTATTGTGCCTAGATATTGCATAGTAGAGGAACAGACTACAGCTGTTGAATACAAACTGCACACAGCCTTTTATGATTACAAATTGCCAAAAAGGTAAATTAAGGGTATTTCTTCACTGCAAAGTTACCCTGAGTTATAACTGGAGCATTGCCCCTAACTTGACTCCCACCCACCCACAAAAATTTTGACCTCAACCGTGGTAGTGCTAGTTGATCTGTTGGGGAAACAGTCTGACATTCGAGCTAAGATATGCTGTGTGGATTCAGCTTAAAACATTTTATTTGACTTGGAGACTGGATCGCTAGGGGGGGATAGGGAATCTTTCACCTCTAGACCTGAGCTAGGTTACATCCAGCCAGGACAGGCTGTTTAATAATCTACCATTAAATGAACCTGTAGCACAGCCAATGCATTGCAACGGGTATTTCAATGCCCTCCGACACACACAGAGTAATGCTTTAAAGCAATCTTAGTTGTGGTATGTGTGAAATGAGTTGGTGGTCTCAATTCCATTCTTAGTAAACCAGACTCTGATTGATAAAAACTCCTTCTATAGTTGACAATCTCATCCGAAATGTCAAGTAGGGAGCTGGCTTGGAGACTGAACTACCCTTTCACCCGTGAGATGCCTTCCTGGAGACAGAGTATCAGAGGGGTAGCCGTGTTAGTCTGTATCCACAAAAACAAGGAGAAGTCTGGTGGCACTTTAAAGACAAACATTACACTGCTGCTGCAAGTGCTGTACCTCGCCTGTTGCTGACCAGAGGACTTCATTCTCCAGGCCTGTCAAACCAGCACCTTTCAATGAGCAATACATTTGCCCCTCCCTTTTTTTTTTTTTTTTTTTTTTTAAACATCCAATTATTTCTGAGTGAGAAGAGAAAAACAGAGACAGGCACATTCCAGTCACTGGAATTCCTATGACAATTTAAATCAATTAATTCAAGGTTTACTCCAAGACTGTAGAAGGTGGGGGGAACTGTAGGAGAAGCCATCTAATACTCTTAAGACACAAGCATGTAAAAGTACACACAACTTGTATTTGCTTATAACAATTTCTTTGTTAAGAGGCAGGCTTTTCCACTAATGGAATCTATAGGAGGAGGAGAAGAAACCAAATACATGTATGGAGGGGCCACCATACTTTATTATAAAAAAATTAAAATACATTTACTTCCCGTTTGAGACTCTGTATGCCAGGTTCCAACATGGACTAAGTTATCACAACTGAATTATGATAAGATTAATTATGAACTCCTTGAAAGAGAGTGGTTTCTTGTGTTAATAGTGGTTATCCTTAACTAAAGCAGCTCTTGAGACTGTCATTTTAATTTCATGTGCCAAGCAGTTTAATCCTTAAAGACACTTAAAATATATAACTCCTAAGGGGTGCTGGCCCTACCCCCATTCATTTTGTACTCCCCCATTTACCTTCCCTTATCAAACCAAAATGACCGCAATGGAACTACTCACACTCTTAACTTTAAGCATCTAAGTGCTTGCAAGACTGTAGCAGAAAACAATTTTTTTTCAGAAATGTCTTCCATTTTTTAGACTATTTGTTAGTTTGTTCCTATAAATTCCCCCCAAATCTTGTGAAAAGCCTATAAAAAGTGGAGTCTAAAATTCTAAATAACTGATGTCATTGGTGCACGTTAGCCCCATTTGACATGCCCTTTTGTCTTGATTTGAAAGGACTCAGAAGAATATCCTGTGTTAAACCAAAGATAAATCAAATTCTAGATAAGTCACACTAGTGGATCCACAGTAGGAGAAGTTAAAATTAAAAGCAAGAAAACTTTTGCTGTTCTCCTGCTTTGAATAAACTACTCTGGATAGAAGTTATAACTCAAGGAGAGTAACGAGCTGTGACCTCCATCCACATAAGGAAGTTAATAAAATAGTTAAACATGAAAACTGTATTTAAAACCAAAGAAAACAGAAAGGTGACAGTAAGTCAAATACAACTAACCACTGAGTAATCCTCTAGAAATAGTCTTAGATTTAAAAGATGTTCTAAAATCCATTCAATTAGATTTAAATGTAGAAATTACTTCTATCCAGAAGAAATAATTTCATCTATCTCTGTAGAGTATTCACTCTACCGTGATGCAATTATAATTATTAATATGTATTCATTCTGAAATGCACTAAGTATTTTGAAGTATCTGTTGCCCAAAAATTGTATTAAAAATAGCAACTCTGTTTTGTAATGCACAGGAAAAGAATGTATTGAAGGTCATTTAGAAACACTACAGATTTCCTCTAAACAGGGTCAGAGTTAATCCATCCATCATGTTGCATATCTTCAACAGAATGAGTCACAAAATGTCAACGTAGATTCCTGGATTGCTGACATCCCTGTCTGGATAATGGGATCATTTAATCCATCTGGCAACATAAGTCTTGGAGGATAATGTAGTCCTTTCAGGATATTGCCAGACACCACGAGAAAGACATGAAACGTCCTTCATAGATTAGAATGGTTTAGATATAAGACACTGTACAAACTTTTTCCTGAGAATGAAAATATATTTCTAAGTGGTCAAAAGATTATGATTGAAAGAAGAGGGAAATGACTGCTTTAAATGAGCTCATTTTTGTATGTGGGACACAATCTAGGGCTGATATATGCATCTCATCTTACAAAAGAAACAACATAATTCCAACAAACTTAACCCTCCTACTGAACTGAAAGTCATGAGACAGGAGAGGTAGAGTTGTAAGCTATGAAAATGCTTCTTTCAAACATTCAACTGAAGTTTTAATGAGGACTTGTAACATCATATTGGAGCATTCTGGGCTCAGATGTTATCGTACAGGTAAGCAATTACGAGGTACAGCTACAAAATGATGAGAAATAGCTGGGTGCAGTTGAAGACTGCTGCAGAAGAGGAAAGGTTACATGGTAAGTAGTGCTAAAACTTGAACCTAAGTGACTTCCTTTTCAGGCCTTGGGGGAAAAAATGTCTATACTGGAATTTTACAATAACATCATAAAAAAAAGAGGAATGTATCTTTCCAACTGTAGTGAACCTGTTTTAATAGAGTTCCGTTTTCTCCACTACTTGCAGTATCTCAACTGAGACTTAAGTAAACTTTCACTTCTTCATCTGAACCATTCAGAGGTTCTAGCTCTAGAGGGATCTTGGATAAAATATGATTGCTTGATGTTGGCAGAGCTATGATCAGAAGCCTCTAAAGGCTCCTGGATCTTATTGACTTGGCTAATCTGTTAGAAAAAGTGCTCTGGCCTGAATGTACAGGGCTTGGAAGAGAACTACTACTCCCCTGGTAGGCTAGAACCTATTTGGACTCCCACTGAGGGACCTGTGCTAGGCAAGGTGCTTAAAGGTTCTTGTGCTTTAAAGACCTATATATAGCTCTTATAGTGAGCCTCTGCAAACTATCATAGAGGTTCCACACACCCAAGAGTGAAAGTAATATTAAACTCTTACCAGCTCAGGGCTCAGAAAGGGGTGGGGCTTGGCAGAAGGGGTGGGGTTAGGGGTAAGCCTTCCCCAGCCAGCCCAGCCATGTTGCCTGGCCCACACTGCCCAGGGCTCGTGTCAGCAGCCAGAGTGGCCGAGAGCCCTGGGCCCTTTTAAATCACCAGCCCTGGGGCAGCTGCCCTTTTCACTGCCCCCCACCCCCCACAGTGGTCACCCTGCCGGTAGGATCCCTACCAGCAGGGTGGCCAACAGGGGGGAAAAAGGGGCAGTGATGTTAAAGCGCTGCTGTGGCAGCACCTTAAGGAGGGTCCTTTGTCCCCCGTCAGTGGTAGCGCTTTAACGTTGCTGCCTCTTTTGCCCCCTTCCCCCTCGTCAGCAGCCCTGCCAGCAGGGTCCCTACCAGCAGAACTGCCAATGGAGAAGAGAGAGGTTGGAAAGGAGCTGCAACGTTATAGCTCTGCCATGGCAGCGCTGTAACGTTGACTGCGTATGGGCTGGTACCGGCTTCTTACCGGTATGCCATACCAGCCCACTTTCACCACTGCCCACACCAACACCTTGGAACTCTGTCAGGAGCGTCTACTAAAAATTCAACACTGAGATAGTTGTCTACATGCTTCCACACAAGGTAGGAGGTCTGTAAATCATCCAGAAAAAGAATGTGTAAATATCATTCACCTTTAACTGGTCTATTAAGATCACACCATATTAGACAACACCACGTGAGTGATTATGTATGCCATATGTCCTTGAATTTCTAAACTTAAATTTTGCTGGCATAAAGGACACAGAAGGGAAGATGAAGAAGCTCTAGAATATACAAGACATTTTGAAATGGTCTGGTTGAAGTAGGAGTGGCCCTGAAAGAAAAGGGAATATGCTTATTTTCTCGTCTTTAGAACCAGCCAATTTGCTGTGTATATCAGAGATGCTGAAGGATGTTGAACTGGTTATATGTCTTGTGAAAATGCAACACTAACTCCAAATGAACAAAGTAGCTGAAAAGGATAAAATTGTCCTAAAAAATTAAAGCGGGGTAGGTGAGGGAACTGTCTTTAAACACTGTACAAGAGATTTTCATCACAGAAGGAAGAATGGGTTATAATGAGGAAGTCAGATAAGATACATCCTTGAGGGCCTTCTCTGGAAAAAACCTGCTTTCAGTTTAAGCTCTTTGAAAAAAGGGAGAGGATTTTTAATAGGCAGGTTGGTTTGTTTGTTTGTTTTTAGTCAGAAAGCTCTGAAGTATCACACATTTTATTTATTTTTTTTCCAGAGACCTTGGGAGTACCTATACCCTTGATTAGGATAACTTATTTGGGAACTGATATGGCCCCAACTCTTGGTATTTAGTACTTTAAATGGTGAGATTAGATGGAAGAGGCAAGCTGAAACAGCAATAAATGTATTTAACTGCACCATTTGGTCAGAGAATCACATATATTTAGGATTATCCTTTTCAGGGGCTTAATTTGGATTCAAACCCTGATCTGGAGGTCTTCTTAGAAGATTTTCAATTCCTACTGGGAGAACCATGTGAAAGATTGGGAGCAACATCCACTCAACCTGCCTCAAGAGCAGGAAAGGACTGGTGGAAAACTACTTCTGACTGCAATATACCTTGAGAAATAATGCTTTATTTTATATATTTATTTGGTGAGGCCTCATTCCTTACTGCCAGAATACAGCTAAGAAGAAGCAACAGTTACTGGCAGGCGGTATGGTACAAACTCCTAGCCTCTTGCTTCATAGCTTCACATAGCCGCTAAAAATGGAATTAGACAAGGAGCAGGACCCCAGGAGAGAAAAATAAAAAACAGTATTTTGTTATTATTTTGCTATCATAAATCACTCTGGTTCACCATTTCAAGACTGAGGGGGCTTGTTTTCACTATTGTTTTGCCCACTTGTAAGATAGAAAGGGACGGGCTTCAATGAGGTAAAAGAGTCCAGGTGCTAAGACACTCCGGAGCACAGGACATAACCTCAGCCAACTACTTGATTTTTTGCACAGTATCTATATTACTACCCCCCACATCATCTTGCTTAGGAATAATGAGGCACGTGGGCAGTAAATATGGTAAAAATGAAAGAATACAGAAGGTCTACTACTGAGCCCTGCCTCCTTTATAAACCATTTTGCACTTAGGGACCTGTCTTAAAGTAACCATAGACTTAAGTGTTCAAGGTACGCAAGCACCACCAAAGGAAGTTCCAAGTTCTGTCTCTTCTTTATAACTGGATCACAGACAGATAGCTGTCAGTCAATCCAGCATGGAGGGCACATGGAGTGTGTGAGCAACTGGGAGATGGAGTAAAAGAAAAAACCAAGTACAAGTGTGAAGACTCTCTGCAAAGCCAACTCTGATGGTTGCCTGCACATCACCCCATTGAGGCAGCTTTCTACCCCTTATCTGAACTTTCTTACAGATTTGGTGACTTTACGGAATCAGGCAGAATTAGTTCAAAAACTGCTCTGCTCCTCGCTCCAACCTGATCTTGAAGGAAAGGCAGGCTGGTGTCAGGTGCTAAAAATCCTTTGCTGACTCTTCCAGAGCATCCCCAGTCTTCTCTGCAGTAAAGCAGAAGGCAGCTAAACCACTAGTGGAGGTAAGCACAGGGAGAACACTTCTAATGCAAAGGTAATCTGCCTCAAGTACTGCACTCTATCCCAAATGCAAAATGCAAGGGGAAAACAAAGAGAAAAAGAATCCCTTTTAAGGAGGTTCCCATAAACCCTGATCCAACCCCCCGTGAGGTCAATGGAAATCTTTCCATTGCTTTCAGTGGGGCCAGGATTAGGCCCAAGGAGAACAGAAGTGGAAACATCTGCTCTCTTCCATGAAGAAGGACATACTGGGGGAGAGTGTTCTCAGTTCAGCAAACATGCCAGCAGGAGGAGCTTTATGAATGTGTTTATACTAACCATTTTTTCCCCTTGTAATTTCCTACCATCGCTAGCAACAGTGAAAGATCTAGTTTTAACCAGCATGTCATCTAAGCTTGCTAAAGCTAAGACTAAACACATTGGTTAAAACACTGACAGCTTGTCTACACTAGCATACCTGTGGTGGAGCTACACTGGCAGAGACAAGTGCAGGAAAACTTAAGAAAAAGAGAAGGGCGAGGACAAGGTCTCGGTTTTGAAAGGAAATAAGGAATTCTGTCTCCATTCCACTAGAATGAACAAAAATACCCAAGAGTTACAACTGTATCCACAGTAGATGATACAAAGCTGGAGAAACATCTTTTATCAGACTCAATATCAGCAGAGTATCTCCTGAATAAAGTATTTTTTTCTGTGAAATACACCAAACGAAAAAGAGTAGTAACATAACAGTGACTATGTAAATGACCTGGGTAACTTTATTCTGATAGCACCACTGGAATGGACAGCCCTCTTCAGACATCTAAGACAGGGTCCCTGCGCATAAAACTTGCATTCTAAATTACACATATAACAAAAAAGAAGGGTGGATAATAAATTAATAATTTTGGGAAAAAATTAAAAATCAGATTTTTTATTTAATTATTTAAATTATACATTTTTCTTTTTAAAAAGTAAACCTGCTTAAAATGAAATTTGAATTTAATACAAAACATGCTAAGGTCTAAACATAAAATCTCTTAAAACAGCTAAATAAAAGATAAATATGCTAAATCCACAAGTCTCTATCAAAAACTTTGAATTAAAGGTTGCTTTTCTACATAAAGAAAAATATGGGGAAACAAATTTGAGGTCATGTTTTATAAATATGGCACAACAGGTCAGGTATTGTATTAAGGACTTGTTTTGTTTAATAAAAATAAATTGTATATGTTGTTTTTGTGCATTTAATTAAATTCCAGTTACTGCCCCATTACAACTTGACACAAATCATGAGCAAAAAGTTAATTATCTAGTAAATAAGCAATATATCATTCACCATTTTCTAATATACTAAGAATGTACAATTTAATGGTTATGTCAGCCAATGAGACTGCATCTTTCTTTAGAAAATAACTGAAGTACAGACAGACAAGTTGATAAAAAATGATGATTTACAATCAATCCACTCTGCAAAAAAGAGTTACAAAAACCACTATTAATAGGGATAGAGAAGGTGGATGAGAGGAGACAGAAGTAAACAATGGGAAGACACATAACAAAAACCTTTACTTGCATACAGCCATTTGACAAATGCAGGTTGCTAAAGCTTTTCTGTCATGGCATTTTCACACAGCAATTGTACAGCCAAAGACATTACTTTTTGAAAACATTGTCAGCCCTCTCGAGCCTGTTAAATGTAGGTTAATTGCAGAACACAAAGGTGACAGTTTTAGTGAAAACCTTTTTACTCTTTTTCACTTGCTACAAAAAAACAATAATTTGCATTCCATACTAAGGATGGTCTGCAAAATACTATGCTACATGTGTTCACTCTCTCTAGGAGAGAGATTGAAAGAAATATGAGCTTCAAACTACACACTGAATCTTTCAGAATCAATTAAAAATACTGAAGTCTTGATTTACTAAAACTCAATTTTTAGCATAAAAATATTCGTACATCCATCCACAAGATTTATTGAAATTGTTAGCTTTACTTACTAATAAAGAAATTCTGCCTACAATTACATCTACCCAACCTCTGATATCTTCAGACTGAAGTACAAACTATTGTCTTGATTTTCAGAGGTGCTGAACACTCAGAGTTCCTGAAATCAGTGGAAATTGCAGGTGCTCAGTATCTCTGCTACTCAGGTTGTGAACTCTTAGGTTTCCTCAAAATATCTTCATTTTGTGTTTTCAGAAAGTATTGTGCTAATGTCTCAGCTCCACTCAATTACAGTTATGAGCCTTGCATTTTTTTAAGGAGCTTTATGAATATTTCTGAACACTGGTTTTAATTTTTTTCTAATGTTACTTATTTAAATAAAAAAGACACAAAAAATTTTAAACTTTGTCCCTCTGTGGCTCAATCTTGTCATGCCACATAGGCTCAAAGCATAGACTAGTATTTAGAAAGAGCTGGAAACATGCCAGATTAAACAAAGCTGGATTTGGGAATGAGAACAGCTAGTCAATTCCACATTGCTATACTGACCTATATTAACTCCCAGTCAGCTGAGCCAAGCTAAAACCAGTTGGCCAATGAGGTGAGGGGGAGGGAACAACCAGAAGCCTATGGAAAACAGCCAATGCAGCACAGCTAGGATTTGCTTTATGTATTTTTAGAGATGGAGGAGGCAGTAAGAACAAGAGCAGCATGGCCCAAGCAGTTAAGAAGAAGGGGGAAAACAGCTGGCTCTTATTGTACACCAATAAGCTTAAAGTAGGTCTTATTGACCTACTTTAAGCTAGTCATGTGGGAAACTGAGAAGGAATCTCAAAAAACCCTTATGCAACAAATTACTTCACAAAAACAAATATAAACCAAATTCAATTAAATCTAATATTGCACCCTGTGCTTAGAACTGCAGACCTCAGAAGAAAAATAAAGGTAAAACTATTTTTGTTCAGAATCTACTGCAAAGTTTAGAGTTAGGAGATGGAATTGATAATGAATAGAGTTTTTATTTCTAGAGCATTGAATGAAATCCTGCCAGGTTGCTGCTAGTCACTGTCTGATAGCTGTTCAGAGCTCTGTGAAGAATGAGTTGGTTGTTTAAATCCAGTTTTCAGTGGATGGTACTTTAGATTCCAAGGTAGCAAGAACTTCAGATATAAGATAGGCATCCTTGTCCCAAAACTCTATATAACTAGGCAGTAATTGGCACCAGTAGCAAAGAGACTGAGGACTGAATAGGGCTTGGAGATTAAATTACCTCCATTCCTAGAAATGATTCATTCAGATAAAAGTTGAGGAATAGGGGCGGGACAGTATCAAGTGGTTTGCCTCTGTTCTGCATGTTCAGCAAGTAAATATTTCAATTTCCTGTGCACTCAATCTAGCAATTTTCTCCAGAATTAAACTTCTATAAAATATGTTTTTGCACAAACCTACTCCATATTTTCTGTATGCACTGAAAAGTATTTGCTATCCATATATCTCTTTAAAACAACCACACACACACATATTCAAAAACTCTCTTTCTGCTCCCCAACAAATATTTAATTCCATCAAAAAAGCAGTGATTAATTGTTGCTCTATTGTGCTTAAGCTTTTAGTTTTAAATGTTCTTTAGTTTTAAATTATTTTTTATACTTCATTCTACTTTTGAAAGGCAGCACACAACTTCAAAAATTAATTCAGCAAACAATTAAAAAGCACACTAGATTTCTATTTTCTACGTATTACTTAACAGAAGGGCCTTTTTGTTACCCCACCCCTCATGTATAGTAGCACACAAGGAAATCAGAAGTTAGAATAGGAGGGAAAATTGTGTACAAATGAAAATTCACAGCAGACACTCTGAAAAAGGCAGCAAATGCTCAGCAGATTTGGAAGAAATTACAAACATGGATGTAATAACTACATCTTAACTTGATACAATAATTTCCTCCTCACGGACTGCTCTGAAGAAAGGCATATCTAAAATCTTGCCTAACTATTTAAAAATGCCTGTCTGAATCAAAAATATTTTACAAAACAAGGAATGACATTTTACCAAATCATTAACTGCAATGGTATTTGAGGGTGTAGACACTTGAGATGCTTTGTAGGACTAGGTCCCAAATTTCTGTCTTTACAAATATTTTTCCATCAAAATATGAATGCAACCTGCATTTTGAAGCTGTTATGTACAAACATCTCCTCCAAGATAATCCTTCCAATTTACTATACAAAGCTTTTAGCTCATGCCACACTTGTTTGGTTACATATGTGTATGTGATATGCTATCACAGAATGTGCTAGCTTTTACTAGTATGTCAATGGCATTGCATCATTATCACAAGAACAATAAAGCTGTCTCTCCATGTATTTTGTGAAGTCTAATTTCAATGCAAGATGTATTTCTTATTACACATCTAGCTTAATTTCATTGTGGTATACATGACTTATCATACATCCATGCTAACTTCATTGCAATATTTATTTAGCACACATTCATTTTTTTCTCCAACACGGACACACACAAAAAATAATCCTGTGTCAATTCTAAACATGGCATGATTAAGCTTAATAATTGGCAGCCATGTTACTGACTGTTGTTATCCCCTTAGGTCTCTGAGATTACTGCTTTCACTGACCCTGATCAGAGCTCTCTTGGGAACTGTGCTTCTTTAAATGGCTTCTCAGATGGCCTCTCAAATCCATAACAAATGGTGAATTCTGCTAAGAGGCCCCAGCCACAGCTGACAAATCCTAGTACCAAAATATCTTAAACTCTTCTCTGTGTTAACGCAATACTAAAACAAGTGTAATAAACACTATCTCACTAGGATACTGTCTGTAGTTATTGTTCAAGGGACAAACACATGCCTCTCTTCCCCTATCCTGTTTTCAAAGAACTCTAACATTGAGCTGACAATACAAAAAGTTTCCCTTGCCAACTTTAGCAGGTTACTTTGTCCACTGTGTAACTTTATTTTACTGGCAAGTACTCCTCTTAAAAATTACAGTGAAAAGTTAGGCTTGCTTGCAATAGTTCAGTATGCTAGAATTAGACAGTAAGTAGAGAACATGAAGCTGAGAAGGCATCTTGCACCAAATGTAAAATGACCGACCAAAATTTTTAAAATATATTTTACAGTTTCTTTAAAATAAAGTTTAAGTCAAGTGAAAAATTCCTTTGTTCTGCATTTAAACATTACAGACCAATTCCACCCCTGGAGTGACTCTACTAAAGTCAATGGGTTTTTCACCAGACATGGATTTCCCCCAATTTTTATTTTAAAAAAGAAATACTAAAAGTCTCTCTAGATCCACATTATTTTAATTTTAACAGTTAAATAATTAGACTGCAATTCTGCATTCGGTGCTGTTCCCAGAACCCTGACTGAACACTGCATTCTGTATATGCCTCAGTTGCATTCATATTATTACCTTTATTGTTTTCCTCTGCTTTGAAAAGTTGTAACAATTTAATTGGATTTAAGACCAAAAATTAACCTATGCTATTATTCATGGCCCTCTCTCAAGGTATTATTTTTAGCTGAAGAACACTGATGGAGGAAATAGTGTCTGGGTGGATTTTCATGTACAACTTCCTGAATTTGTGACCAAAATCTGAACTTCAGGCAAAACTTTAGTTTAGGTTCTAATCCTTTTTGACCTCACAATGTAGCAAGAACTCTATTTTTTGTGCCAGTAGCTTTGGTTTCTCCTGGTTCTATAAATCCACCTTGTGTCTCTCATATCCTGGGACCAACACAGCTCACACCACAGCAAAAAACTTTATAAATTATAACCCCCACTTATGCAGGGATGAAGCAGAACTATCGACTTCTTTGAATTCGTAAGGAGTTTGGGTGGGGGCTAGAATTGCAAATAACCGTATGTGTGGGAGATATCATGTTACCAGAGCTTCATGTTCTTAGACTCACTTGCAGTCTTCACTTCACAGTACAGAACAGTCTGTGCCTCACATCATATAGGTTTCAGATGAGAATTCCAGTTTCTGCAGGGATTTTTTTAATTCTAGAATATATTGGACTTTACCGTCAAGCATTTCAGTGCAGCTGCTATTCTCTGGTTCTCTTAAAATACGCATGGTAGATACTGTACTATCACACACACAAACATTTACTTTCCTACCGCAGCTATTTATAATTAAAGTAACTTTCCCTCATTTCTGATTTCATTTCCTCAATCTCAGCCCCATTCTGCTTTCGAAGGTGCTCAGCAGCTTTCAGGATTGAACTCCTAGTGAGAAAGAACTAACTTTTAATATGACATGAAACTTTCATAATTAAATTTTAACCTGGTTAGACATTTATAGTTTAAAAACTAATTTCCTTAAGGGTGACCTACAAATCATTTAAAAAGATTAGGTTTGAGTCATTTTTGGTTCTTTATGTTGCAGAAAGAAACCTGAAAGCATTTTAAAGTTTCTTTCCCCCCATTTAACTTAGAAATATCAGAAATTACAACTCTGGTCTTCTTTGGAGTTGCTGGATAATTTGTGTGTCTCAGATCTTGTCTACCCTGGAGATTTGACCCAATACAGTAGCACGATCCAGGCTGGAAGTCAGAGCTAGACAAGTTCAGACTGGAAACAAAGTGTCTTTTATTTTTTCCCCCACAGTGAAGGTAATTAACCATAGGAATTATTTACCAAGGGTCCTGGTGGATTCTCCATTAGTGGCAGTTTTCACATCAAGATTGGATGTTTTGCTAACAGATATGCTCTAGGAATTATTTTTGGGGGAACTTCTATGACCTGTGCTATACAGAAAGCCTGAGTAGATAATCACAATGGTCCCTTCTGGTCTTGGAATCTATGACTCTGTTACCTTATTAATCTAATCGATGTCCCACAGCTGGT
The DNA here is from genome assembly GCA_007922305.1 of Dermatemys mawii. NCBI lineage: Eukaryota > Metazoa > Chordata > Testudines > Dermatemydidae > Dermatemys > Dermatemys mawii. The sequence goes on along the minus strand of ML677333.1, from coordinate 55,887,549 downwards.
ATAGCTGCACTGGAGCAAATCCCAGTGTAAAACCCCAGTGAAAATCAGCAAAGCCATTGTGTAAAGAACTGGTTCTTACCTCTGCCTGAAACCAGAGAATACCCACTTTTTGTTTCTGGAAAGAGGAGTACACACACTTTGGCAGCTATGAATGCCAAAGGGGGAGCAGGAGGCTTAAATGACAGATTCTATCTGTGTATCACAAGAGAAATTAATGTAACATGTAATGGTTCCCAAAAAATGAAATGCAATCTACTACTGAATTATGGGCCATAATGATGGGCCATGTACGATATAGAAATGGTTCCCAGATACTGGTGTCTGTACCAGTTCTGTCATTTCAAGCTTTAGGAACTCAGACGCCAAACTCTCCTTCCCTATCTTGATGCTGAGACCCTGTGGTCCTGCTGAATGCCTTCTACTGAGTTCTCAAACTGTCATGCAGCTAAACTGTGATCTGGAGACAGAGTTTGGGCCAAGTTCTAATGTGATATACAGTGAACACAACTGAATGGGAAGGCTGCATCTATACTGATAGTGTGTAGGCTATGTGAAGCTACACACTGCTGTGTAAAGCCTGCTACATCTACACTGTGGTGTGTAACTATTTGTGCCAGGGAAAGGCTCTGGCACAGGAGGGAAGACAGTGGGGAAAAACTTCAGCTACTCTCCACTGCCAGTGCGTTTCACTACAGCGAGGAAAGTTTCTGGCAACCTTTCACTTCCAGCTCCAGCAACGGGGTGCTGGCAGAACCCTTCTCCACTGCCCCTTCTGCCAGAGATTTTTATAGCAGTGGGGAAAAGCTCCAGCAGCAGGACACTACCCTGGTAAAAACAGCAGTGTAGATAGAGAGGCACGGTTTGGGCAAGTAGAGATAATGCAGAGTGTATATTCACGTATACACCTACATCTTCGGGCATGTCTTCACTCCATTTGCCTAAACTGCACCTCACCAGCTACACTGCTGTTTATACCTACTTGGGCAGGTGAGGGAGGCTGTGTACTTTACATGCCAGTGAAAGCATTATGCAGTGTAGATGTACCTGAAGTGGCATGCAGTGGCTAGTGAAGCTGAAAAGTTTCTCTGATACAGCTCTAAATAGTCACTATACCTATACCCACATTAGGAGCCAATTCACAATTGCTACTTATATGACTGCTAAATATTAGTACTACTGTACAACATGCTAATGGAACGCAATCCAGCCAAATGCTGAACACTACAGCAGTGGAAGGTACGTGCACTTCACAGGATCAAGCCCAATATCCTTCTCAAACCACCTAGCGTTATCTCCCACTCCTCTTGCACTGAATCCATCAAATACAGATGTATAGAAATACACTCACAACTCAATGTTTACGGAAACAAGTTTGTAATCTCCCTAAAAGAAATTACTTTACATGATCATTAATTCTCCTTTTCTTTGCATGTAAATTCCATTTGACTTTATCATTAATGATTCTGCATGACAACTCTACAAAGCTCATTAACAAAAATCTCTCTCAGCTGTAGGAAAGTGGTGCAAAATTATTGCAAAAACAGAGTGGTCTGCATGCCATTAACAATTTAAGAAAAACTACTGGTGTACAACATAGAAATTCACAGTTAAAACTCAAAATCCCATCTGATGCTCTAATCTCAATCCATAGCATGTTGACTCTGATTTGTAAACCTTTCTTCCCTGCTTCCCTCCCCCTGGAATGAGAATTTAAAACAAATACAAAAGACACAATGGAAGGCATTAATACCACTGAGACAGTATGGGTTTTCTGGTTCAACTTTCAATTTTTTTGATTTTCTGGTTGTGTCAGATATTTGACTTTGCACAAATGTGGTTATATTTATAGATGAATAGGTTAACATTTTTGAACTGGAATACATTTCAATACATGGTGTGAAGTCTGGAAAATAGAAGTTACTAAAACACACACACAAACTACCTGTGGGTACATCCTAGTAACTGGATTGTGTTTTAATATCTACACAGTATTCTCCAGGGACACATTGGCTTCATTTAGGTACATTGCTACCTCAATATAATGCTGTCCTCAGGAGCCAAAAAATCATAGCGCGATATAGGTGAAATCACGTTATATCGAAGCCAGACACGTTGACGCGCTGATCCACAGGCGCATACAGCCACGTCCCCCGGAGCGCTTCTTTACTGCGTTATATCAGAATTCGCCTTATATCAGACCCTGTTATATCGAGGTAGCAGTGTATTACAACAGAAATAATTTATCTGCGCTGAAATGTGAATCTTTTCATTATCAAAAAGTATGTTAAAAAGGACCCCTCAAAGTATATGCAAACAATCCAAAGAAAAATAAAGCAGCTTTAAAGTCACAGAAAGGTCTATAGAAGAATTTCCTGCTTCTCAAATTTTAGTTACTACTAAAGCCTCAGCCTACAGTCTTGGATACACGACAGAAATATTCCTTTAACTTAGTTCTAGAGTTTTGTAAAACTGTAAATGATTAGAGACTAATGCATTGCAATCCAAGAACAAACTGCGTATTGCAGATTAATCACTTTCCAAGACTGGAAAGGAAAGATAGGATTGACAGATAAATCTGGCCCCAGTGTTTGTGCAAGCAAATCATACTTCTTAGTACTGAATGTCCCAGTACTTACAGAGGAAGTAAACAATGTTCTCTGTGTGTGTGTGTGCCCATACACACAGCACTAAATATGATAGCTTGTGAAGAATGCCTAACTTTCAGTTATGAAACACATACGTCAGAGATCTCCCAGTTATTGTTGGCTACAATGCTCAGGAAAACTGAAAACAAAGGCCAGTTTAGATACAGACTACATTTCTCTAAGCACAAAGAGAAAAGTAGAGATGGATTAAGTATTTGCTTAAAGCCCATGGCTACACTGTTATAGCCAATAAATTACCTAAAAACAATTTTAAAATCCTTAGGTTCCACTGTCAGAGAAAAAAGATAGCCTTTAATGAAACATCTGCCTGCTTTATTATCAAAACCAATCCTGTGCTCTTTTTGACCCTCTTGTATAAACAGCCATAGTACATAGCATATTAGAAAGGAAAATATTTTAAGCACTGCTTGTTGGGATTTACTTCTGGAGGCACACTTAGGCAACCTACATTTTCAGTGTCCCTCCAGCATCTAATCATTCTGCTTTTGGCTGCTTAAGCAACGCCAGCTTTCATGAATTCCTCATTTCTATGTAAACATATTTACATTTGTAACTCCTGACGGGCTTAATACTACATAGACATTCTGAGGAAAATCCCACCAGTTCCTGCATTAAATGCAATGTTTTGACAGTCAATTACATACAGAATAAACAACAGACAACTGTGAATTATGGGACTATAATTCCGTAGGGGATTTCTTGTGACTTCAGAAACTACAAAAGTAATTGCTAATGTAAACAATTCCTCATCTTACTAGGCCTGTCAGATTTCCACAATATACCTGCAAAAAATGAACATGTGCAAGGCCAGTGTGATCACTAGGCAAACTAGATGGCCGCCTAGGGTGCCAAGGTTTGGGGGCACCAAAAAGCGGTCCCCCCAAATTTTTTTTACACTATTACTGGAAAACGAATAAATAAAGAGAAACATCGTTGAACATGCATTTTAACTTGTCGTTCTCTCATACATAACAGCTATAGCCTACACCAGCTCTGTGTTGTGGGCACAAGCATACTGCTTCACTACAATACAAAGTGGCAATGAAGTCATTTTTCTCATCGCGCGCAGCCGTTACCCATTCTGACAGGCTCTTTATAATACTAAGTTTACTAGTTTTCAGAGGATGTCAACTGAGGCTAACTGTTTTTGTTGAGTTGTTTCACATCTAAGACTCTGACAAGTGCTGCTGCATCATTTCACTAATACTTTGTGTTAATTGTGTGTGTATGTTAAGTATTTGAGTGTATATGTTTAATGTGCGAATATGCATGTGTAGGTTGTTGAAATTTGTCATACTGATATTGTCAGTTGTTATATGATGGAGTATCTGCCATTCTAATTTTATAAATTTTATTAATAACAATTGGATATTCTAAAGGTAGAATAAAATGGAGTAGATTTTGATATGAAAGAATGAAGGAAGGAAGTATACATGACTGAAAAAAGGTGTACTTTTGAAAGTATTTTGAAAGTTTATAATAAGCGATGCTCTGGGTGGGGGGGGGGTGAGGGGGAGGAAGGGCGTAAGGTGGAAGTTTCACCTAGGGCTCAAAATATCCTTGCACCAGCCCTGAACATGTGCAATTATAAAAACATGCACCATGAAAAGTTAATAGTGCCTAGCGGTCAATACAGTAGTTTGTAACCTGTTAGGTAATAAATTAAAAGTAGCTTAATTCTGTCGTCTTAGTACATTACAAAATGACCACACAATGTCACATGATTAGCAGTCAACTCAAGACAGGCCAATGACTGGGTAGAAGGTGGTGCTGCAGATAAAAGACTGAGGTACATTGGTAAAACTTGTGTAGAAAAACCTGCAAAGGGCCTTGTAGTGGGATGACCACCCCACACCTGTCCTGAGGAGGGTTAAAAGCAGCCCTGCAGAGGCTGTGGCTGAAGAAAAGTAGCCCAGCAGAGGGCTTCAGCGGAGGGATGACAGCTGAGGGCGTGGCAGCCACAGCTGTATAAATGTATATTTGTATACATATGTATAAAAAGGCTGGGAGTCAGAAGCTCAGGGGGAGTCTCTCTCCAGCCTTAGGGGGAACAGGGCCTGGCTGCCTGAGCACAGGGTACTTGGAGTGAAGCAGGGCTGGAGAGCTCCAGGCTGGCAACTCCCCAGGCTGCAGGGCCTGGTCCTAGGCCCACAAAGGTACAGGGTGGTAGAGTCAGGCAGCAGGTTCCAAAACCCCCATGCCTATGATTACTGGCTGTTATACTGCAGTCTGCCCCAAGAAGCGGGGGCTTGATGATGACTGACAGTAACCTAAACTGAGGCAAGGTGAGGCTCAGAGGGTTGGAGGTTTCCCAGGGTGGGGAGGCCCAGAGGCACAGTGTGGGGGTACTGTCAGGGGGCAGCACTCCAGGTACAGGGCACCGGGGTCCAGGGAGAGACTCGGAGCCAGCGGACAGCAGGACACCAGCCTGCAGAGGGCGCTCCATGCTGAAAATGAGCTAATTCTCAGATGACCAGCAGGAGATGCTGAAGGGTGAGTTGTCACCCCGCTACAGGCTTGCTCTGTAATAGCTTGGTTCACAAAAATGCTATTATCCTCATTTTAAGAGGATAAAAATTCACCCACACATTACCAAAAGACAAGAGTATCTGCATTGGTTATTGCTGTCATAAATGGACTTTGGAACACATTCATGTGAAGTGATTCTAATAATTTTCATTATAATTCTATACCAGATGTTACTGTTAGATTCTGCATTTTCTAAAACTTCATTTTTTTCCCCTTTTTTTAGTTTGTTTTTCCCCTCCTTTAATTTAAACATGTATGGTACAAAACTACACAGCCTAACATTAAAAACATCCTGGAATCAAAAGTAAAGGACTTCTGCAATATAGCAGATCAAACATTACCCCAAATTAGCTTGCTTCAAGATCCCAAGTTTATATTTCCAGATGACCCAATGATATTTTTCTAAAAAGATAAATGGCACAAAATTTTTAAAATGTGTTGTAATACGGTGAGGAAAATACTTAGCAGGAGTCTCCTGTTTAATCTCCCTCCCCAGTGCAAATATCTGACTTCATATTTTATTAAAACGTCTCAGTTAACAGTCATCCATTCATAACAAGATTGTGATGCAGCTGTAAGATTCCCCTACAGCAAAATCCCACCAACGCTAGTCATTGATCCAGCAATGTGTTCTACTTCAATGGCACAGGGTGTCTCCAATTCTTGGAAACATCACATCCACTCTAATTCCCCTCCCACCCCACCGCACAAGGTCAGAGCCACTCAGAAAATCCCAGTACATCATGACCCACAGATGTAATTAAACAGCTGTTATCAATAGTCTGGAGCACTGAAGCACAGTATCTGAAGTACAGCAGTTAGTATAAGTGACCCCTTTAGCCTATGGAGCCATTACGGTGGCCTTGAGAGCACTGACAGTGAATAAAATACATATTTCACAATAAGCGCTGGGGAACGACAGCTTTGACTTTGAATTGTGTATAAATCCGTGCATGGCCTCATTCACATTATTTCAACTGAATGAAGTTACAGGTACATAAAGATTCAGAATGAGATTTAAAACATGCAAGCTCTGTGCAAATGTCTGTACTTAAAAAAACAACAACAAATAAATGGTTGATCTTATCATTAAATGATTTGAGCCAATTCCCAATAAAGTCAACGACAGTCTTGACTCTAAGGCCTGTCTACGCAACAGCTTATGTCGGCATAATTTATGTCACTCAGGATTGTAAATAAACCACCCCCCTGAGCTACATAAATTACACCAATATAAGTGCCATGGGGAAAACGCTACATTTTCAGCACCGCTGAAAGCTCTCTAGTGTAACCATGGGCTAACAGGAACTGGGTCAGGCCCTAAGAAAGAAAGGAACAAATTTTGTACCCAAATACATGGGGTCTATTGCTGCATATTTAAGGATCACCTTGAAGTTTTAAACAAGGAATCAGACTGACTCTCTCTGTATTTCCTATCTCAAACAACTGCTGTCAGTTTTTCATGCATATGTGTAGTGTTTACCCTGTCTATTCAAGAAAATGCATAAGGGTAGAAGAGGTTGAAGCGTTCTGGAAAACAGGAAGTTGTCAGGAAAAATCTCCTCGTATTTCCTATTCCAAATATACAAAATAAAAGGCCATGTGCTAATGGCAGATTTAAATTATGCATTGGCTATGGTCTCTATATCTTTTTATACTCTGCATATTATCAAAGACAGACCTTCCTCTCGCTCTTTCTTCCCACCAATTGTTTTTGAAAACAAAACCCTCACCATTGATATTAGAACAATTGTTACATGTAACATATTTTGTCACCTTTTTTAGACTTTGATGTTTAAAACCCAGGTAAAAGGTTAGTATGTGGGAACTGGGGGGGATGCGCAGCTGCACTAAAGTAAGAGCCCGATAACTGCAGTGAATACATATCCTAGCAGATGAAGTAGGTGGGGGCTTTTATGAAATAAACTCTGCTGACTTCACTGAGGAACCCACTTATATTAAGGCCACATTTGGCCCCATCACTACAAATTGACACAAGTGGCCATTTATGTAGATTTCTCTCTTTCAAAGCCTTGCCGCTCTCACTTGTCCTTTTCACTAACTTGGTAAAATAGCAAAGACAGCTGCCTATGACCTTGCTAAGGCAAGAGGGTAGCAAATGGCGCTCTTCTGTTTAACTAATAACCTATTATTTTTAAGACTGTTTTTCCTTGAAGTATTTCCCTTAACTAACAAATGTATCCCAAAATTATGGGGAGGTTGGAGGAAACTATGATTAATCAACTCCCATCTGTCACAAAGCAGACAAGGAATAGGATTGTAAGACTTTGTATGAACTGCTCAATAGTTTAACCACTGCTCTGTAACACCATGGGCTGTGAATACTGAAATACTATCCTAGATAATTTTAGCGAAGGGCAGTAACAAAATAGAAATTTAATTCTGCCTATTTAGGGCCTGATCCTGCATCCTTTATACAAACAAACAATCCTTACTTCCCAGGTGAGTTTGACTGAAATCAAAACAATGTTATCATCATTTAAATCAGCAAGCAGGAAACCTTGATTTACCATATCCATTTTAATGTTCTTTTGCATTTGTACTTTCTAGTTATTTTCCTAAAGAAAAGCTGATTCTCATTAGTTGATAACCATAAAAACACGTTGATTTGTAATATAAATATAGCTTTTACACTAGATTTGGTGTTTCTTTTTGCTAACCAGAATACACTATATTCATACACATTTATTTCAGCAATTATACAACGTACATTTATTCAGTTTTTTAATTTTTAAACTTTGTATTATGTTAGAAAATGATGAATGATGTATTTCTTATTTACTAGATTTTTTTTACTTGTGATTTCTGTCGAGCTCTATTTGAACAGAAATTACAATTCAATTAACGAGCACAAAAACAGCATTTTAATTTATTTATTCATAAAATAATTCTGGAGTCATAACAAAAAAAGTTTATCAACAAGATTATCAAAGCATGTTTTGCATTTAAAACTAACTGAATTATTAAACAAAGGAAATATATTATCTGTAGCTAGTGAACAGAACTAATTGTTTCTGGTCACACATACTTCAAGACTTTATAACTAGAATATCTGATCCTCTCACACCTGATTTTTATTCGTATATTGGAAGAGGAAAACAGGCTTTCCTGCTTTTTTAACTCCCTATTGATTTCCTAAATTTGAATTGAACTGAACTAGTTTAACAGACTGAAATAAAAAAATCTATTCTCTTTGCATCTGCAAAGAGGCTGCTGCTGTGAAAAGCTGGTTTAGCACTTCAATAAACCCTGGTTCAGGTGCTTTACCAGTGATTTTCCCTGTTCAGTGGTCTGTTTTTTTAAAAAAATTGGCAACTAACATGTACTGCTTAATATTATTATTCTCTAATTAATTTAAATTATTTTAATAGATGATAGTAAATTTAGGCCTTACCATAGGTTGTCATAATTTCAGATTTAATTATAAATTGCTTTATTTTTAAAATATAAACCTGTATTTAAATAAAAAATCCTATTTAAATAAAAAATCAATTTTTTAAATTTTTTTATCCCCTTTGTTACTTATACAAGTAGTGCCAATGAAATGGATACAACTACTCAAGCAACTAAACAGCTTCATGAGTAAAGCTGTAAATTATAGGTGGCACTGGTAGCACTGCCTATACTTAAGGTTGCCAACACTTCCCATTATTAAACCCCATTTCTACTTGTTTATGATGATGTCAAATTTTAACAGCTAACGTTTCCCACGCTGACAGCTGCTGAAGGGCAATATTTTTAATTGTTTTTTAAGTTTTAGCAAAAATTGTTCAGTTGTTTCTGACAATGACATCAGGGACAAATATATTGCTTTGCTTGTGTCAAAAAAAAATATCTTACAATAGTTTTTTTGAAAAGCTGTAGAGACCCCATGCTTTGGAGCTGGACTTAAAAATCCGGTAGGGGGTTGCCTTTGTGTCAGGGATATGTTTTTTATTGTTCGCATGAAAAACAGGCAAAAATCGGCCAAGTTATAAGCCTCATTTTACACGTAGGAAACATTTCTCTATGTTGGCCTTTACTGTTGCAAGCAGACAGAAATGTTGATTTATGACTTGACTACCTCTAAATTAGGCTCCCTCAGTGCCCTATTTTGTACACTGCCTGACAGGTCACTATTTTGTACCAAAAAACTATTGTCAGTGTGTAGCATGGCAAGGAGTCTCCACAGAAGAAGGAAAACTGTTGCCAGTGTGTCACATGGCAAGAGGCAACTTCACGGTTAATACTTTAAGACTAAAATTCTTAGTAAATAAAGGTACTAATTTATGCACGAGCCAAAATATATATCATACAATGCACAGGAAAAGATAGAAAAAAATAATCTCGAGGAAGCCAAAATAGGTCATTCAATCAGTGTTATTTCCCCTTCATTTTAAACACAGTACAAAGCAGTCAACTAGTTTCTCTTGCAATTAGCATCATCTTCTTCCCTCCAGGGTCTAAAACGTACAAATGGAGCTGTTCTTGTCATACAGGGACCTACCTTTACTACCAAGCACTACAGATTTTTAAATTATATACACATGCAGTGAAATCCTGGCTCCACAGACTTCATTGGGACCAGGATTTTACACACAGTATTTATCTTCTTGAATTCCTCTTCCACATTCAGAAATTCCCGACTCGCAGACAAAATTAGGGGAAAAAATGTACACATTTTCCCATAGATTGTAATGAAGCCTTATGAGTATGCTCAGGGAAAGTTCTGTCCAGCTGGCATGTACAACTCACCTACCAAGGACGGTTGTTGTGTTGTTGAGTCCTAAAAGGACAGGGAAGAAAATACCCGAGGCAAGGAGCATTTTGGAGGACTTGAATGGTTGATGAGAAACATTCAATATATGTTTTAAGTACATTTTAATTTTTAAAGACACTGAGGGAATTATTTTTTTAGACTGAGTAACAATTTTATTCTACCACATGTTCTAAACTGCACCTCCAGGTCCAGTATATCTGATTTACAGACACCACATAGCTAATCACTTTTTGCATCCAGTTCATATTCTCTTCTCACTCCTCCTAAGTCTCCTACATCACCACCTCCTTGCACCTCAAACAGCTTTGCTTTGCCTGTATTGAAAATGGTCTCCCTTCACCCTTTAAATACCTTCTTAAAACACACTCCCTTTCCCAAAACCTTTTAATAAAGAGTACCCCATGTGGGATTTCTACCCAGTCACAAACATGTGCAATCATCTAGTATTTTATTTTAATTTGAACTGCTTTGTTTGTGGCTGAGCTAAGTTGTAAGATCAGCAGGTCAGGAAACATAGCATGCTTTACAGAGTGATGAACATACTGTCAGCATAACAACACCACAACAATAATAATGCTGGATTTTGAGATGTTAGTCACTGCATAAACAGAATTTGAAATCTCCTGGCCTACCCGTTCAACTCCCTGAGACGATTTCAATTTTACACTCTTGGATAGGGTAAATGCCTGTTTAATTTGATTATGTTTACAGCCCAAGCTACTGAAAAGTAGCAGGTGGCTATGGGAAATTCATGGAATTATAATTTTGATGAATAAAAGACTACCATTCATTTGGAAACCTGACCTGCTTGACAAATGTTTTTTGAGTTTCAGACTATAGTAAAACTTCTAGCGTAACAGATTTTGTTGCATAAAACTGGGATGGGGAGTTTACATGTCTCAGTTTACACATCTTGTGCAATGACTTGAAACAGCACTCTCCTCTTGCAAATTCCTGAAAGTCAGCTGAAGTCTAGAGCAGTCTAGGAAAACAAAAGGCAGCTGAGAGGATTTCAACAAACTGCACCACCGTGCCCAGAGAAAAAGTGACAATTTAGGAACCCTGTTAAGTCTCATAAAGGCATTCTTTGTATTGCAATATTCTCCTCTTATCATAAGGCAGCTTTATGTACTGGGTTTATCAAGAAACCAATGACTACAACAGGTACATCACCTCCATGAGGTACAAGCAAACAAACATTTATGCTAGAAATGGGTCTATACCAGAACTTCAGGCATCAACTCACACAAACTTTGGGAAAGTTTTGATCTGAATTATATTCTTGCTAGGCCCATCCTTTTGCAAGAATTTAAGAACCAAGAAATTCAACTTCCATAAATACTCTTGGTCAAACTGTTAGACCAGAAGCAAATATTTTGAATATAAACTGGAGAAGCTTGAGCACTCTCCTATTCAAAAGCATGGGCAGAAAAAAGAGGTATCAGTGGAGGTAAGGAAGGAAAAGTTGCTTACACACTTCCAGGTGGATTGTTTTCATAAAGCTACCTTCCCAGAGGAGAATTTTTCAAGTACAACTTGCTAAGTACAAATTCTCCCAAGCGTTCAAGACCTCGATCTTGCCAAATTGCTTTGGACAGATAATATGGCAGAACATTAGCCAATCAGTGACAGAGAGGTGTCAGGGTGTGGACAGAGAGATGCCAGGCTGTGTCTGCACTGTTATCATTGCGTGACCAGGGCCTTGGTCATTTGGAGTTTTATTCTGATACTGTTGGAAACAACTGAGAGAAGGACTGACCAATACAGCACCAAGCAGAAGGTGGAATAATGCATATCTACAAGCCCTTGAATTTGTAGACAAGAAATTAGAGGGAGGTTCTCAGGAACAAAGTGGAAGACAAAGAAGAAAAAGACAGACATGAAACCTATCCTGCTGTCCGAAAGGATGAACCAACATTTTCTGTAACATATCTGAAACTGAATGATTTAACTGGAGAGATCCAGATGAAGATGCATTTTGTTCATGACTGCTGCAGTTATATCAAAAAAAGCTAATTAGAGGATCAGGATGTACTGGGGAAACTATCACTAAAAAGCCGAATTGATGGATTAAACTTTGTCTGAAGAATTTAAAGGAAATATTCATCTCTGAATTAAATGAAAATACTGCTAGTACACATTAAAAACTCTCAACTTTTTTCAGACCATTGTAAGCTATGCTTTGCTTATTAACAGTAAATCATTGCGATGCCCACAAGTGCAATTGTGTTTTCTTTGACACCACCTAACTGACAGCACTGCCAGAATAATACTTAACAGACAGAACAACCCTTTCAAATTTGCACACAGATACAGATGCCAGAATCAACATTAAAACTGAATGAGAGAAAGATGCAGAGAAGGGGTCTAGATGAAATACAGGGGTGGTGCTGGAGATAGATAGTACTAGAGATTGGAAATCAACCATCTTTGTGATAGTAGTAATGTTGAAGAGTGGACTAATCCATGCAACATGATCCACAAAGAACACATATGTATCTCCATAGATTAAAGGCAACATTTCCAAGAACGATCACTGATTTTGGACATCTCTATTTTTTCAATGCCCAGCTTGGACCAGATGTTAAGCACAGGAAGCTCTTTTTGACTTCAAATTGAAATCTGCTTTGAGATATTTGTAAATGGTATTCATTAGAGACACTCTGAACCCTCTATATTTATGCTAGCAGAAAAAGTGAATCTACTATTTTCAGTATTAGTCTGATTTAGCAAAGCAGATTAATGATGAGGCTTTGGAGACTCATTACTATGTTTCTAGTTATGAACATACCAGGCACATTAGTCAGGTTCTGCGTCAGGTGTTAACAAATGATTGAGCAGGGTACAAAGAAGCAACACTAGAATTTGCACTAGAATTGTAGTAGCTCCCCTCAGGCAGAGGCTTCTGATCTATGAGGATAAACAGAAGAAGGTGGGAACTGTATTGCCAGAATGAGGTAATCAAACAATTTTCAGCACAGCAAGGATAACCGTGAGCCCTTGAAATAGCAACGCTTACAATCACAGACTGAAATTGTGTCAAAATGATCTTCTCAAGTACATCTATATTAAAGTTAGAGAGGACTTACAAAGGTTACTTCCTTCTGAATAAACAAGAAGTTGTGGCAGATGACTACCTCTTCTAAACTAAAATGTTCTATACAGGTGAAAACTGTTATACAGTATAACTGTGCAGGTATCTTGTACAGCAAAACTCTCCATAAAGATAAGCGGAAAAGACAAAACATGCCCCTACTCCCACCTTCAAAAAAACCCTCTGACTTTTGGAAGATGCCTATTTACCCAAGCTGCAAGCTGTATCAAGGATGAAATTAACCCCAACCTTGGGAGCCCTCATAAGTAGGGGGTCTACTTAAATCAGGGAGAAATCACACATTTTTAACAGCTTGGTTATGACTTAAATAGCAAATTTCACCGGTGTGTTCATACAGTATATAAATACAACAAGTATTGTATTGTACTACTATCACTTTTACAACAAGGCGTGAAGAAGTGGGCTTTTTACCGATGAAAGGTTATGCCCAAATAAATCTGTTAGTCCTTAAGGTGCCACCAGACTCCTTGTTGTTTTCGTGGATACAGACTAACATGGCTACCCCCTGACACTTACTATCACCTTTGTAAGTTGTCCTGAATAAGGAAGACTACTAAATAAATTAATAAGGTATAATACACAAAGTTGTACATAAAGCTTAGAAATACATATATATGCTTACTAAAATAAAATAGTCCATTTTAATTGTTAAACACCAGCATGCAGCATCCACTAGCAGCTGCAGTTGACATCTGCCTCAGTGTGATGAATACATGTCCATACATTGAAATTGCACGTTTTTGCATCACAAAGAATTGGTGGGAATTGTAAGGTAGCATTTTGCCAACTTGTAGAGATTTGGAAACCAATCAGAAATAGAGTCCCAAAACTCAGTTACTTTTACAAGCATCTTGCATTCTTTGACAAAGGTCAGGTAAGCACATTCATTGTCATCTTTCTCTCACCCAAGAATTGCTTGAATTACCTCAGGGTCAAAACACAGAAAAAGGCCCTAGATTTGGGTTGAAAAAGCGAACAGCACTCAAAGTAGGAAGCTGGTTGTTTAAACAGAGGTGGAAATGACTGATTGTACCTGTAGTAGTGGTTTAACTTTTCTGCTATTGACTGGAACACTTCCTGCCTGCAACTATTTTCAGTTTGCCAGTCTTAAAGTTGTTGTGATGCCATATCTTGGATCAGATCTATTAGTTTGTTGTGTGCTTTGTGAATCAAAACCTGTCGACTTTCAAACCATGTTAGAAGTTGCAGGAACTGGATTGCATTCTCAGCCACAAACTTCACCTGGTCTTCAGTGTTGCTCAGAGACTTCAGGCAAAGACTGTTTGCCTAATGTGATTTCAAGTGCCTCACACACGAAGTGCTGCTGGTACTATTTATTATTCTTTGCATAGTGGTAAGCAACTGCATTAAACCATGAATTTTACCTTGTAATCACTTCAGGTGGAAGCATTACTGCTTGGCTGCCACTTTGATTGGCCATGGACTCCTTGAATTGTAGCTTACAGCTTAGACAATGCTTGAATATTTTTTAAAAAGAAGAATCCAGCATATCCACATCAAGGAAATGGGTGCACTAGATATCAGTGGCCATTAAAAGGAAATGGGCATTACAGGTAATATCAGGGCCGGCGGTCGCCTAAGGTAGCAGGAGTTGGGGGCTTTGGTGGCAATTCGGCAGGATCTCAATGCCACTTCCGCCAGCGGCGGCATTTCGGTGGCAGCTTTTCTGCAGCCTGTTTTTTCTTCCCTTCTCCACCTAGGGAGGCAAAAAAGCTGGCGGCAGTGCTGGGTAATATGAATTACACTGGGCATCATTCCTTGTAGTACATCAGAGAAAGCTTTGCACATGTACATCACGTCAGAAAGAAATGCTGAGACCTTGCTAAAATCTAAGCCGCAGTTTACAACAACTTTTACTACAGTTTATGATTCAGTTGAAATGTGTACTGACTCGAAACGAATGGCTCCATTAGGAAAACAGGCATACAATCGCCTTTCTATCTGCCAGTTACAAATGAAAAGTGGAGTATGTATATATCCTGTGAATCTTTTTCTTCATCAGCTACAACTGAAATGGAATTATATTCCACCAGCACAGATATTGTAGACTGAACATGCTTCACAATTACTTCTGCTAGATAATCTTGGCAAAATTTGTTTGCACATGGGAAACTGAGAGCATTTGGTACGTACTTTCTAAAGCACTCTCTTCATTTCAGATTATCCAGTTGTTTGTAAAGGTATCTTGGCAGCAGTGAAGGCCTCCACTAGCTCCACTGTAGCTTTCTTTTTGCTAAACTACTTTCAGTTGTTCTTTTAAACATTGTGGACACCGTCTCTAGTTTTGCATTCTGATCTGTAGCCTCTACACAGGCTTTTTGTTTAATAAGTGATTCAGAATCTAAATGAGTATCAGTTGTGTTTTTTCTGAACAAACCTAGTCATCTTGCAAGATGAACAAAACACAATTCACCACCATCTGCATATAAGGTTCTTACTAGGTACTGCTTCACACAACACAAAGCTGAAATGTTTTTTGCTTTTTTTGATTTGTCAGCTATCTTTATATGTAATAACGATCCTTTCACATGACCTGATGACTGTCGTGCTCACTTGTCATAAATGTTGACACACTCAATCAACGATCTGCTATAATGACAGCCGTGCTCACTTTAGTCTACGTCATAAAACTTGACAGACACTCTCAATCAACTATACACTATGATGATTGCAGTGATATTACATTATAGTCAACTATAGACTACATTATAGTCAAGTCCTACCTGTGTTATGGTGTCCGCACTATTTCTGTACTCACTCATGAGCATCTGAGTGCATAACCCATGGCTCTTTGGGCTGAGATGTTCTAGGATTCTTTCCCAGTCAACTGTGTCAACTGAAAGAATTTGGGAAGGGAATTGGAGGAGTATTAGTATTTGAGTGATTTTATCTGCATCCTCACTGAAAAGTGGATGGATTCCAGACTGTGATAAAGTGAAAGTAAGCTAGCCTGGGCTTAAAGAACCTCAAACTCAGGCCAAAAGTTTTTCTGTGTGCACAGTAGAGGATGTTAAGGCTATAAATTGCATAAGAGCATGAGTTAACTGTGCAGTGTAGACATACCATTAAAGTCTGTACTATCATGGCTTTTCATCTCTCACAGCTAAACAAAATTAAACTAGATTCTTCTCTTGCTTGTCTTCTTTAGTTCTTCAATAAACAATATTTTAAGTTTGAATTTGACTAACGCTGGGGTACAGGTGCTGAGTGAGCACCCAGAAAGAAGAAAATCTCTACATACAGGTAATTAAGTGAGCTAGCAGGTCCAGGACTACGCTTGCCCACAAAAAAGGGGAGGCTTTGGAGGATCTGAAATCTCTGTCTAGAGCTAGCATCCCATGCTCACATACAAAGAGTGCACACTCTCAGATTATAAGGATGCTGGTGAATGGTTAGAGGAATACAGATCAAACTAAGGTCTGCTAGTTAAAATAAACAAATGCCTTTAGACCATTAAAGCGATGTTCCAAAATTATTCAGTTTAAATAATTTCTTCTTAATCATTTATCCCATGTGGTAGAAAAACAGAGGCCAACTTGCCATAGCATGAGAACAGAGTAAAACACAATGCTAAATATACAAGAATATAGAGGCATATAGAGGTCCAGTCTAGACAAGGAAAATAAATTGTGTCTGAAAACATGTTAGGTAACATGTTAGCTAACAAGTTTTTCAGTGTGACTCTGCACCTACCATTGACACAACACCTTCAGTAACATATTAGCTGGTCACGATCAACTCTAGAAAGGAATCTAGGTTTGACAACAACCGGCTAGCACATTTTTACACAATGCTGAACCTGTTTCTTGTTTATATTAAGGCCAGATTACATCTCCATGGCAGTGTAAAGGGTCTTAATCTCATTTTAAGGCCACCTTACACCGAACAGGGGCCACAGGGTAAAGGAAATCTAGGCCCCTGTCTTTGTTTAGCCTAGGTGCTACATGGTGTTTAAAAACATGTTAATTAATACGTGTTAGCTAACATGTTTGCTAAACACACCACATTTTCCTAGCCTAGACAGGACTGAGAACAATAGTATGTAGTAATGGTCAGGAAAGTGTACAAAAATAAAATAGCATAAATTTGAAAAGAAAAATACAAAAATATTCATTAAACTGCTGCTGTGCTGAGCAAGCATTATTGAATTGAATGATTTTGCATATAACTTGACAAGTTACTAATAACTACGGCAATATGTTTTGTCAGCCATGATGAAACCCACACCAAAAACAACCCAAACCTAGAGTGTTCTGTTATCAGGTAGGCCCATTCTGCATCCTTATCAAGAGCTCTGTCTATCTCTGCTGTGAACAAAACAGAACCTGTGATTATTTGGGGATAGGGACATCAGCTGAGGTGGCCAACTCACATCTGTATCAGAAAGGCCCTTCAGTAAAGGCATTCCTCAGTAGAACATCATTAAATTGGTTTGGCAATCTCCACTGTTTCATGTTTTCTATAGATATATGTGTGTGTATATATGTATATCTATATGTGTGTATGTATATATATATCTTCCTACTGTATGTTCCACTCTATGCAGCTGAAGTGGGTTCTAGTCCATGAAAGCTTATGCCCAGATAAACTGGTTAGTCTCTAAGGCACCACAAGTACTCCTCATTCTTTTTACTGTCAAATAGCTCCATCTCACCTACAGTAGCTACTACATGGATGCATGTTGGTGAAAGTGAGTAATTTTTATGTAGGTTATTCAGATATCTAAAGCATAGGCAGGTGAGTTAGCAGAAATGAAATAATGGATGTAAGATGGTCATGACCATCAGTTTATGTGCCTTATCACCTACATCTGACTTCTACTGGAAGGTTAAAAAGAAAGCAAAAAAGATTTACTATTTTAATAGTGGATCATCTTCCATCCATCTGATGTGAGAACTGCATAGTCTGCCAATTTAGAATTTTGGGCAGGAACTGTGTAGTCTTTTTATTTTGTTCAGTTCTGAGTACACTGACAGAACTCACTTAAATAGTTCACCAAAGCACAACACACTAAGGCTTTGATCTAGCAAAGCTCTGAAACGTGTATTTTAAGCATCTGAGTAATATCGCAGAAGTCCCAAAGAGCTACTCACTTGCTTAAAGTTAAACATGTGCTTAAGTGCTTTGCTAAATGGCTATCTAAACAGTCATACTACAGTTCCTTGTCCACACACTTCTGTAAGAATCATTAAACTACTTTAGATTGCACATAAAAATTAAGAATACAGCACAAAGCTGGAAAAAAATTACTCCAGATCGTAAGGCCCCAGAAAAGGGAAGTAGCGCAGAGTGCAACTGATGCAGTTCTGGTAAATTTCATTCCGCTGCTCTTAGGCTGTGTCTACACTGCCATTTTCAGCGCTAAAACTTCTGTTGCTGAAGTGTGTGCAAAGACACACCCCGAGCAACAGAAGTTTTAGTGCTGAAAAGTGCCAGTATAGACAGCGCTTTATTGCTCATTCGGGTGTTGTTGTTTTTAATGCCGGAAGAGATCTCCCTGGCGATAAAGCATGTCTACATTGCCCACGACACAGTGCTGCCGCAGCCATGCTGTAACGTGGGTAGTGTAGACATGCTCTTAGAGAAGCTAAGTGCAGTTCCTACTGGAAAAGAATGAGAAGGGAAGAGATTGGTGCTGCTCCCTCCCCACAGTCTTTCAAAAGCGGTGCTGACCTTGGATGTCACTAAGGGCTTGTCTACATGGGGAGTAACTCCAGAACAGCTATTCCTGATTAACTATTCCTGACACATTTACCAGATACCTACCTAGATGGATGACTAAACCTCTTGGACAGAGACTCGTATCAAAAAGGTGTTGCTCTCTGTCTCTGAATAAGGCAGGATGTGAATTTAAAGCTCATTAACTATTCCCAATTAACTATACCTGATTAATTGCATGTGTGGATGTTCTTATTCTAACAGAACAGTTATTATTCTGAATTTGCTTAATCCACTTTGAAGTGAATTAAGCGAATGTGGAATGAAATACGCTTATTGCAGAATAAGAGTGTCAACATGTGGAATTAATCAGGAATAGCTATTATGGAGTAACTCCATGTGTAGACAAGCCCTCATTGACATTCAACAATTACAACATCTAAATAGGTTTTCCAGTCACTAAAAATAAAGGGCTTGTCTACACTTATATTTTATAGCGCTCCAATTTGCTGGCTCAGGGGTGTGAAAAATTACCCCCATTCCCCCGAGCACAGCAAGTCTGAGTGCTTTAAAGCGCTAGTGTAGACAGGCTCCGAGCGCTGGAAGCCACACTTCCAGCGCTTGGAGCTAATCTCCTTATGACCACACTCCCACTTCAAAGCACTGCTGTGGGAGCATTCCCGCGGCAGCGCTTTGAAGTGTCCAGTGTAGACGTACCCAAAGTTGAATTCCAGTATATTCATGTTTGGTGTCACCCATTAAAACAGAGCATTCAAAAACAATTACACCTACTAGTAACTTGTCTTTATCCTTCACAAGGAACATGTGGAAAACTATTAGGCTCACGATACAAAAATAAAACAAAACAAATGATCTGCATTTAAACTCAGGAATTACTGGTAGATGTTCATAAAGGACCAATTTCACAGTCTTGGGATTCTGCTCAATAAAGAGGAAAATAGTCCCTCTAGTGTACTCTTCTTGTAGAGGAAGGACTGAGTTTCACAGAGTATTGCCATAAGAAGTTACAAAATAATATTATAGCAAGAAATACCAAAGTACTTACAGAAGTTACAGTGAAACTGTACATTCCTCCAACCTACATACAAAGGTGCCTGAAGATACCATTTCAGAGCAGATGAAAAATATTGAGCAAAGAAAGTTACTGAATCCTGAACAATTTAGCAAAGTTAATAAAAATCAGTTCTAATGCACTGATTGTGTGAATGCATATTTTTAATGCAGCACTTTGATGTGGCATTAGATACTTTTATTTAGAAAACTGTAACACATCCACGTCTAGTGAACAGGAAGGAACCTCTGTGGTAATAATGACATGATTCACCTGACATATTGTGCACTGACAAGACATTGTCAGGACATGTGCTTCTGGACAACAGAGCATACACCATCTCTTTCCATCAAAGCATTTTTTTCAGAGACACCAAAAACTAAAATGTTCACTTTTATCATTATTCAAAGCAGTGAGCAGATATTGAATCCTATATCTAAATAACTGTGGGTGATTTGGAAACATATAGGTTTTTTTCACCTTTCTTTAAAATGACAATTTCCCCTTTTGATGCAAGAGGGGAATAACACTGTTAAATGTGTTCTTTGTCTAAGAAGCTCAAAATATCTATATAATAAAATAATTGTAGACTACAGTAAAAGGCCATTTCATACACAAATCACTATCATTTTTGAAATCTCAGTTTCCCCTGACTTTTCCCAAGATCCAAAGTGAAAAGCTTAGTCATATGTCCTTTAAACAGTTATATTCCATGCTTATGAGGGAAATAAAATGATAAAAGTGTATATTCATTTACTGTGTTTTAGATAACAATGGTATGTCTACACAGCAGCTGGGAGGTGTAATTCCCAACACAAGTAGATGTATACTCCTTAGCTCTGCTTGAGCTAGTGCCTAAAAAGAGCAGAGTGGTCGCAGCAGAATGGGGGCAGTTCAGCCTAGCCATCTGAACACATTCCCAGGGCACTGGGCAGGACTGCACTTGGGCGGCTAACACAAGATACCACCTTTGTGGCCACAACCACACTTCTTTATTTAGATGCTAGCTCAAGCAGAGCTACCACGCAGGAGCTGGGAATCATTCTCCAAGCTACTGTGGAAACAAACCCTTTGAAATGAAAATAGAGTCAAACAGGATTGTTTCCATATAAAGTAACTGATATTCCAGTCAAGAAATAAAAAGATCCTTGTTTTAAATTCATATGCACGCCTTAAAAAGAACACTAATCCTGTTAAAAATTAAAATCCCTGTTTTGGGATGCCTGGCAGATTATTAGCTCCTGACCTCTCCTTCTCCTACTTTATCAGATTCCTATCAGCCACACACAAACATATACACAGATTGCTAACAAAATCAAACATGTTATCATCAATTTCTAAGACAACTTGCACTCAACCATAAACAAGATCCTGAGCTTCTAATGTGCTCTCATCTTCTGATGAAGGTCATTTTAGAGACCAGTGAGAAACTTCTGAACTAAATTATATCAATGAAATCTCAAAGGATGCAAGTTTTTAACATTTTAATTAGCTCCAAGTACCAGTTAATGTGGCACAGAAATGGAATCAATATCAAATTAAAAGTATAAATTGTCAGAAAAATTGCAAGTGTATTAAGCATACTAATCAATGTAAACACTTTCCATGATGGCCCAGATCCTACTTCCACTAAAATCAGTAGGAGTTTTACCACCAAATTCAATGGAAACAGTACCAGACCCTATACATTATATGTTTTATAATTTTTAGTTCCATTTGATTTGATATCATTGACTGAAAACTCAAAGTATTCAAATAAAGACTGGATTTGTCATAGCAGATAAGATAAAACAGCTGAGGTCTGAAACCAATGCTTTTGCAAAAGACATAAAGGTATATATTTGAAAGCAAGGATTGTCATATTAGATTTAAGCCTTATCACACTCTCTATCATGCTTGTGGAACCTCATCAAATTCAATATATAAAAAAGGCAGCCAATTTTAAAATGCATCTGTTTTTAAGATATCAGTCTTCAATTAAACAATTGGCCTTTTTTCTTAAAATATTTCCCTAGCCTAGGTCAAATGCAGTACAAACATTTTTCCTCTAATGCTCCATTTGGGAGGGTGAAAATCCTGCATCTGTATTCAAATTAATTTCCTAGTAGTATGTCTTACTCAGAAATAAAAACATAAGAATGGGTTACTAGCATAAGAATATGAGAACCTTGCAGCTTACACAACATTTCCAACTCATTTGTTTTATATCATGTAAGCTCTCTATTATTCAAATCAAATACAGAGATTCAATAAGAAAGTTAACGTCTATATAATATGCTAAAACTTCCTCAAGAATCCTCCTCTTATCATCCATTAAGACGCTCAATTATAAATGGCAGATAGTGCCACCATGATGAAATTTAACTGAACAAGTCTTCCCTGCTTTGTAAATAGCACCAACATCATGCAAGTGCCTGTTCTTACTGTGCAGCTGCAACATTTAAATAAATGGCATTTTAGCAAATGGTATACTAATAGATGAGCATGCAAAAGCAAACACCTTTCGTAAAGTACTTTTAAAATGTTGTCTACCTAATATTAGCTACTCGTAAGACCTCTATTTCAAAAGTGATCTTCAAAAACAAAAGCCTGACTATACACAATGTGTTTTCTCATGCACAATGTAACCAAGCTGGAAAATGTCTTTTTCTCTCATGTCTTTACATTATAGTAATCATAGATGTGATTTGTAAAAACTGTAAATAGAAATTCTTCAGCTATGCGTGATTTTTCAGTAGATGATATCCCTATATTCACTAACATACCAGGAAAAATACCAAACATTCAGAGAATTGACTCTTTAAAGAATTCCACCCTTAATTTAACTTTATAAGAAAAAGCGTACACCTTTCTTGGCTTTTTTGGGGTGGAGGGAAGACTCTTGAATAACTAGTAGTAATTCTATATTTGAATTCTGAGATTTGCATCTGTACATTTTGGCCTACTGCTGTCACATGCAACAGCTAAGATTCTTATAACTGAAAAAAAAAATAAAGAAAATATATTTGTCTATATTTTTCAGTTTGTTGTTCTGTGCATCTGACAGCATTCTGCACATAGTCTTCCCACTGTTTCCTCTGTACTTAGTTAATTTTCACTGTTTCTGTGAGAGACAGGGTAGGTTAGGTCATATCTTTTATTGGACTAACTTCTGTTGGTGAAAGACACGCTTTCCAACTTGCACTTCTTCAGGTCTGGCTGAGTCTTCTGCAGAGCAAGGCAAGAGGGAAGGGGCTTTTTTTCCCCCCAAATTCAGAAAATGCAATTGTAAAACTGCAAAAATTGACAGGGGCCTCCAATGCAGATGCGGTCCCTGCAATTACTTTTAGCTCATTTTTAACTGACTAGATTTCAGGCTGACAGTGTCCATTCAAGTACATCAAGCTAAGCACACACAGACAATTGTCCAGCGGTAGATGTAGCAGGGCATTTTATTTGGCTGCAGCAGGGTCACTGTGTTCTCAGGCCGGGCCACAACCCCCTTTATGGAAATGCCCATAGGGATCCTGGGAGACCTAGCTTACCCCTTGATCCCATGGCTCATGAAGCCTTATACTGGAAACCTTTAAACCAGGTGCCTCGAGCATTAAAGAAACTGACACGGGCCAGCAGAGAGGAGTCATCCAAGTTCATCTAAACAGAGAACCCCTCTCCCAACCCAGAGGCTGCCTGCCCGGCTAGTCCATAGGGGAGGCAGCCTGGGTCACTCTCAAGTTAGCAAACAGCAGTTACCGGTTCAGTCAGCAGCAGTGCTGGGGCCCGGCCAACCACGCAATAAGAAGAGGAGTCTCACCAGAGCTCTTCAGGAAGCTCATTGGACTCCGGGGCCTCCCACGTTTAATATTTAACTGGAGAACCGTGCAAGGGGGAGTTTGCCTGGCAGGTGCCAGTCCAAGGAAGAGGCAGGTGCAAGGCGAGGAGCTCAAATGGTTGAGAGGCTCGAGACTCCAAGGTCTCTTCCCAGGATCTGCTTCTTGCATTTCAAAGGCAAGAAAGGACCTATCCCCCCTACTGCCCCAGAGCAAGAGAGAGAGACTCACTCTCTCCCTCCCTCCCGGCTAGGACACCAAAGAGCCCCGCTGCCTGTGCAGTGTGGGGCTGGGATCGCAGGACTGTGCTCCACGGACACTGCACTAAAGCGCTGCCCCTCCGCGTTACGCTAACAGCAGTTCATGTCTCTAATTCCGGGCTAGGGCGGCTCGGTCACACATCGCCCCTCATACCGGGCGGCCAGCCCGCCCCATCCCACGCCACCTCCTCCGCACCGAGCTCCGGGCAGTGCACGGGGCGGGGGGGGACCGCACACGGGCCTGCTATAGGGATTACCTGGCTGAGTGCTGTCCGGCTCCCCTCCCCGCCGTCACTTCCCCCC